>RCWM02000005.1:922500-1445000 GCA_003667255.2 Euschistus heros
ATTGTTGGCACCGAGCGAGCTGCTCCACCAGCCAGTCGCTGTGTTCGCGACTATATATATATATAAATATCGAATATATATATATATATATATATATATATATATATATATATATATATATATATATATATATGTAATTTTTCTTGATAAATCATAAATATCAAATATATCAAGAAAAATTACATCCAAGTTAAATGTAATGTTCAAGATGAACATTCATCCCCGGAATCACATCGCGATTTGCGAGTGCCCGGGGGTTATGGATCACTGAAGAGAGAAGATTTGCCTGGTTCGGATACGACCCCGGTGGCCTAGTTGGATAAGGCGCCACGCTAGAGAGGTGGAAACTCGGGTTCGAATCCCGACTGGGTCAAATCTTTTCTCTACAAAAAATAAAATAATATATATATATATATATATATCAAAATTATATTTTGTCGACCCTTAGAAATTATATAATTAACTATTTTACAATAATCGGGTTATAGGTCATTTATATTTAACAATATTTTGTTCAAACAATATTATTATTTATTCATTTTATACATATACACATTTTCTTTCTTCCTTCTCCTCTCTCCTCTCTTTTTGACATTTCGACCCCTTATTTAATGGGATCCTCTTCAGAACTGGAAAAACAATACCATTCTTAAACATCTTTCCCGACATTGGCACACCTCCAGTCATTAATAATACAAAACTTGACAAATACACACCAAAGCTGGGTACCTCGAAATTCCAGGCCAGTAAGCCCACCGACTCCTGCAGCAAGTGCTTGCCAGCTCAGACACCAGGGTGTCTTATTTGTATATTTGTGTATGTGGAGTATTTGTCAAATTTTGTATTATTAATGACTGGAGGTGTGCCAATGTCGGGAAAAATGTTTAAGAATGGTATTGTTTTTCCAGTTCTGAAGAGGACCCCATTAAATAAAGGGTCGAAACGTCAAAAAGAGAGGAGAGAGGAGAAGGAAGAAAGAAAATGTGTATATGTATAAAATGGATAAATAATAATATTGTTTGAACAAAATATTGTTGAATATAAAGGACCTATAACCCGCTTATGGTAAAATAGTTAATTAAATATATATATATATAAATGTGTGTGTGTGTGTGTGTGTGTGTGTGTGTGTTAAGTAAGGTTCTTGAGGTTCAGTCAATAAAAAAAAACAACTATTTTGGCCACGTTTTAAGACTATATTGATCTCATAATCATGTCCTACAGTAAAACAACAGGTTAATTAACCTTCAAGAATTTTATCCTTATTTATCCATATATATATATATATATATATATATATATATATATATATATATATATATATATATATATATATATATATATGGTACATGTGAGTGTGTGTGTGTGTGTGTGTGTGTATGTGTTTGTTTATGTAAGTATAAAGCCCAATTTTATATGTAGTTATATGTATAGTATATATGTATGTGTAGTTATAGACTGTTTGGCTTAATAAGAATTAAAGGAATCATAATAAATTTATTTTTAAGATAATATACATAAAGTTTGATTTCGTTCGTTTGGATTTGGAAATTGTGAGTAAACGTTTTTTGTTTTTTTTCAATAATATTAAATATTGAATTTTTGAAAACAATCGTTTGTAAAAAAACATCACTTATATTATTTTATTTAATTAAATATTTAAATTATTTAATTGAGTTATATTAAATTTGAATATTTAATAATAAGCAATACTGTCGTGAACTAATATAAATGATCCACAATCATACATCAAAAATACATTTTGTCTTTTGTAGAGATTGTTTCTTTTTCGAACTATACTGAAAAGACTTTAATCACCTTCGTCATTTTTTAATAAACAAAAAAAAAAAAAAAAAAAAAATATATATATATATATATATATATATATATATATATATATATATATATATATATATGATTCTGGAAGTGTGATAATAACCCTCTGATTAAAAGATTCCACTTCGAAGGTTTCTCCTTCAAGCAAGAAGCAGGATAGTAGTAATTTTAAACTCTTTCACATTCGAATTTATAGCAGTTTCTTCCAAGATCAATAAAAAAATAAAAACAAAACTAACGTGTAAACAGTGTTGTAATAATTAATTTGTGAAAACAAGGGAAACATTCTGTAAAGTACGAGTGGATCGGTGAAGCCTTGGGCGGAGAAAGCAGCTTCCACAGGATGAGCTAAAACAAATGCTGCAGTGGGATGTGGCTTCACTTAGCCACACATCACCGGAAATTTCACCTGAAAGCTTATCGTCTTGATGGTGATCGTTCGGCTGTGTAATGCCCAGTTATTGTTATGCAAGTACAAGGGGTTTAAATTCAATATCAGTTCCATCGACATATCTCAATATAGTTTTGTTGTAAAATCTTGCTAATTAGAGAATTCAGGTAAGCAAAAGAGATTAATTAAGTTGCGTTCTCTGACATTTACCTTTATTTTTCTATATAAAGAGCTCATTGAAATTAGTAGTTTTATTAACGATTCAATATCTCAAATTTAGGAAATGGCTAACCTAATATTGATATGTATTATTATAAAATATTATTATAGAATTCGATTCAGGAATAAGAAATATAAGTAAATATCTTAATATTCTGCTATTCCTTAATTATTATTTTTTTAAAGCTACTAACATAAATATTTTGAGTTATTTTAGGCTATAATGAGCCATATTCTTGACCTAATGTAAATTTGATATCAGCTAGAATTACACAAAACAAAATGTAATTATAACTATCTAGTTTTAAATGTACTACTTTTTAAAAAAACAATATTTTAATTTTATTAGTTTAATAAAATATTTTACTAATAATAATAAATTAATTATAGCAATAATCCTCCACATTAATAGTATGTCAAACAGATCCCTCAATGAATTTGCTAATAATAATGAAAACAGATGAATCTCAATAAGTATATAAAAATATATATTTACTCGAAAAATTGTAAATATTTAATACAGTAATACAGCCTTGTAGAAGTTTTGCTTAGAACGAGTGACACTTTAGCATTAAGTAAATGTGATGGTGGCTGGGCTTGCGGGTGAGAGGGGAAGGACTCAACTTACTGTCAAACAAAGACGACATTTTAACAACTAACATGTGTGTCATGCCGTATGAATGTCGATAATCCGTATTCCTAAAATATCCAACATATTGTTATTAGGCTTGAAAGGGATTTGTATTCATGTTTCGAGTCGAGTAAAGCGAATGAACAATACGCATAAATTTGACTTTTAAAGTATCTTCACAGTAGAGGAAGCTCTTTTCAATTTTATTCGGCATCAATTCAATTCACAACCTTCGCCAAGTCCTATCAAACAAAAGTAAATCTGGTGCTTCCACTTTCAGAAAATACTTATTTTTTTTCTTCACAACTAAAAGGCAAAGCCTACAAAGGGGTTGGGGATTAAGAGAGGTGGACAGTTTTTTCCCCGGTGGCTTCTAAATAAATTACCGTTCCTGAAGGAGACAGGGTCGGTGAAAGGAAGCCGCTTTGAGGAGGGTATTAGAAGTCCTGCCTCGGGATGAATAAAGAATCAACCGAGATGGAATCTATCTGATACGAGATGTTTGCACAGGGTCCTCCTTCAGCACGACTGTTCTTCAAGCCCCACTAACCGTTTACATGCCTCTTTTCGAGAATATATCAACTTTATTATTCAGCTATCTCTTACAGATAACAATAAAAAGATAATGATGGCAAGTTTAAAATAAACAGCAACTACTCTCTTCTCAACGACCAGGTACTTAAACACTTCTGGTAGCTTAAGAAACTAGAAGCAACAAAAAAGGCAGCTCCATATATTCGTTTTTTGTCACCCGTGGCTTAATGTCCTTATGTACTCTAACTAGAGCAGGAAGGACGGGTTATTCTACAGGTTATCAACCTGTTCTAGCCAGAGTGGGAAGTTTAAGATTCTGGGTCCACTAAAAAATAAATTTTAACTCACCCAGTTGGGATTCGAACAAACGACCTTCTGGTTACGAATGCGCTGAGACCCTCGCCCTAACTCCCTTGGCAATCGAGTTCCAATCTCTCACATTTATTCTTGAAATTGGTTTACAAACACCTCGAGTTTGCCTCACCGCTGGATTATTGGCAATCGATCAATTTACTGAATTAGCAGGACTCTAGCACAAGAAGAACCGTAACGATATCTCAACTATCATTTCTTTTCTTCTGGAGCGAGGTTCCAGTGCCTAATTAAAAAAATATTTCGATTTCCTCGGGGCGCTAGATAGTATTTGTTTCCTGGAGAAACTGTAAAAAGAATCTTGAACCTCCCATTCTGATTAGCGTAGAGCGGAAAACTCAAGTAAGTCATTAAGGATCGACGGAATGTAGGAAATTTGTCTTCCACCATCCCAGCCAACTTTCAACGCCATTATTACCCTATTGATGTAAATGAATAAAATTTAAAGATTGTTTCACATTAAATATTGAAATTAATATACGAGTATATCCTATAACCTAAATGTTAAACTTTAGCGCTTACTGTTCAGAAGAGATAAAATTTTGTGTTGGACGAAGAGGTACAGATTCAGACTAATTCTGAGCTAATTAGTACGTTCTACTCCTGAAGACGTTAAGAGGTGCTAATGATGTGGTGGTGTATAAGGAAGTCCATTCCCTTCCTTTAAAATATATAATGTTGAAATATACAGATTTATCTTTTAAAAAAACATTTTCACCAGTAGCAGCTTAAAGTGCTTTTCAAAACATGTTTTTATATAAAATAAATACCGAGCTAATCAACCTATTTTTTAATCTTTCTTGAGATACTGACCGTTTCTGATAAGATTAACTTTTGGCTTGAACAGGATATTCACAGCTTGGAGTGGATATGATGGAAACATTTGTCTGAATGAAGTATTCTTTCAAAGAACATCACTACATCAACAACTGCAAATGGGAATAGAACTACCTTGTGTAAACCGTGTTGTGGTAAACTTCAGTTCGAAAATTTTGGTGAGGACTAATCTTTATAATTAATGATGTTTCTTAAAAAAAAAATATCAACATGCTAGTGGGTTATCATGGATTATCATAACAACGTTTTCTTAAACTGTTAAAGTCGACATGTATTACAGTCTACGACAATCAAAGAATATATATTTAAACTTCTTATTCGAACAATTAAAAGCTGCCTAACTCAAGAGCAATGAGTAATATGAATGACAGAGACTTATTCATACAATATATACAATGATATAAATAAAGTAAGAAAATTAAATTAAACAGCCTTTAAAGAAACAAGAAATAAAATAAAATATACAGGAGGTAGAATATAATAAAATAAATCATAATATAAAATAGGTTATGATTGTTAAAACTAATGAATGAAAAAAAAATTAAGAAAGAAAGGAAAGAATCATAAATACATACATACTTTATATACAAAATTTACTAACATTCCAGGGAACACCCCGATCCAAGATCGCCCTCCTTGAAAAACTAATCATTTTTAGAAATTTTTTTTTTTTTTTAATTTTTTTTTAGAATTTAATTAGCCTAAACCAAAATCTATGGAGGTACTGTATTTTTCCTTAAAACCGCAATCAAAACTAAAAATCTTGGTGCAAGAATCATGTCGATATCATTTTTTAAACTCGAGATAAAAAAAATTAGCTATTTTATTTCTTTTCTCGGCTCCTAGGGCCCATTGGTCGGAACGGCAAAATACGTGTCTAATATTTTTTGACCAGGAACCTCCAAAAAAATTGCCAACAAGATCCGTGAGAGACTGGGTGTGTCCTCCCCTTGTAAGTAAAAAATACCGTAGTGTCAACAATGGGTAGTTAAGTGGGTACATTTCGATTCATTAACGTTGATCCTCCAGCTGTTACACCAATCTTCAATCAGAGATTAGTGGGTTTGGAAATTATAGGAAGTTATTAAGGGATCTGGATGGGATGAAAGGATAGCATTGTCATCGGCAAATGTTGCTGGGAGAGTATCAGGAGCAGTAGGGATATCTGAAACATAGCGGATATATACCTAGGACTGGACCAAGAAAGCTACCTTGAGGAACACCTGCCTCAATTGGGTAGCAGTGAGAGTATTCTAGTTCGTAGCGAATTCGAAAGGAACGATTAGTGAGTTAGGCATTTCATACCCGGTCAAAAGCTTGCGCTTTGTTCAGATATGCGCTGGAGTAGTATTCTTAGCTTTCAAGTGCAGAGGATATATGGTCTAAAACTCTAAGGCCTTGTTGGGCAGTGGAATTCTTAGAGCGGAATACAAACTAGTGTGAAGGAATATTTAGGGGTTCAAGGATGGGTAGAATGCGTTTAGAAGAAGGAGTGGGAAATAGGTTGGTATTTTAGAATTCTTTTAGTAGTAATCAAGAGGGAGTTATCTGAAGCAGAGAGTAAGGAAAGATAGGAATTATAGGAGTGGGAACTGAAGATAGCCATTTTTTTTTTTTTTTTTTAGGATTTTTATAAGACAATTCTAGGATTTTCGATCGTCAGGATGCTATATGAAAGAATATACGTAACTAAGATGTATCCATACAGAAAATTGTAAATTTAATAAAAATTGATAATGAATTAAAATAAAAAAAAAAAAAATGACATCATTTCAGCTCTACGTTTCTATAAATCTGGGAAACCACGTACCAAAATTTTTCCCCTCTTCTGGAGGGTTATTAGGTGGGACACGAAATCGCTACTTTCCACCAGTTCACTTACGAAGTGCTTTCATGTATCTCAAAGTAAACGTAATCCATCTTTAAAATCAAACTTGAAAAAACGAAGGAGGGAGAAGCTAGAGAGGATTATATCTGTACCCTCCAATTTTATTAGATTGACACAAAATTGATAAATCTAAACTGGAATTCCGGCAAATGGCACATGTGTAGAAATAGAATTTTAGAATATTTATTGAAATTGGAAGCTGCGAGTTGTCTTTAAATACTTGGTTGGAGCGTGTAAAAGTTTTCTGAATTCAGTGACACCTGGGCCAGGGGAGGATAGTGTCGTCCCTCCTTCCTTATGCTAATCCACTTAATGCTAAAAGCGTGGATAAAGCTCTCTGTTGTTTTTGTGCTGATTTTTTATTCTATTAACAAAAGAGTCCCATTCCATCTTTCGAAATAATTTCTGTTTTTATTAATAATTAATTAAATATACCTATGCTCACGTGTGTCCACGTGCAATACTATGTTAGTGTAGAAAAGGTGTTTTGTTTTTTTAAATTATTTATTGGTGAAAGCAGTATTATATTATATTTTTACAAAATATTTTTTTAATTTAAAAACTATATTGGTGCATATACATCTGGGAAATTGTTAGGGACCATAATCATAATAACTTATAACGGAACTACTTAATGCTAAAAGCTTAGATAAAGCTCTCTGTTGTTTTTGTGCTAAATCTTTATTCTATTTACAGGTGAATGTATTTGTGAAATAATATTACTGAAAGTATTGAGGGTTTTTGATTATACGGATTGGATAACAGATGAACTGGATGGTTTAGTGAAGGCACCAAGTAGAAGTTCGTATATAAAAATAGGCATGATTATAGAAAAAATATTACTCAAACTAGCATTGCTGTAATTTCCATCAAATCGTTCACAATATCATATATGTTCATTATTTTTCTAGAATATAATAGTGTTCTTCAACTTATTTCATCAGTTGTCTCATATTGGCTTTTATTTCCATATAAATAATTAATTCACTATTGAAATTTTATATTTGGTCTCACAAAAGATTTTACATTCAATTTAGCCCTTTCATTTCGATGAAGATGACTGCAAGAAGGAGAAGATAGGACATGGGGTGGGGAGTTGTTGGGGGGGGGGGGGGGGTGTGGGAGGGGTGGTAGGAAGGACAGAACAGGTGTACACAAGAAATGAATGGCTTCAACTTGGTACCTTGCCACTCCAACTTCCGCTTGAAAACTCCCTAAAAATTTTACGAGTTTCTTCAAAGAAACGACTTTTGCCGAAAATTGTCTAAGCCAAATCAGAAGTCAGTTCAATAGAAATAAACTTATAAAACCCCTTATAGTAGGAACTTGCGTAATTTTTACTCCCTAAGATGGGACTAAATTGAAGGCCTCTTGAATTCCTGGGGAATATTGGTGTTTTCCCTTGTAAATTTTGCCACCTCTTCTTTTACATTATAAATTTAATACAACAAGAGGATGAAAAACATAAGATAATAAAAAGCTACAACATTAAATATACATTATAGATTACTTAAAACTGTAATTATAATATTTTTTAATAAATAAATGTTTAGTTTTTTTCTCATCTACAAGTATACGTATTTATAAATTATTGAATATTATTAGGTAGTATTAGTATTGTCAGTATTAGTATTAGAAGCATTTTTATTTTCACTCCTTCGCGTGTAAATTGTTAAGTTCTTCGTGTAATATAATGTTAGATTTTTTTATCAATTATTAAATATTTAAATCACTGAAATATTCAATGGAAAATCGTTGAAATCAACAAATGCAGTATAAATTTATCAAATTAAAAAAAAAATAATATTTGAAAAATGACAATAAATAGAGAAAAGAAAAAATAAATATTAATGAAGCAATCAATTTACATATTTAAAGTTTTATATCCATAGTATTTAATTAAACGCGATACGCGCTTCCGATTCCATTCCCGGTTACCTTTTGAGGAGTCTGAAAAAAATATGACCTCGGGACTTCAAAAATACAGACTTTTAGTTGAAGTTCTATTAGTGGGCAATAGTTTTATATTGACACGCCATTACGTATACTATTCCTCGCGTATAGGTACTAGGTGAATTTCTTTATACAGTTGTGAATTCCAATAAATATTGGTACTTTTGATATCGTATAAGATTGTCGTTGGTATGTAACAATTATCTGAACCTTGTTGGGAACAGTTTTTTTTTTAAATATATAAATATATTCAAATTAAATAAACTTAAGAACATTAAGAATTGATAAATGAGAATCAAAAAAAAAAAAAAAAAAAAAAAAAAAAAAAAAAAAAAAAAAAAAAAAAAAAAAAAAAAAAAAAAAAAAAAAAAAAAAAAAAAAAAAAAATTACAACTGTATAAAGAAATTCACCTAGTACCTATACGCGAGGAATGGTATACGTAATGGCGTGTCAATATAAAACTATTGCCCACTGATAGCACTTCAACTAAAAGTCTATATTTTTGAAGTCCCGAGGTCATATTTTTTTCAGACTCCTTAAAAGATAACCGGGAATGGAATCGGAAGCGCGTATCGCGGTTAATTAAATACTATAGATATAAATTATGTACATGTACATGGGGTACTAATATGACCCCATTTTACGGTATATATTGTAAATAAAGTATGAATGTATTTTTACGATTTAATTTTATTTTATTTTTTTTATATTTTATTTTTATTTTTTACTATTATTATTTATTTTATTTTATATCGTGTTACTTATTTTATAGATTTTTTAATTATTTATTTTTCTTAGCTTTCTGTATTTTATAGTTTGAGGTACTTACAAATAGTTTATTTTTTTATTTTCATATTATTATTTTTATGTAAATGGATTCATTTAGTCATCCATATTACTTATTGCCCAAATTGAGGCAGTTTGTAATACTTTCTCAATAAAATAAAATTCTAAATAAAATGTGAGAGAGATTTTCTTATGCTGGGAAGGGAGAAACAAAAAAAGTAATACCGAGGGAGAATGGTAGAATAAACACCAGAGTTAACCCCAAAATTCTCAGGTGCACTGATAGTATTGTGATCCTCAAAAGCAAGCTAGTGGGTTTATTGCGAAGATTCTTGAAAGATAAGCAGTGCGAACCAACATTAAAAACAATGTGAATAAAATCAAGAATAAGAGAATTAATCAAAAATAATATCAGTCTGATACAATAATACACAGAATCTGCAAAAATGGAAAATCCGACAAAGGTGAACAGATTTTAACAAAAAAAAGGGTTCTCATAGCCCATAATGTACGACCAATTAAAAGAGCTAGGGAAAAGTGTAACAAGAGTAGTCTCTGCCTTCTTCTCCATAACAAAAATGCAGAGGTCCGGAAGAATCTGCATAAACGCCACACCAAAAAAAATTACAGTTTTTAGAAGTCCCTATAAATATAAGTGTAATATATATTTTAACCTTTATCCTAAAAAAGAAGATTGGTGTGATTCTAAATGAAAGTACCCAGTAAGATAACTAAAGCAAGCGTTATTCAAAAAGGACTAAAAACTAACTGTAAGTTTCAAAACCACTCATGTAAACTAGCGAATCTATATTTTTTGGTGTGATTACACTGAGTTTAAGATAAGTGGAGTATAAAGTACAAAGAAATTCATGAAAACAACTTAATGGAACGATAGTGGCATTTATTGTATAGTTGGGAGGATACGAGGTAGGGGTCCGAAAACAGATGGATAAACATATCTATGAAGGATGACGAAGAACTACATACAGGGAAACGCAAAGCAATATCCTATGACAGGAAGAGGTAAAGTAGGCAAGTTGAGTAATAACAACTTATCTAAGACCCAATGCGTATTGGGTTACTGTTAAATTTAGTAAAAATTATTATAACGCTATGACAGCCGCACATGGAAGATACATTAAGCAACTAATATTTTTGAACATGGTTCCATATGTAGTCTATTTGAAAATAGTGTGATTGAATCTATAGTCTGAGAATATCGAAACGCTCGGATTCAACTAAATGAAAAACATTGCATTTTAGTTTGACGAATTGTTCCAAAGAGGATTTTATTTAAAAGAGCAGATGGATGGCGGACTCCATTTGCCAGACCCATTCAACCCGAGATCGAACGAAGCCGTGAAAGGGCGAACCTCCAGATTGGCTACAGCTCCCCAGGCAGTAGTGCCATAACCGATCTTCCCCTCCACGGCTAGCGCCTTCCAATATCTTCTTATATTATGTTCATACAATTAAAATTAGTTTAAATTACTTATATACTAGGGCAATGAGTAATATTGATGACAGAGACTCCTTCACACAATATGTACAATTATAAGAAAATTGAAGTAAACAGCCTTTAGAAATAGAAGAAATAAAATAATATATATATATATATATATATATATATATATATATATATATATATATATATATATATATATATATATACAAGAAATAAAATAAAATAGATTATAATAAATGATAATATAAAATAGATAATGATTTTTGAAACTAATAAATAAAAAATTAAAATTAGGAAAACATATTTCATCATCCTGCGATTATATCTTTCTGATAGAATATTTAAAATTAACCATAATTCTACATACTCACCCACCTTTCCTCAGACTGCTGGTATTCCTCAAGGTATTATCCTCGATCCCATCCTTTATACCGTATATACAGCTGATATCCCAACTCATCCTAATACTATCCTCGCAACATATGCTGATGCCACAAACGTGTTATCAGTCAATGATGATCCATTTGCTGCATCCCAGACACTCCAGTCACATACCACTTCCCTTGAAGAATGGTGTCATAACTGGAGAGTTAAGATAAATCTCAGCAAATAACCTTTACCCTACGTCGGAAACCTACCTCATCCTGTCCTCCTGTATCCTTTAATGGAGTACCATTAAATAATGTAGAACAGATAAGATATCTTGGATTTTATCTGGACAAGAGACTTACCTGGAACACTCATACAAGATTGAAAAGACAAGAAGCTGCACTACCAATGGGTAGTTCCTCTACAAGTTTTATTCATGTCATTATATCTCATATATATATATATATATATATATATATATATATATATATATATATATATATATATATAACGCATATTTATTAGATGTGTTTTGTAATACAGTTGTAAATTTCTATGATTGAAAGATATAAAAAAAAAAAAATATATATAAGAAAAAAAAAAAGAATCATAACTACATTCATACTCTATATACAAAATTTACTAACATTCCAGGGAACACCCCGATCCAAGCTCGCCCCCCTTAAGGAGGGCAAGCCGGGCACAGAGAGTTCCTAGCACTGTTTTATCTGCTGCGTCACTAGTAAAATCCAGTGGAGGCTGAGAGAAAGAGCGCTATGGCACAGTCGCACATGACGTGAGTTGAGAAGCTGGCCGTTGCTAGAACTCCAATAGTAAATAATTACAATAGGTCTCGGAGCCTTTGCCGTTTGAAACTGTAAGGTGGATTATAAGGATGTGTTGGTCTGGATAATGGATGTGTCAGAGAGTTAGAATAGTTGGAAAGATTTTGATGAAATTTGGAGAGTTTAAGAGGTTTCAGGTCTAGGACAAAAGGTATATTCAGATCATTATAAAGGGTTTTGTTAGAGACATAATATGGAGCATTTACGATAGTACGAAGGACTTTGGATTGGAATGATTGAATTCGTTTGATATTCGATTTTTTTTACTGTCCCCCACAGTTCAAGTCCATAGGTCCAAATAGGTTTAATGGTGGTTATGTATATGAGGAGTTTGTTTTCAGTGGAGAGCTGGGATGTCCTATTTAGTAGTCTGTACAATTGGCTGAAGCGTCTGTTAAGTTCTAGTGTGAGGGTTCCAAGTTAGTGTTTTGTCTAAGTACTAGCCAAGATACCGTACTGTGTCAGCTATGGGTAGTGGAATATTATTGATATAAACAGGAGGGCAGGATGTGCGGCGGAGGGTAAAAGTTACGTGGGTACATTTCAAGTGTTTCTTTATAATGGGAAAAAAACACTTACAGCTAATTCAATTTATAGGAAGTACAAAATAGGAATTAAAAATAATGTTGGCAACATAGATAACAATTTCGGATTATAAAAACACAAGGTTTAGTTGTAAGGAACTTAAAAAACCCAGTTTCAGTAATACATTTATAAAAATATATATATATATATATATATATATATATATATATATATATATATATATATTACAAATACATTAATTAATGTTAATGTTATCAGCCGCTTTGTGTGATCATAATGGCTTGGAACGGGCCCATACATTATTGTGACCATTCTTTAAATCCTGGAATTTCGGCTTTTTTGTTTTTTTGTCGTAAGTGGGATGGCTGGAGCTGGTATAATTCTTTCCAAGAACATCCTTTTTTCTAAGAATGTACAATATAATCATTCCCTTCTTTCCACTTCTATGAAAATTACTTTACTAGCTTAGCTCAGTACGATTTCGTCCTCTGATATGTTCGGACCATCTTTTTTGTTTTTCGAGTTATACTATTTTTTAAGATTATATAAAATTAACCTCCTTCATACGTTAAACAACTGATGAAACTTAAAACAATTTTTTGTGTGGGGTCGCATGAAAACTTTAGTAGCTGATCAAAATCCTGTACCCACAATAGAACACCTCAGAAAAAGGATAATACATGCAGTACAAGAAACTCAAGCCTCTCTTAGGAATTTGGTGGTAGTAAAATCAGCTGTAATAAGAAGAGCACGTATGTGCATTAGAAATATAGGGTGCCACATTAATAATGTATTATAAAAAAAAATGTAGATTCAAACAAATTATCCTATATTAACGTATGATTTTGTATTTGTAGTATTTTTATTATTTTCCTTCCTCCTCTTAAATTGTCATATTGTTGCCAATTCAATACAAATGAATATAATGAATATAACCGAAAGTAATCAATATTAACTTTTTTCTCCGTGTTTCCCAATTGAAAAACTAACTAAGGGTGTAGCAATTAGGCTAAAAGGTCAGTTGCTGGGAAGGGTATTGCCATGGAGTATAATGTCGATCCCTCTAGTCTTCCAAATAAGGTGTACTCACGCGACATCTAACCTTCATTTACTCTCTGGGAAATAACACGACAAAACCGGACGTCGACAGTTGGATGCAATTTGGATTTACAATTATCCAGAGCAGAACTAGGACGAGAGCCGCCAGTGAAATTGAATTGTGCAGATAAATGGTTATTTTAGATGAAAAAATTGTGTAAATATCCTGGACCATTTGAGAAGAAAGGCCCTCAAGAGATTAGAAGGGGCTGGCACGGATAATCCGCTATCTTTGAGGTTTTATCTCCCGCCAAAGTAAACACTTCTATTCAAAAGGATCAGAATAAATGCTATCTGAATCGCACTTCTCCCGCCTTAGTTAGACACTTAGTTCCAACCCGGTCTATTCACTTGGATTTCCCTGTTCACGCTTTGATCTAGTCTTTCTTTTGACTAAATTACTGTATAAAGATCTTAGATAGATTGATTTTTGATTCCAATGGACCATTTTTAAATGAATGATAGTGTAGTAAACTAAGATATTTGAGAAGGCAGTGAATGGGATTTTACAAGATCTCGGCCGGCTCACTAATCTTCTTCAAAAATAAGTGATTGCCCGTAGTAAATGGCATTTAACAAATTAGTTTCTATTACGTCGTTAAAAACTGATTCTCCTATCATGTCAGCATTTTAACTTGAGTTCTATACAAATGTAATCTCAACTGGCTAATAAAACACATCTTTTTAAAGTACTAAGGATTTGTTTCATCAACAACACTGAGATAATCTTTATCAAGTTTTCAGAAAAATAAAATTCTCGTCCCTGGGCTTACATTAAAAAAAAAAAATCTATAAAAAATGTTGTTTTAATTCAACTGCTTTTAACCAATTGATTTCCGCCATGGTCCTCTCACTAAATTATCAGCAGTCGTTTCCTAAAAGTTTCTGAAACCGTTCTTCTTAATTATGTCTATGGTTTTAATCAGTTATGTGTATCATAAATAACGCCAAGAGAAATATAAGGAACACGTCCTTGCAAGATAAATGCATGCGATTTTTTTCTATTGAAATCCTCTTCAAATATCAAAGTTGAACAATGATTTAAGTTGATGCCCCAATGCATGGTTCACTATTTAAGCTTGTTGTGATTTTAGGCAGATTAACTGACAAACAATTGTAATCTGTAGGAGTGTATCATATATATCGTTGGAATTCCACAGCAACACTTTACAGTAAAGAGTTCTAGTTGAAGCATTCCATATCGATTTAAATTCATTTAACTGACACGCCATAAGCAGCCGTTAATGTTTCTTTTGGTTTGGGTGACTTCATAATTTGGCTCTCCTGCAATATTCAAATTACTAGTCTGTCTTTGTTTTTCTAAAATTCAGTCTTAAGTTGAATTTATTAAAGTTTACAACAATATCGCCATATTCATCAATTTAACTTTCATTATGATAGACTGACATTTAAGGAAACCCTTTTGTAAGGCTCTTTTAAAGAATATTCTATGCTTTAGTCTTAAAAGGTCCCATTTTCTTTTTA
Organism: Euschistus heros; assembly: GCA_003667255.2. Lineage (NCBI taxonomy): Eukaryota > Metazoa > Arthropoda > Insecta > Hemiptera > Pentatomidae > Euschistus > Euschistus heros. The sequence goes on from RCWM02000005.1 coordinate 937,757, forward strand.
GATTAATTAATCAAAGATCAGTAGGCAGGAGCCACAGAAACTATTGTTTTTATGTTGTCATGGAAATGTTTAAACATTATGATTATAAAATTAGATATTTAAATTTAAATTAAAATAATATTATCAAATGTGTCGTTCGCTACAAACATTATAAAAAGTTTTTGTAATATTTTAATTGGAGTGATTTTTGCTACTAAACATTTGTTAAAAATGAAATAATTATTAAAATAAAATATCTTTTTAACATTACAGTACAGTTTTTTTGTGATATTTTTAAATTATTTTCTATGCTAAATTGGGTAATTTACTGAGGAAAATAGCTACAATATTTATATCCATGAAATTCTAAAGTCGTAATTCACTTTTTTAGAATATTTAGATAGGTTCTGTTGAAGCCGAACTGAACCAAAACAGAATCCGATTAATGGCATACTTATTTTGGGGATTTAGAAGTTGCGAATAAATTAGAACAAACAAGAGCAATGAACTGTGCTTGAACGACAAACATTGACTTCCGCTTGGTGTCAAACATGTTGTTATAGTTGCTGCGGGAAATGTCACGTTCAGAGGTTATCAAACATTAGAAATCATGTAGCCATAGTGAAATTAAGTGTTCTATTTACTTTTTAGTGAAAAACAAAATCGTGATCAGACAATATTATAAGCAATATTATAATAAAACTATAAATAATAATATTCATGTTCTAATAAATACTGGTGAAATCACAATAATTCAACAAATTGAGAGCTTAAATAAACAAGAACAACAATAAACCAGCTACAGGAAGCTATTCGTTCAAATGAGGTATCTAATGTGTTTCATATAGTACGAAAGAAAATGCAGATAATTTTCAAAAATTATTGGATAATCATATTTTTAAATTAATTAATAAAATGGTTTACTAAGAGTATAGAAGAGTAAAAAAAATTGTGGTTTTGTTGTTTCGTAATTTTATATATTTTTCTAAAGAATCATCCTATACCGACTTAAAAACGTAAACATAATTAATTAGCCTTATTTTGTTTCATTCCTGTTTGTTGATGTTATGGTAATATATGTGTGCATTTTTTGTTCGTTTTCTGAACTCATGGATTAGGTACAGAAAGTTAACCATATATGCCTTTTTATTTCTGTTAAATTTATCGATATTATTTTTATATAAATGTAGAAACAGTATCAGTACAAAGTCTAATTTGTGACTGGTTAAATCGAGACAGAGCAGGCGGGATTTTTGTAAAGGAGGCCACGTCAGCTAGAGTCCGCTTGACGATAGTTTTATGGTAGATGAGAATCATTTATAAGCCCAACCAGGGCTAGAAACTAGACTGCTCCAGTATTTGCTCCTTCTGTTTACCAAACTCATTTGTTGCAGCATTTACTTTTTAAAACTTTATTGACATGGTACTAGAAAGCAGGATGTTGGTCAGTATCAAAGTTGTTGAAAATGCTTGAATAAATGGTGTACATTTAAATTATAACGAAAGTAAAAAAAAAAAAAATCATAATGTTGTTTTAATGAAATTCTTTAGAATCATAATTATTTGAAGGGGACTTGGGGATAATACATTATATCAAATAGAATTAGTCGAGAATTAGTGGAACTAATAGCATTGAACAAATGGGACATACGAATTGCGCTTTTCATATTGAATTATTCGAGCACGGAAGGCTACCTTCAAACCCAGGAAAGTTACATTCAGTCTTCTAAAATACTGAGGTTTTTAACGCAAAATAAATGTGGAATCTTGACAGCATTGGTCGGGCCTATCCTAACGTATACCTCGGAAATGTGGAATATAGTTGTAAGTGCAGTCGACTAGCATAGAAATCTAGGAGAGGCGTTTCGGTCTCCCAAGGATGGACATATTTCGGATTCGTTATAGGATAGTAATTTGCTAAGGCTTGTTGAATTTTCAGTTGAGTTCATTTTGAGAACTAGGTAATGTAACATGAGTCATTAATGTCCGGAAATATAGAGGAATATAAAATTCGTGTGAGTGCATTTTTAAGTACCAATTAGATCGCATTGCAGTCATCGCAAATTAGAGGATTCAGGTGGGGTGACTTCAACTTCAGGAAATGCCCCAGCAACGATTGAATAAAAAAGATTTGCTACTTTTAAGAATGAAAACATAAATAGTGTTTAATATAAAGGTGCCTTTTTTAAAATATATTTTTATCAATAAATATGAAGAACATAAAATTTAATAGAAACTATAGGATCTAATTGTAAGATAAAAAATAATTCGAAATTGAACACTGTCCGTGGTAAGCCTTTTAAAAGAAGTACCGATTTCAGTCCTTAACCAAATTTGATAAAATCAGAAGTGTATAAAGTATTACTGAAATATTTTTTAAATAAATGCTTACACATACAAAATTGTGATAAAGAATTTATTTAAACTATGGTATTTACCTTAGGGACCTTCATAAACTTGATGGGAAAATCATTTCTCTCTTGCTTTTAAAAATTGTCAACTTTTCCGAATACTCTTCATTATTAAATAAAAACGCTCCCAAGAAAACATTGACAGGCTGTATCTCCTTGTTGAGACTGCTTCGGGGTCAAAAATTATTTCCTCAAAGCCCATCAATCATTTCATTTAAAAAAAAAAAAAAAAAAAAAACATATTCCGTTGTCTTCTATATTTTTTATTGATATTAAATTAGGATTGTGAATCATTTTTGGTACTAATAAAAAACCTTATGAGACTATAAATTTCGCAGCTTATATATCTTCTAACATAATTTTTCTTGCTTGAGATGAAAAACATTTAAAATTTTAAAAATTAGTTGTATTAAATTAAATTTAAAAATTCAAGAAAAAGTGTTCAAAAAAAATTTATGAGGTACTTCTTTATTCTGATGCTTTTTCGATGTTTCTTCTTTCTTCTGTTATTAGTAAATAAATCATTATGAAAATTTCTCAATTTTTAGTATAAGTACTGGTATTGAAGGTACTTTACTATAGTACAATACGACATTAATAATAGGTGTAGTAATAGTGCCTTAGTAAAATAATCTTGTTCTATGCCACGTCATCAGACTATTATTAAAAAATATATAATTGTACTATAAAATTGGAAAAGTTCTGATTAAAAGCAAGCTTGATTAACAACAAATTTAAGGAAAATTATACACTTTTTATTGAAAATTTATGTGTATGTCTTGAAGAAAATCACACCTAGAAAAAAGAAATGTGCATATTTTAATATTTCGTATCAAACATAATAAATATTAAACATTATAATGCTTACAGTATATATATGTATATATATATATATATATATATATATATATATATATATATATATATATATATATATACATTTCTTGACTGTTACTATTAAATGTTCAGTAAGGTTCTTGAGGTTCAATCAATAAATAAAAACAACTATTTTGGCGACTTTTCCAGACTGTACTATACTAATAAATGGATGAATGATTTATATGATGTATATTAATGTAAATGTATATTATTGGTCTGAATTTATTAAACTGGAATAACAGGTTTTAAGATTTAGAACGTCTGATTTTTTTGTTTATTGCGCGATTTTTAAATTTTTCTATGGTTATCATTTCTTTAAAAATGATTTTGTTCATAGTGAATAATTTTGAGGGAATCAAATTTAAAAGAATGTTTTGTTTGCCTGTAATATGTGGTGAGAGCTGTTTGGTCAGGTTTTTTCGGGTTTTTATTTATTCCCAAACTGGTTTTATTGGTTCCCAAACTGGGGGGCGTGAGGACATGTCAGGGGAGGGGGCGCGAGATAATTTGAACATTAAATTAAATGTTGGTAGTCTTTCTAAAATTCTAAATTTTAAAAGACATACCACAATGTTCTCAGTTAATTGTTTATGTTCGGTATATTGAAAACGAAAGAATGAAAGACGAGCTACTCTCTGCGTTTATATTTGCCTTTTTCAAGCACCTATTTGAAAAAGCATTTTCAACACTTGTGGAAATTAAAACAAAGTATCGGAATAATCTTGATGATGCTAGTGACTTGCGTTGTGCACTTACTAAAACTCAGCCACGAATAGGCATACTAGTAAAGAAAATGCAAGCCCATCCATCTCACTAATCTTTCACCTTATCTCACCTTATCTATTCTTCTTTTATTAATAATTTTTGTATTTTATGAAAACTGATATTGTTGTATCTTACGGCAGTATAACTAAATGTTTTGTTTTCATTGTAACACTTGTTTGTTCCTAGGCCCATAAAATTTATTGTTATGGGGGGGGGGGACTCGAGAAGCTTTCATTTCAACAAAAGGGGGCGTGGTACAAAAAAGTTTGGGAACCCCTGTTTTAAAATATTGTTCCGATGTACCAAAATAAGACTTGCCACAACTATCTTCACACGGTATTTTTGGGATAAAATTATTTCTTGTTCATTGTCTTCTGTAGGTATAGCAGTAAGGATATCATCTACATATTTGAGTAGAAATGGAATGTTGATGGGGATTTTGGTGATAAATGAATCTAGGAGATCCTCTAAGTATATGCCTGCTAAAATCGGAGCGATTGGAGATCCCATAGGGCACCCATACATTTGAATTTAAAATTTTTCATTAAATTGGAAATAACCCCTATCGGTACACAGAGCTAATAATTTAAGAAATTGGTCTTTAGGAATTGGTGTGAGTGTGTTTGAAGTTTCCTGTCTGTTCTCAAAATTACATAGCCTGGTTTATTAAATTTAATATTACTTGATAAATGTGTTTCAGATATACAGGCTATATCGATGGAGTTTGATTCACGAAATATTTTAAATTCACTTTTTTGTGAATAAATACCATAAGCATTCCAGTTTAAAAGATTCAATTTTTTTATTTCAGCGGTCATAGTAAAATAAATATAGTATCAATAAAAATGTAGTAAGAAAATGAAAATAAATATATTTATTATAACGGGTGGGAAAAATCTTTCAGTTAAAAGCTCTAAGTTATAAGATGTTCACACTGCAATGAAAGTTATTAAACATGGACTAAGGCCGTTTTTTCTTTATCCCCTTCATTTCAGCCACACTTGATTCAACCGCCTTTTGATCCGCTAGCATATCATTATGATATAATTGGTCTAAAATACTTAACTTTGTTAAACTATAATGCTTATACTATAGACTTATCGTTTCAAAATCATTGTATCCACCGATTAATTTCAATTTTGTTAATTTTCTTTTAATGTTTTTTTTTTTTGTTTGGACATATTAGGAAAGAAACAAATGATAATTCAATAACGATTCAATTATAGTTAATTTTTTCTAGAACCGTTAGGGACTGGATATTGAAAGCTCTTTATTCAAAATTCGATCTACTCTTAGACAGCAATATCAATCATGACGTTCTTTTTTTTTTTTTTTTTTTTTTTTTTTTTTTAAATTATTTCATATATTCTTTAAGAAAAAAAAAATAAGAGTTATATTTTTCATTTATTTATATTAATTCGAAGATGCTTTTAAAACGAATACAGAATCTCTATAATGTTGGATATTATATACAGTAATGGAATAACCTTTATATCAACCTTTTGATATATAGACTACTGAAATTAAAAAAAGAATAATAAGTCGTATACAATCAAGAGCAGTAAGTGATCATTCATACCTTTTTTATAAATAACTTATATAGTAAAGGCAAATCACATAGAATAAAACAAATTTATTATAAGATACAAGACGAGATGAATATTTAAATTCTGTGTTCATTCATTTCGAGCGAATTTGAAAATAATTAGAATATGGGATTTAATACGAGTTACTGAATAAGAGTTACTGATATTTTAAACTTTTATCGATTTGCATTCATTATTTCTCAATCCAATAAAATAACTAGTTTTGTAAAGAAATTGAAAGTGAGATACTTTTCGAGCTTCCAAACTTTCCATATTCCTACTTAGGACGAACGCCTCTCTCTTGTCGATTCTACAGAGATTCGAAAACAACTTTAGAAACAAGAAACAGTTTAGACGTTCCTTGATCCCTGGGGCCTAGAAGAAACTTACAATTAGTAAATATCCTAGATTGTCAACATTAGTTTGAGAAAACCAAGTATAATTATACCTTGAAAAATTAATATAAAAATATGCAAAAACATGAAATAAATTTTTATTTTTACGTAGGAGTTGCGGCAGGGACTAGACTCCTAGGGACACCTCTGGTGAAATCTTTCTGGGCACACTCAGCCGCTAATATATATAGGCTTGTAGCGGTACAGTATCTTTTTTTAACATAAATAAATAAATAACATAAATATATTATCAGTTTATAATTACGATATATTTTAAGACTCAGTCGTATCTCTAGGTCTACAATATAAAATATAATTTATTTATTTATATTAATTGTTTTCTAGTGTGATTTATCCAAATTTTAAATTAGTAATATAAAACCAAATTAAATTTAATTTTTTTAATCAATTGACGTAGATAATAAGTGACTTTTCGGTTACGTTTTTGTATTATATAAGCAAAGAAATGAGTAGTTGGTGTTGTTATATTTTCCGGATTCAACAGCTTTTGTTACATGATATTTCAAGGTACGTCTAATTATTGTTTTTCAAAACTAAAAAATGTAGTTTTAAAGTGGTTGGTAACAGTCCATCTCAATTAAAATTTTGAAAAATCAACAAATTATTTTCATTGAATGGACGTTTTAATAAATGACTATTAAGTATGCACCGACAACTCCCTTGAAAATAAAACCAACCGCTTGTGTCGGAAAACTTCTATTGATAACGACCTTTTTTTGATTTCAGTCTTCTCATTAATGTTCCTAATAGCCCACTTTAAACTTATTGCATCAAAGGATGTTGCGCTTGATTTGATAACACAGTCTTTTATCAAGATAACTCACTCAGAAGTTCTTAAGGAAAATCACTTAATGTAAGCCAACAACTTAGTCAAATGTTGTCAAGTCATTTGCAATATTAATGCTTTTTTTATGGATAATTCAATTGCGCTGACACAGTATTAATATTTTCCAATACCAAAACAGAGAATAGAGCCAAAATTAAAAATGAAACTTATAGAAAACTTTAATTTTAGATATTGTTTGGAAATTTCCTCCAAAAAGGCTTTTTTATTGGATTCAATCAGTAAGAATAGTAACACTGAAAAGCCGATTTCCATTATTAATAAACAGACCTTTTTTTATTAGGTTTGTTTTTACTTTTTTACCAAGTGTTCTTTGTTATACACTCCTTCAATAAACGTTCGAAGCTTCCAATTAATTAAAAAATAATCACTTACATAAAAGCTATTAGACATATTTAGGCAGACCATGTTGAGATTCGACGGTCGTCTAAAGCCATAAATTTTTCTCTATCCAATCCTCACATTCAACAATCTTTCACTTAATCCTCAATGCTTCTTAGTATGTCACAAATAAACGTTTCCCTGCTGATCTAATAGTTTAATACGAAGCAGAACAAGCAGAAAGTAGATCCTATCCTTCCATGATGAGCTCTATTTTGCTTCTCCAATTTGCTTCTCACTTGGCTATCGATAAGCCACTGATGCCTCTCAAATATAGAGAGCCTTGAGACCTTCTAATATACATCTTTCATTAAAGTGCTACCAACAGTTTGTTGTTTTACAAGCTATTCTAATAATTTGTCCACACAGTTACATAATGTATATATTTTATACAGGTATAAATATCTATAAAACAGAAAAAAATCACTTTTTTCTGAATTGAACTCTCTTCATTACCATAGGATACTAAGGCCATTCGGAGACAAAAGTAGAATACCCAACATAAAATTAATAATATGAAATAATCTCATAGTTTTACTTGATAAAAATTTTTGATTATCATATAAATTGAAGTTCTACTTAAAAAGTCCTGACCGTATGGACCGGAACAATTCGTAGTCAGAAAGATGCATTTCTTGAATTAGGTTGAATTTATCTCTCCAATCTCTGGATATATTTCGCAATTTATCTAACAACCTAAAACTTTAATAAAAGATCTTATATCTTATGGTGAAAATAATGCTTATTATGATTTATTGAGTGACTCTAAATCTAGAGTCGTATCCTTACAAACTTTAGCATTCAACATAGTATTAAGAATGAAGACGTTTATAATACAATAACCAGTAATCATATATACATATATATATATATATATATATATATATATATATATATATATATATAAATATATATTAACTTTAAAGTTTTTAGCTTTTCATCTTTCCATTTAATCTTTTAAAAAAAGCTATGTTTAGCCAGGTTCTCTTTAGTGGTTTGAATTAAATTAGGGGTATCTCATAAACAGTGTTATCAGTTTCATTCAATCCAGGACTCGGGCGTGTTTATTTAGGGGGAAAATTTATTTGTTCTATTTCATTCATGAACCGATAGAAATGACCGAATTTATTGTCATTTCTCCTTCATGGAATACAATTTGAGATTTGTTGACGGAAGATAGTTCTTTTCTTTTACCTGAAATAGAACTCATTGTTCAATGCTCGACACTCCTATTTTAGCTGTTTTGTTCTGATTCTTCTGAATTTTGTTGGTTCTTTATTCCTATACATACAAATAGCAAAGAAAACTACAAACTAATATTTATACAGCAAACAATTTGCAGATCCTTCCATAAAAAAAATATATAATATTTTTTTTTTAAATATTAAACATCAATTGAATATAAAACATACGAAACATGGTCACTTTTGTTTATAACCTTTAACTTTAAACTTGGCTATGTGCTAATGATCCGGTTTTATGCCATGTTTTATTCGATTTAGCACCTTAAAAAACATATGCGACACCAAATATAATTTTTAATATTCGTCCTTAAATTGTGATTTTTTTACTTTATTCAATTAAATACTAGTGTAAAAGTATAATTTCAAAATTCGACTACAATAATAAAACTATATTTCTTTTTACTACTGATTTTCTCCATTTTTAGTTTTAGTTTTGCCCCACTGTTAGGCGTAGGACATAGAAGGAAAGCTATGGTGAAAGATAACATTGCCGCTATTCATTTTTAAAAAGAAAATGAAAGAATAAAGGCAAGTATTCTTCGAGTAGGCTTATGCTCACTAGGCAAGGTATTTTTAATTATTTACAGGCTCATTAGTAATCGAAGGGAACAAAAATAGCATGACCCCCTAAATCACAAGGAATCATTAAGTTGATAGTATCCTGAAAAAAACAAAACATATTCTGTTTTATGTGACCAAAAAAATGAATTCTTCTGTTGGTTATATGTTCACAAACTATTATCGACAGTATTTGATACTTAATTGATTTTTGTTATTTATTTTTCCCGGCATTGTCCACATTTCGGCATGAAGAAGCGTAATATTTTTTATAAGTATAGACTTGAACAGGCTGGTGGAAACATGAGATGGAAGTACTAAAAAACAGGTAATCACCTCTAGGTTCAAGAGGTTTCCGGTAAGAGACAAACCATTTAAATATCGTTCCTGTGGAAGATTTCCATCTATTGATAATGGAAAAACTTTTCCCCAACATCGTACTGCAATGGACTCGACCGAATGTATTAATTAGTTCGCAATAACCAAAAGCCTCCTGTCGTCTTTCAGGACAGCATGGCTCCTCGTGGATAAAGTAAAGGAGTTGGGATGCGGTAATCTCCTGCAACCACCTTACGAACCAGATCCTTCTCCAACATAGTTTCACTTTTTAATAAGAATTTGAATAAGTTTATTTTTGGGAACATTTTTGAAAATGATATTCAGGTCGAAAACCGCATTTCCTGATTTTATAGTATAGAAAAGTGTTTCTAAATACAAAGTTTTTTCATAAATAAAAATTTAAAACCACTTTATCATATTTTATGCACTCGACATCTCCTTTGACAGACGAAAATATCACGCCCTCGATACAAATAACTTAGTTCTGATGATGACAAAGTACACCCAATGATTTGGATTATTCGAACAAAGCTAAATGTACTTCCTTGTTTTAACTTGTCCAAAAAAGTTGTGGAAGTACGGATATTTTTAAACCGCAGGAGGGTAGGGTACAAGGGAAACATACATCCCCGACAGAGATAGGGAGATAAGGGCCGAAATAGACTATGCCACCACTGGAATGAAAAATATTCCTCCTCTCAATCCACCATCCTTCCGACCACCACCCACATACCACCGCCCGGATGGTCGACTATAAAGGATTCACTATAATTTCCCCCACCCCATCCCTTGTTCAAATTAATTAAGGTGAATTCTTAATTTAGAGATGGATCTTGTTCCAGGTAGCTCAGGGCGGGAAGAGGGCTAGTTCTTTATAATTATTAAGTTTATTTCAGTCCAGTTCCTCTGATGATAATTTAATGTTGTTTAATACCCGCTATGTATTGTTAGCCGCATTCGGCTGAAACATCTACCTAGAGGCAATAATCAATTTGTTTTATTAAATTAAGAAACATTTAATAACGAAGTTAGGATTCTCGTTTGAAGTTACATGTATATGTCTATGTTCGGAAGTGACTTCCCAGGCATTAAATTACTATTCAAAGAATAAGATGTTGAAATAATAAGATTTCTGTATATTATATAATCTTATAATGTATAATATTATTTCGATATTTATTAAAATCTATAATAGATTTGAATGACTATGACAATTATATATTTGGAAGATATTGTAGAATTGGGTCCTATTTTAACATTTTAGTGTGTTTGTGGACCATCTATATCACTTACTGCCCTTGAGTGAGTCATATTGTAATATTTAATCAATAATAGCCTATTTAACTGATAGCTAATGATTTATAAGGTCCTAGCTTACCGCTGAGCTCGTGTGATTAGGTTTGAAACAATTTTTAACATTCTGCTTACAATGTTTCAATGCTGGCTTACCTGAAACAAAAGGAAGAATATTAATTTGGTTCATAGTGTATTATTTTTGAAATGGTATTGCATGTTTAATGTCTACTCAGATTCGGATATATGTCGTATAAAATTAAACACCATTTGTTATCATTATCTTTAAAATATTTAATGGGAAAATCAATAAAATACGGCGGGGTGATGCACCATTCCTTATTATTAATAAGCTTTATGGGCCTGCGGGAGCTGAGCGGACGGATAATGTTACTACCTACTCAGAACTCATTATTTTTTTCAAAATATTATTGAATTAATTTCATATTAGAAAACTACGAAATTGTAAACATTTAGGAAACTACTTCAAAATTAGGAAAAACAAGCGGGCACATAGTTTTAAGTGTAATACTTAATCTGGAAATCACGTAAGTCTGGGTGAAGTTAAATCTACAGACAACATCCTCTTAGACACTCACGAAGGATTCCGATGAGCAGTCGGTTATTTTTGAAATTATTTTTACAGATATAATACCGTTTAGGTACACATGATTGATTTGCAGGATTTCATTTTTATTCAACTGTTAACTGACAAGGAGATGCTTGGATTTGTAACTCACAGATTTGAACGCCGATTTTTGTGTGGGTAGTAGGGACCTATAATAGTGCAAAACTAGAGTTATAGCCGCCAATGAGCATTAGGAGCCGAGAAAAAAATTAAAATATGAATACCACGTTTTATTTTTTTTCTCAGTTCTTAGTCAAGATAGAGAAATGATTCTTTCACGATTAATTGCAGTTATGAATGCTATTTTAAATAAAAATACTTCCGTGATGCTCAAGATACTACCTGGCTTTAGGGTGCTCAAAAACTCCAAAAAAATGACAAAATTCTAGGGAAATCCGCTGTAAATCAGTGGGAACTTTTTTTCATGAACAACTGACCTCAAATTTCGATTTAACTCGCCATAAAACCCTTATATGTGAAATTTTATCAAAATCAAAAAATATTGATTTTTTACCCCTTTCGAGGAGAATAAAATTTTGAAGTTGAGATTTCATCAACAACTTTTAAAGACCACAACTGCTGTGTTCAACCGATTACAATAGTAATAGCATCGCTATAATTAGTATACATTCTGGTTTTTATCTATACATATAACATTGGATTTACTTCAGCTTTTAGTGGACAAAAACTGATGTGAATGAAAAAATCCGAGATTAGCTATAACTTGAGATATTTCAATAAGAGGAAATCCTGCGACCTCCGGATTTGAGCTAAACTATGCAGTTTTACGACTTCATATTGACCTTAAAATTTGGTCTTGATCGGTGGCGAAATATGTGAGATAGCCCAAATTATTTACATTTTAACAAGAAATTGACAGCCGTCTTTACAAAGTTACAAAGTTTACAAAGTTTTAAAGGTTACAAAAAAAAAATTATTTTTGATTTCGACAAAATTTAGTTTCTACATGTTTTTTGAGATGAGGAATCTGAAAATAATATCACTTTTTAGTTTAATTTTTTTTCTAAAAGTATTTTTATTTAAAATAATATACATAACTGCAATTAAACGTGAAAGAATCATTTCTCTATCTTGACTGAAGAAATAAAACGTGATATTCATATTTTATTTTTTTCTCGGCTCCTAATGCCCATTGGCGGCTATAACTCTAGTTTTGCACTTTTATAGGTCCCTACTACCCACAAAAAAATCGGCGTTCAAATCTGTGAGTTACAACTCCAAACGTCCCCTTGTGAGTATTTTTTATTCAGGTTGGTTGCTAAAATAGGTTGTTAACCTGTTGGATAACGCCACCTTCCTTCTTGGCTTAGTTGAAGTTCAAAAGGACGTTCACCCCCATCTAACAAAAATCTTTTTTATATGCTACGTAAATATGGTATGAATTCCTACATTTACCTTCCATATTTGTTTGCATTCAATGAGACTGATGGTCATATGTTTCAATTGAAGCAACAGACCACAAAAAAGTCATTTTTAAGAGAGATGACTTCGAGGTTATAGTGCAGACTGCTGATTAAATAAATAGGTTTTTTTTCACTTATCATATTTTATGTGAACACAACCCTAAAAACTAGTATCTTACGTATAGATAAGTATTTTAAATAAGTGTGTCAGGGCAATATTGACTACGGTCTCCTAAGAACATTCAAATTAATCAATGGCGCATTGTAGGAGCCACAGTCATTTTATATTTCTTTATAATAATATCTTTACTTCTTTTTTGTTTTTTTAGCACACTTGAGGTGTAGCAAACATTTATCAAGGATGTTACATGAAAAAAAGTCCTTTTTTATGTAACATCTTCGATACATTCCTTCTTATCTGTTTTATACCAGGGAATTAAAATCATCCAACGAATGATAAGAAAAAATAGAGTTCAAAAATTAAAAGATGTTTCCAAGAACGCTATTGAATTGAAGAGCTTCCTCGTGGCTGGAACATATTTAGTAAACAGTGGCTCTCGGTGACACGCGAAAAGTTCATTATCCAGCGAATAAAATAACAACCACTTTTAACAATTTATCGCTCGGCTTAAATAACCTGCCTCTTGTAATTTATTGAAAAAAGAAAATTCGACCTAGAAATTGATATTATCATTAGGTTATAATCTATAATAGGGAAATAGTTGGTAACTTTAGGGAGGTGATATTGGACGTATCTCTGATGGGATCTTGCCCACAATGCATCTGAGCCACGAAAACTGAAAACACAATATGCCCTTCCATCTTGCCTTTGATTCCGATTTAATACTTTTTTATAATTAAAATCCAGAAATATATTTTTAAACTTCTTGAAAATAAAACAACCTTTTTGTTTTTGTTCTAAGTTTCTTATTCAAAACATGATGAATATAAATTATTAAAAATATAATGGAAACTGAATAATGTAGTTTATTGCTTACAATTAGTTACAATGAATTACAAGTAAAAAGTAATTATGATATATATTTTCCAAGCTGCAGCTATCAATCCTTAACCGTTTTACTATTGCATCTTTGGAGCTGATGGGATGGTACACTTTTTAATCTTTCTTTTTTCTTTTCATGAGTATTACAATCTCCCACAATTATAGGATATACGTTACAGTGCGTATTAAAATTCTCACTTATGAATTATTTACTAGCGAATTTAAAGATGATAGCATAAAGAATAACATCTATAACTTAAAAGAAAATCATGACTAAATAAATAATAACCATAAATAAATGGGTAAAATATATGTAAACACATTCATAAATGTTTACATTTAGGTTGAAGACCGAAAATCCAACGTCTTCAAAAATATGGGATTCTTTCCTGACGTATCACTGGTCAGTCTGGCATTAAAGCATATTTAGGGTACTGATTTTAAATTAAATTTTAATTAGCATGTTTTTCCTGATGGTTTTCATGTTTTGTTTTGTTTTTAAACTTTTTAGCTCACTGATACTGTAAAAGTGATAGCTAGTTACTTAAGGTTGAAAATCGAGCTGAGATTTTAGTGCTGAGTATCAAGCGAATGGCAAAAGATAGAGCCATAATACCGTTAATTACCCCCCTTCCACTGGAACTGTGTGAGGGTGGAATTAAAAAAGGGGCTAGCGAGAGGGGGGAGGGGGCAGAACAGGTGGAACCAGGATTAGGAAGAGGCCTTGAATCTTGTATCGGCCAGCTCTTGTGTTTGCCGAGTCTGAGGCGGTACCTATATCAATCTGGATCCAGTCCATTTCTTCTACAATATCTCAAACCCAGGATATGCTCCTCCCGCATCTAGTCTAATTTACCTTCTTCTGTTTTTCTATTCATATTAAAGCAGTCCCACTACTGGCGTAGCTAGCTAGCATACTGGCCTGTATGTGAATTTTAAATGTTGCTTTCAATCAGTCAGACATTTTTTAGCGGTAAGACTCATGACATTTAATAAAAATACTTACTAGTTTATGGAAGCTGAATAACCCTCTCTCCCAAAGGTTCGGGAAGGAAGTGGTTTAGCAATCAAAAACGATACAATACGTTCAGAGGAAGTTTTCCCACCCTTTTGGAGCCAGTTATTTGGAACTCAAGAAATCAAAAAGAACTAACATTCCGGACCAAACTTTTTATAAGACGATGAGGACAGTATTTTATATATATATATATATATATATATATATATATATATATATATATATATATATATATATATATACATAAATATTATTTATTTATTTATTTTTTTGCCGTCTTCATAGTATATCTTTATTGAGAAAAATAAAATACACGGATATTAGGAAATGCACTTTTAATTTAATATATATATATATATATATATATATATATATATATATATATAATGGACCATATTTTTTATTTCTAATTTTCGTATCCAATCTGCAATGTTTTATTTGTTTCTTTTATATTCTAAAAAAATTGTTATATGTTCAATGATCTGAATTATTTTAATAATATTATTGTGAAAGTATCAATGCAAATGTAATGATGATAATTAAGGTACGCAGTATACATTTGTATGGAACGTACAACCTAAATAAACGGTCCTTTCAAAGAGTTACATTGAAAGGAAAAAAAAAAAAAAAAAATATAATAAATATATATATATATATATATATATATATATATATATATATATATATATATATATGTATATAACTTTTTTTTCAAAAAACAATATATATACACATTGAAAAATAAAGTTTATATAGCTCTAAACTCAAAACGCCAATTTTTTTGAATATGGTCTATGCACGTCATACTTCAAAGAATATAAGTTCATATTCCTTATTACAAGAAAGCAATTAACCTAGTTAACTGATCCATAATCGGTTGTATAAAAAAGAAAAAAATCTTACAAGGGGACGTTTGCAGCTGTAACTCACAGATTTGAATACCGATTTTTGTGTGGGTAGAAGGGACCTATAATAGTGCAAAACTAGAGTTATAGCCGCCAATTAGCGTTAGGAGCCGAGAATAAAAATAAAATATGAAAATCACGTTTTATTTTTTTTTCTCAGCTCTCAGTCAAGATAGAGAAATGATTCTTTCACGTTTAATTGTTATGATCAAGACACTATAGGGTGCTCAAAAATGACAAAATTCTAATTGGACAAAATTGGATTTGAGCTAAACTCTGCAGTTTTAAGGCTTCTAGATGACCTTAAAATTTGGTCTTAATCAGTGTCGAAATATGTGATATAGCGCAAAGTATTTACATTTTTTCAGAAATTGACAGCCTCCTCCTCTACAAAATTTTAAAGGTAAAAAAAAAAAATATTTTTGATTTCGACAAAATTACGTTTCTACATGTTTTTTGAGATAAGGAATCTGGAAATAATATCAGTTTTTAGTTTAAAATTTTTCTTCACCTATATTATATAAATAAGACGTTTTCAAATTGCATAGAAATCCTAAGATTGATGAATAATATAAAATTAATATCAGGTTTTGGTTAAAAAATATGTATATTGTCTTATTTGAAATTTATTGTGTAGAACTAATATAGTAATAGAAATAGATTATTTTAAAAAGTCTTATTTATATAATATAGGTGACGAAAATTTTTAAACTAAAAACTGATATTATTTCCAGCTTCCTCATCTCAAAAAACATGTAGAAACATAATTTTGTAGAAATTAAAAAATATTTTTTTTTTTACTTTTAAAATTTTGTAAGATTTTAGAAGACAGGAGGAGACTGTCAATTTCTGAGAAAATGTAAATAATTTGTGCTATCTCACTTATTTCGCAATCAATTAAGACAAAATTTTAAGGTAATCTAGAAGCCTTAAAACTGCAGAGTTTAGCTCAAATCCGGAGGTCGCAGGGTTTCCCCTTATTGAAATATCTCAAGTTATAGCTGACCTTGGATTTTTTCATTCACATCAGTTTTTGTCCACTAAAATCGGGAGAAAATCCAATGTTCTCTGCATGGATAAAAAGCAGAATGTATACTGATTATAGCGATGCTATTACTATTGTAATCGGTTGAACACAGCAGTTGTGGCCTTTAGAAGTTGTTGATGAAATCTCCACTTCAAAATTTTATTCTCCTCGAAAGGGGTAAAAAATCAATATTTTTTGATTTTGATAAAATTTCTCATATAAGAGTTTTATGGCGCGTTAAATCGAGATTTGAGGTCAGTTGTTCATGAAAAAAAGTTTCCACTGATTTACAGCGGATTTCCTTGGAATTTTGTCATTTTTGAGCACCCTAAAACCGGATAGTGTCTTGAGCATAACAAAAGTATTTTTATATCTAATAACATACATAACTGCAATTAAACGTGAAAGAATTATTTCTCTATCTTGACTGAGAGCTGAGAAAAAAAACAAAACATGATTTTCATATTTTTTTTTTTCTCGGCTCCTAATGCTCATTGGCGGCTATAACTCTAGTTTTGCACTATTATAGGTCTCTACAACATAAACAAAAATCGGCATTTAAATCTTTGAGTTACAACCTCAAACGTCTCCTTGTTAGTAGAAAAAATTTGTCCCTTTAATGGTATATGTCGCCGCACACACGCACACCCTCGTTACGCCAGTGAGTCCCAGATCAAAGTAGAGATTCCAACATCAACAATATGTTTCTGCTTTCATCATCTCTTTTTGCAGTGAAATCAAATAAAAAAAATACAAACAAAATCATAATATGAAATGATCTAATTACTGAATAGAGCGGGGTAGGCCCCGAAATACAGCTACTGTCAACTCACCGCCCTGGGCCCAGTGGACTTAAAAAGTACTTTATTCTATAAAGAGACCGTAAATCCCTATTTCTGGTGACAGGGAAGGTAGAGTTACGTGAAGATTTATATCCTTTGATTATTGGAAACTGAAAGGCTAAGACGCAGGCATGTATTTTTGATATACGCTTCACTCTTGATAAACTTTGATAATAAAAATAGTTTTGGGAGAGCCGCTCTTATCATGTCAATCAAAGCCAGTTTTAAAGGTTCACTTAAACAGCAATAACCAAACCAATAAATCATATTTTTCACAAATGATAAGCTAAGATAATAATTAATTTTAAAACTGTTATATATTCTCAATTTTCTGAAAGCGAAACAAGTACTTGAGATTACAACTCTTTGATTTTACATAATTATACAAATTTTATTTATTTATTTTCATTTTTTTTTTTTTTACGGGTTATATTAATTTTAACCTATCTTGTCCAAAGTTGAGTTCATCAAAAGAGTGGTAATTAACAATGGTTGGAATGGACGCCCTGCCTGTTGGGGAAGCCATTGCTCATTGCTCATTGCTCATTGGAAGAGCGATAGTGTTGAGATCACTTAGCTTCCTGCCTTTTTCATTTAGCTTCTGTACCATCTCATCAAATCTAATACTAACTGTTAAACGTAAAAGTGCAGTTTTTAAAATAAACCGATCATGTACATCTATAATAAATCTTTATTTCAAATTTTTGTAATGTATTTATGTGTTTCACCTATGATTATCTGAACCATTGATGGTTGTAACGCTACGAAACTCTCAAGGTAATAATATTTATAATTTTTTTTTAATTCCAATGTAAATAGAAAATAAAAGTAATTTTTTTTTTTATTCAAAAAGACACCGAACGATTGGAATGATCGCTACAACATTCATTACGCTAATTGAAAGAATTTGTTCGGACTCGAGGAACTTTTTACTGGGTGTTAGTCAATGAATGGAATAATTCATTCTCCTTTATACCCAGAAGTGAAATCATCACATCAGCATCCAACTGATATAATGTATAAAAAAACAACCTGAGTCAGGCAATCGAAAGGGACCTGTACTCTTCCACGGAATGACCAGAGCTCATGTTTCACGAAAGACTGTGAAGAAACTAAACGAGCTGTCTAGCCAAAGCCTTCCACTCTCATCTTATTCACTAAACTCGTCTCCAACAAATTTTTATCTGCAACGAAATTAGGATAACTTCCTTTAATGTAAAATTTAAAAAAATGATTCTAAAACCAAAAACTCATTTTTTGACTGTATTTCTTCGCTAAACACTAAATGTTTCAATCCATCGATGGAAAATTTGATGATATTTTGAGAAAGATTTATAGAAAATAAAGGTAAATATGTATTTTTGTAAATAAAAATGTTTTTCCCTATGTAGTTGCACAGTGGGCCAAATGAGGAAAACAAATATTTAAAGTACATTTTTTAAAAGTTTTTTCTTAAATTAGTGACAAATAGTTGTATACTATTGATTAAGGCTAATAGAGCTTGAGTTTCAAAGAGTCTTGTTGATTACTTAACGATGGGGGGGGGGGGGGGGGCCTTCAGAATAAAATATGGCGAAAAACAGAACATTTATTTTTAGTGATTTTGCATTAAAAATCATTATAATTTTATTTCAATTTCAGTATTAACATATTGCTTTCTATTGTTTTGAATTTGGAGGAGTACAATCCGAGATTATTTTGAAAATTAACAAAGCCAAATTTTACCTTTTTGATTTTCCGATTATCATACGTCCGACATAGTTTGTGTCTCTTCAACTTCAAGACTAAGCACTTCTTAGAGGTGTATAAAAACAGACTTTGATGATTATGCTTTGATAAGCTGCGTCCACTTGCGTTCTTCACTCCCAGAGTTCGCTAACTTATATTTTACAACTCTCAGTAGTCTAGGAGAGTGGAGATCCTACCGTATTCCAGAAAAAACTATGCAGCTTAGGGTGGCTTATTTCTAATGATAATTATGACTATTACTAGAAATTAATTTCCTAATGTGTTACTGATAAACGGCCATATTTTTTGTTGTTGTTGTCAATTATGAAGCAATTAGCAATAAAAAACAAATAATGAATTATTGACCTTATGATTAATTATTCATTTTATAGATATTGTTCCTCTTCGTGTCTTTTTCAATTCAAAGTGAAACTCCCATTTCATGTTGTTAGATGTGATTTAGTATATTTTATTATTGCCTAATCTTAAAAAAACAACGTAATTAGAATTACTGAAACTTTTTTATGTAAGTTGGTACTAATCTTGGATGATCATTGCTGATGATTCCCAGAATAATTAATATAATTAATGTGCAAAATAATGGTCCAAATTTTCCTCGAGTAGTATTAGAAAGCTTGTAGAAATGTAAGGTTTACTAACAAACTCAGAATAACGAAAAAAAATATGCGTGTCTTATCCTATTAGGTAAATAAATTATCATGTACTGCCTAAATACAAAGGCCTAACTAATTTCTAGATGCCTCATCTAATTATACGTGAAAAAACTACTACTAGAAGCCCTCTTGGTTTTGAGAAAAATATATCAATAACGAAAATGAATTATTTTTAAACCAATGTATTTTCTCACGACATTGTTTTTTTGTGTTATCATGCCATCCAGTTGGTTCGAGGGATGTGACTATTAAACCTCTTTACTGAACTAAAGAGTGTGTGAAATTTCAAGTTTATAGATATATTTTTCCACGAGTTATTAAATTTTAAAAACTTTTTGGCGTTTTTGTCCCACTCTGCCCCGGCCCAAATCACTCCTGTGGTCTGCTTTTGCTCGTTTCATGTTAGGCTTTCTGTCCAGCAGGTTTTTAACACTTTCTTCTTCTGTCATTCTGACTATGTTTATCGCCAAATGCAGTCTCCTAAGCTTGACGCACGTCCACCTTCCCATTGAGATCGGATACCTCCCTCTTTATCCTCCTTCACAACCTTCACAGGCCCAGAAATATAAAACGAAGCATCCTCCTGTCAAAAATAAGGAAATCTTTTTCTTCGATGCTGTGACAGGAACCAGCTCTTTGATCCGTATAATTATAGGATTGGGTCTTATACAGGAAACACTTCTAACGGCGGAAGAATTTGAAAATGCATGATTTATTTGAGTGACTTGTTAGATGAGTTTTCGGATCGAAGTGACTTTTGTTTACAGCCTTGACTTTTCTTCTCCTTCATTATTTTTAAAGCTATTGGATATGACCACTCGAAATCGGAAATTGAATTTTGGAGAATCACTGAATTTTAAATCTGAGCTCACATGTAAATTCTGAAAATCTAATAATATTAAAGTGTGGGAGTGAATACTCTAATCTAAATAAAATAAGCAGATACATTTTTCAGTGTTGGGCCCCTCTTTACGGGGATCCTGCAGATTGGTTAACAAGATAAGAAATCTAAATGGTTTGTCAAGTGTGTGCTCCTAACACTTGGCATATATATAGAAAGCATATGTTGTTGGCTAGCCTGCGAGGTGCCCCTAAATAGGGCTGCAATTTCAGTTGGAATAATCCATCTCTGTTATATAAAAACAATTAAAGCAAATTAAACAATCATACTTTATGCATATCATGAAAATTATTTAAATAATTAACATTCCGCCACATTTGAACAAAAAAAGATCTGTGACTTTGACCTCATATATGAAGCGATAAAAGTCTTATTAATACTTAAAATGTAGGAGCTACGCATCGGAAAACAATTACGAAATACATTTAAATTACAAATTGTCTAATTATTCAACACTCCGTGGCTCGTGTGAATATTCCGTTAATGTAGTGTCACATTTTTCTAACCAGGGCAAGGTTAGTTACATGGGTGGCGTGTTCAACTTTTTATTTTAGTCACGCAGCCAAATAGCGTCTCCTTAGTTCGGTTTTAGCGTTGGAAGGAACAAAATGAAGAAAATATTGGATTTATTAATCACCTCAAGATTTAAAATATCTTCAAAACTCGAATTCCTTAGTTTATTTTACGCTTTTGAATAAGTGTATAATAGATTATAGTTATAGTTATAAAACGTATTTTGTAAAGCAATGTATATGTAGGATATATCTAGTGACGTATTGGTAGAACAGGGTCCAGCTGCTAGTTAAATAATGGACAATAATCAAAAGCATTATCTTAAACAACAGAATTATTTGCTTACAAAAAAGAAACAGAAAAGAGTTATTAGCTTTAACAACCCAGTATTTTAATAACTGTGAGGGGAACCGTTGAGGCTTGCTCCGAGTCACAAATAGTGTTCTTCTGTTCTAAGTATCAAATCGTTATCTCTTTAACATTTCAATTGTTCCAATTAGCTAAATATAAATAAAAATAATTCTCGCGATAAAGCCAATGAAGGAAATTAGAACAGTATGTAAACAAGGAAAAGGGTTTACATTATCAGAATTTGATAAATCGTAATGAATGTGATTGATTATTGGTGAAGGTTAAATTCATATTTGTGCTTGAATAAAAAATAAATAATTAAAGTCATGGCTTCATTCTGAAAACTAATAATAATATTAATTACTCGTACAACTCTAAATTTTATTTTATTTTATTATTATCAACAATGATTTGGTTTTTATTAGAGTTTTTGTGTCGGTTAATAGAGTATTTATTTCTCTGAAATTATCTTAGAGAGTTAACCTTTCTTTTATAAAACGTGGAATATAACAACCGGGTCACCAGGAGCCTGTAAGCCATGAACAGATTAGATTGAATATCCTTTTCAAAATGAGATTTTCCATGTTTCTAAAAAGGTTCAGCAAGCAATGTCTCACCGATCCTGGAGAAGACAACACCAGGCGAACGGTGAATATTCCTGAACACGCACCAACAATACTTCCAGCTAGCTAACTTCTCTTTAATTATCTGTTCCCAGTCAAGTCAGTTCTGCACCAGCAGGAAGAAAGAAATGTCGTCTTTCTGGTTAGTATAATTATTATTATCAATACCGCCACCATATTATTTTCTTATTATGCTAATAGAGTTTTTTTTTAATTGAATGTTTATGTTGCAACTTGAAATTACTCGTAAGATGGCATTGAGTTAAAAATGTAGTCCAAAAAAAGTAGCTAACACAATCTCTCAAATTTGAAATTCTCATTACCGCAAACCAATCCCTGTTATTATCACCAACACATTATTGTTCGGCGGTACTGAGAAATTGTTTTGATGGTATATGAATTCATGCCAGTGTGCATATATATGTAATATGATTCGAATATTTGAACCTAAAAATTTATTTTCAGATAAGGAGAAGAGTTTGAATGCTGTTCTCAGCCTTACCCCATCGTCATCTCCATTTACTCCAATGATCCTCGCCCTGGTCAACCTAACCACTCAGGCTATGCAGGAAGTAGCTAGAAACCATCTGGACTTAAGGTTGTGAACAGGTCTCGACCTAAATCGTCCAGGGATCTTGCAGTGGAGCAGAAGAAAAGAGCCCGATGTGAGAAGTTGGCGAATCATTGTAAAGAAAGATTTTTCTGGCTCCAGAAAAAATGCCAACACTTACTTAAAAAGGATCATCCTCTAAATAAAAGTGTTGACTGATGGCTGTTGAACACGATCGAAATGGGAGACAACTTCTAAAAAAGAAAATTATTAACGCTGAAGTTCTGGTATTCATTGATTTGTGGAATTCCTATGAATTTGCAGAAAATATAATTTTAATTTATTAACTGTTTTAATAAAAAAAATGACCGTTTTATCAAATTCCAGGGTTCAAAAGTCTATAAATATCTTAATGCTATTTATTATTTACCAACACTTAAAAATCCCTTTAGAGCATT
This sequence comes from Euschistus heros, assembly GCA_003667255.2. Classification (NCBI taxonomy): domain Eukaryota; kingdom Metazoa; phylum Arthropoda; class Insecta; order Hemiptera; family Pentatomidae; genus Euschistus; species Euschistus heros. Next base: position 961,097 of record RCWM02000005.1, read on the forward strand.
CTCTAAGCTTGTTTCTAACACTGGACTTCTTAAAAAAAAAGCCTCAGTTCAGTTATTTATTTCAAAGAAGAAACATGACAGTGTCCTCCGAAATTCTCCGACGAAAGTTGAGTCAAATCCGTCCACAAGTACTCGCTAACTTGCCAGAGAGTATGGTGTGTCGAAAAACACTGTTAGTCGCCATCTTCTCGCCATGGGGATGGTGAAAAAGACCTGCATCCTGGTCCCTCACGAACTTACTCCTCAACAATCAGCATTCGAACCAAAGAAAAGTTTACAGAACTTCATGGGTTTGAACTCCTGCCTCATCCACCATATAGTCCAGACCTCGCACCTTCGGATTACTACTTGTTTCAATCCATGGCCCATTTTCTTCAAGAGAAAAAATTTGATAATTTTGCAGAAGTTGAAAATGCTGTCCAAGAGTTCTTTGAAAGCCATCCCAAGGAATGGTATCAGCATGGCATCGAGCAATTGGCTAGCAAATGGGTAATGACCATAGATAAAAATGGACTATACTTTGAGTATTAATTGTATTTTATATCAAAGAAATAATAATACAAATATTTCTTTCAAAAACAATCATTTTTTTTTATACACCCCATTATGGTATATACTCGTAGTATCAAATACTATTTGTAGAAGAAGATCCCTCGAACTACACAATTCTCATTAATGGGTGGGTTTACCATTTCCGCCACTCAAACAGGATTTTAAAAAAAGAAAGGAACACGTCCAAGTAAAAAACTTTTATTTTCGAACGCCACCTCCGTAAGATTTTTTTACTTGGCCGTGTTTTTTTTCTTTTTACCTGACTGCATCCCTGATCACCCTCTCCTTATATGACTTGACTGTAAACTGTATATTTGTATAATATATTTTACACATACTGGCACAGAAAATGTTTCCACACAGAATTAATTGACGAGATATTTGCCAAAATATCTTCAGATTTCTTTCAACGTTAAATTCATCTCCTTAAATGTGAATGACTAACTAACTTATCCGGGTGGATGAATGAAGCAGGCCGACGGCCGCCAGGACCATGCCATTCCTTGCACTGGCGTATTTAGGTCAGGAAGTTGGTGAACCTCACGGTGTCCGTTATCGTGTTCCAACTCGTATTAAAATAGTTTTACTAGCATTGTAATTTTCAATATTGTACGAGAATGTTCTTCAAATACTTGATTCTTTGATCTGGTATCTATTTTTATACCAAATTTAGCCATTTTAAGTTCGGCATATACTTAAGTGTTAAAACATCATTAACCTTAACCAAATCAATTTTACAATCTGCAATACATGCGGATGGTTTCTAAAAGTTACGAGTATTAAAAATTTTATTGTGTTGTAACGACCTGTTTCAGTGGTTAAATTGTCCTGAAATCCTATATTATTAATAAATAGGCAACCATTGGCGTTGGGGGGGGGGGGGGGGTGTGGACAACCAGAAAACTAGCCTAATGTTTTTGGACAGAATATTTAAAAATTTTATTTCGTTCATTGCTTTTATTTCAATTTTTTTTTCGATTCTTACTATATTTTTTAGCATGTATGAAACAATGAAAAGGCTTATCAATATTAGCGAACTATTTTTAAATTGAATTATTTATAATTAAGACAAAAATATACAATTTGTAATTTTTACGAAAGACTTATGAAATATATGATTCCAGGTTATTAAATCTTTTCGTCGTCATAATACCACATCATTTATTGTCCGATTGATCATTTTAAAGGGTTTAAATATTTCAATAAATTACAATTATCTTAACAACAATATTACACAGATTGAGTAAGGGTGAAGGGAGTGTGGCTGACAACAACCGATCATCACAAAGTGATTTCCACGACCAAGAAGCAAGTTAGGAGGCTAGGAAATGAGGGAAGTATATAGGCAGTGATGGCTCAACTTGCTGCTAATCCATCATCAAGGATTCTGTTCAGTGAGGCGGGGTAAGGCATTGATGAGGAACCTGGTTCTTTCCGACCGGGAAGAGGTTCGCAACAATATCATTCTCCTCAACCACTGACAATGCTATTGGGAATTTAGAGGGCGAGGATAAGACCCGTTGGTCTATATTATTAGTTGAAATGTTTCATAAAACTACCGACAAACATGATTGAATGGAAACAAGAATATTTTTTAAGTCCAACCTGTAAAAAATACTGATATAAATATTAGTTTCAAAATCAACTAACGAATCATCTCAAATGTGTACTTAAAAGAATATAATTCAAGAACCACTCAAACAATGCCACCTTCGAACCAGTAATTAATAGAAACATGAAAGTTATCAGCTTAATTTTCCAAAGTTTTAAAATGTTACGGTATTAAGTTCATCAAATTGAGAAGAGATTACATTTAGGTACTTTATTTATTAAGATGTTTAAAACTTGTTCTAAATTGAATTTTAATTTTTTAAATCAATCGCAGAGAACTGCTTGGTCACACCAAAGTACGCCTTATCTGTGAACGCCTATTAGCCCGCAACACTTGCCAGTTCGAATGGTGTACCGATCCCCCTTGTTTTATTAATTTTCTCACTAAATAATTTAATATAAAGATTAGATTTGAAATTATGTCGCACATATGTCATCAGCGTAAGTGGTGACCCTAAATAATAATTAAATAATTCATATATGAAATGATATCCTCTTGATTTCAGTTTTATTCTATCATTCGATTAAATAACATATCTCTAAATATCTTAAATTATCTATAATATTAAGGAATATTATGCGATTTTGGAAACCTAAAATGTTTAGGCATCGAAACCACCCGATCGCTACATATTTTGCATAATGAGTAAGATTAACTATATTAAATACAGTCACTCATGGAAACAGATTGTATTTAATATGGTTGACTATACCGAAAAAAAAATTAAAACTGATGACAACAGACCCGCAAGAAAAAAATTTCCTAAATGGAAACGTCATTCGAAGAGGAAGCTTCACATCGGTAAATGTCGATTTTTTAGATTTAGCACATCTATATCTCTTTCTTTGTCATATTAACCTTTGTTACTTTCTATCACAACTTTAAAAAAAAAAAAAAAAAAAAAAAAATGTTAGCAACGTATTATACACAAAGATAAGCAAAAAGTATCTGCGGACTCAATCTTTCATAATGTTTTTGGACCACAACAAATTTATTATTTGAATTATGTTAATCGCATAAGCCACTTGTGATAATTGCACAACTACAAGGGAGCAAATGGACGTAAAGGGATTACGGTGCCTCGGCTTGCCGCCCCTCCCCTTAGCTCAATGCGCCATGAGTTGATGCTACACTCGATTAAGAAATTACTTATTTACACCTTGATTCAATTACACTTCGTAAAGCGTTTTCTTTTGCTTGGTTGTACAGCTATATGAGAAAATGATTCTATCAGGAATATATAATTTTATTGTTGTAATATTTCCTCTAATTGTATCATAACTGCTATGCCTTAACCCTGTAGTGTTGGAAAATAATTCAAAACACTTGACGTCCGTGGACACTAATCTTGACGTAGAACAATGTGAAAGGGCCGAGAATTGGATCTGGGGACGAGAGAACGATGGAAGGAGATGGCCGCTGTAGCCTTCGCCTTCCCCAGATTCATTCTTCAATACCAATATCATCCGATTTCAATATCCACTTGCTTGGATCGCTACGTTTTGCAAACTTTATAAACATTACTTAGAATTTTCACAAGTAGATTGGAACTTGCTCTAACTGAATATCAAAGATATCTATTGTTAGGATTTCCAGGGTACTTAGAAAGTGAAGCTATGTTTTTTTATTTTTAGTGATAATAATGGATTTGAATAGTTGTAAGGTTTGCTATGAAAGGATATAAATCTGGTTTTAGATAATTCAGGAACGTTAGGTATATTAAGATCTTTGTGGATAAGTTTGTTTATGGCGAATAAGGAGCATTTAGGATTTTTCTAAGGATTTTGGATTGTAAGGTTTGGATACGAGATGAATGGGATCTCCAAAGCTTAACTCCGTATGACAAAATTTTTCTATATACTGTTATGTAAATGAGTCTTTTGTAATTAATTGGAAGGTTAGAGCGTTTGTCAAGTAAATGTTAGAGTAGTTGAAAACGACAGGCAATTTCTTATCGTTTTAGTCTTGTATGCGGATTCCAAGTAAGACGTTTGTCCAGATGGAGTCCTAGGTAGCGGATCTGTTCAACGGGGATTTATAGAACATTATTGAATGATACTGTAGGACAGAAAGTCGTAGGTTTAGGACGAAGAGTAAAGGGTATTTGATGGGATTTATTTTGATTATCCATTTTTGACACTATTACTTAAAATTTATATGGGATTGGTGAAGCAACGTTAAAACAGTTAACATATTTATGTAAATTTTTTGTGTGAATCTTTTTTTTTTTTTTTACTGAGATTATATTTTCAATAATATTGTTTTTTCCCGTGTCATTCCATTCTTGTGATTAATTTAATCTTTTTATTATTTTGACCGACGCTAAACGCACAGATATTTTTATAGGCTGTCTCCTCCTCCAAAACCATCATTCTCTCAAAGAGCTGTCTGCTTCTCTCTTCCGTTATTAAACAATATTAATAAATATACCATAATAATGTATTCATTGTTTAATATTAATAATGTATTTATTTTATAATGCATCTGTTACCTAACGCTCTTAAGATTCAAATGGCCTAGAAGCAATTATAAGTATTCAAGGTAAAATTATTAAAATCAGTATACATTTAACTTAAAGGGACTCTATTATTATCCGTGTTTTGTAACATCTAAATACTTTCTTTCTTTTTTTTTTTATTTCAGAAGGTGGTCCAGGGACTTCCTAAACTAAAACTTTTATCGCAGTGCTACTAGTGAGCTGTTCTTGACAAGTCATTGTAACCATTATCCTCAAATTTACTTTGTAGTCATATTGTTAAAATATCAATATTGTTAAAATAAAAAAAAAATAAATAAGATCCTGCCTTAAAGCAGGCTTTAACCATTTCTATCAAAGCGACTGTTGTATGTTTTGAGAATACTGTCAGAATAAAAGTTCTCAATCTGGTGCAAGAAAAGAACTCAATCAGGTGCACTGTGAATGCATGACCAATGGAGTAGTAACTCTTTGAAAATACATTCCTTGATGCAAATGAAGGAAGCATAAAATAAGATAAAAAGTAGAAAAATAAAATAAAAACGTTTTTTAATGCTTTCTATGTGTGATATAAATACAATTTGTTGATGCCTCCATTGTTAAAATGATTAAATACAAAAAATATGTTTTGTTCGTTTATTGGTTTTTTTTTTCTAAAATAAAAGTGTAAAAAAACAAAACAAAAGAAAATGTTGCAACAAAAAAAGTTCAAATAAACATACACATTTTCTTTTTGTTTCAATTCAAAGACACATAGTTTTTATTAATTAAGCGTATTTAGTTGGAACTGGTTATTATTATGAGGAATTTTTTACTTTTAAAATGATTGAATAATTGTGTGACTAATATAGGCAATATTGGTTAGTACCATATTAAATGTCAATTTTGTTTGTTTACAGTTGTCTTTTTAGTAGGAATTCATCTGTAAATAAGCAATGATGTAATGAAATAATATTTAATCCTTGTTCATCGCTTAAATCTTCAATCTGAAGGTAAAACAAAGTATATAAAAGTACCTATAGGCAGTAAAGAAACATATTTTTATTAATAAAGGTTAATAAAATGACACGTTTATTGATATTTCATATGTTAGAGCCCAATAAACATTGGTTGTTATCGTTGCTATAAAACCTTAGAATGATAAATCCAATATATATTATACGTGTAAATACTGATCATAATAAAAAGTACATCAGCCGGGATGGCTGGCTATTACAGCTACAAACCATCCCAAATGACGCCATAATTTATAAGTGTTCCCCTATTCTAACAAGTAATAACCAATAGAGCATTGCTGCTGCTTCAAATCAAAAACATTATATGCTTACATATATATATATATATATATATATATATATATATATATATATATATATATATATATATATAAATAAAAAAAAACAGTAAGACCTTTAATTTTTAGATATTTGATATTCAACGAAATGATTCTTATAGTTTAGCAATCAATATAAACATTTTATATTTTATAGACAGTCTTACTATCAAATACAATAAAGGTTGGTTTAAATGTATAACTAACTTTGCAAGTATTATTCGAATGTTATATTTAGTTTTTTTTTTTCTTCATATTTTTATTGATACAAACAACTGCACAATGCATATACATCTATTAAGTGTGTGGGAAAATGAATACAGTAACATGATAGTAACTTGTAAAGAGATTAGTGGCACTTTAATCGTACAAGTTCTCGTGGCAATCTTCTTTTTACTCGAAGGGTTATCGGGAATATAATGCGAAGCAAGTTGAAAGACTACTGGATTAGTGTAGTTGTAGAGTTTACTATAAAAGGATAGGTAACTGGATTTGGCTAAATCAGCAACATACCGAACATTAGGATCATTATGGATACGGTTATTCATGAAAATTTAAGAAGCATTAAGGATTTTTCAAATGATTTTAGATGGTAAGGATTGGATATAAGAAGAATTGAAAGGTTTAGTTTTGCCACAGAGCTCAACTCCGTATGCCCAAGTTGGTCTAATTACTGTCATGTATTTATTTGTAATTTATATGTAATTATTTTCATTTTTATAATAGTTTTGTGAAGTGTCATGGCTGCTATTAACATTACATCGTTAAGTGCTCAGTGCTTGTGACAATATTATAAATAGTATAAACTATAATCCTTCAGCCAAACTTTATAAACAGTGAAAGTTTATACAATGGAATCTTTAGTCAGACATACTGGGTGAGATGAGTGCGTTTATTATTAATTAAAGACAATTAATAACAAAGACATTTCTCAGGTGAACAGTTCTCCAGTCAGCTGATTGGGGCATTACCTATAATCCCTATCTCTCAAGGCCTAGGTTTGTTGATCTGTTGAACAGCCGAGTCAAACTCGGATTGTTATTGTTATTACTTTTATTTTTCTTAGAGGACACAATTTTTTTTTCTTTCTTTTTCTTTTCTTATATTATTTCTTTCATTGTTAGTAATGTGTTTTTTTTTTCTTTTATTCAAATATTGTATATAGTTCTGTAAATAGTCTAGTTTATAAGTATATTTTACATATATGTTTTTTTTTCCTCTTTTAATTCATTTTAGTTAGTTTAAATTGTAAATTTCATTTCACTCACTTGATACAATGGACCTTGAAAATTCATCAGGAGCAGAATCGGAAGATGAAACTCCAATGTCGGGAATAAGTGAGACAGACTCACAATACCTGAAGCGCCGACAACTTCAAAAACGTCAGCGCAATGCTACACACGGTTCCGCTGGGACCTCCCCAAATAAAAAAAACAATGGAATGCAAATTATTGATAGTGAGCCACCAACAACTCGCGGTAAATCTACTGCAGCCAAGAAAACACAAACTATTGTCAATATTCCTACCAGCAATAAATTTGCCGACTTAGAAAAAATTCTATCAGAGCCACAACCAACTCAAGGATTTTTGGACCCTGTGCCCCCACCCATTTTTGTGACCAATATTAAAAATTTTAATGCATTCCGTCAAGAAATTGCCTATTTGATTGGTCAAACAAACTTTAAATGTTTTTCGAGGGTGAAATACATAAAAATTAATACCACGGCAAAAGATCATTATAAAAAGTTAATGCACTATTTGTCTGTCAATAAATATGAATTCCATTGCTAACAATTAAGGGAGGAAAAATCATATTGTGTTGTACTGAGAGATCTCCATAGCACTACTTCAACCGATGTGATCAAACGAGATATCGAAGAAATAGGCCACAGAAACATTTCAGTCGTGCTCCATCTTACAGAAAAGTACCCTCTCCCGCTATTTTTTGTAGATCTGGAGCCATCGAAAAATAATTTAGAAATTTTTCAAATAAATAGACTGGTTTATTCAGTAGTCCGTTTTAAGCAGCCAAGACAGAGACCAGTAATAGTACAATGTACTAGATGCCAAAATCTTGGACACACAAAGGCATATTGTTACCATCCGCCTAGATGTGTCAAATGTGCAGGCGCCCATGCCACAGAAACCTGTTCCAAGATTAGAGATACACCTGCAAAATGTGTATTATGCAAGGAAGATCACTTCGCCAATTATAAAGGCTGCATAGTTTATAAAAATACCCGAAGAAGAAGATCACACGATGCAGCCATAAAAAATCAAACTCAAAAGAGTGGTAGACATACAAGTCAAGAACAAGACTCTCTGAAAACTCACTGTGAGGAAAACCAAATTTTTCTCACTAGAAATGAACCCTAAACTTTAGCGGTCACCGATCGGCCTCGCCAGGAACCATGAGCAACGTACTCAAACATCACTACAAGCCCGCAGCAGCAGCGACCACAACAACCTCGAAACCAGACGCCTCAAATCTCCCCACCTCTGCCTCTGATTTCCAAATCCCAACATTCTCGTCAACCTCCAACTCAGTACAATGACTGATCCTATCACCATCTGCCCCTACGGGTAAAACTACCACCTGAAACTCAACATCCATTTCCTTCCCCAACTTCCTATCCAACATACCCTTCGACCTCAAATGGCCATACAACCCTAACATCCAAAGATGGGATCCCTCCCCAGCCAACATTCCCGAGCAAACAAATACCCCACATCTTATTCCCAACCAAAATCCATGTGATATCAAAACCATCCTCTCTTCATTCCTGACAGAACTGAAAGAAACAATCAAACCTTTCATTTCCCTCCTCACCAGAGTCCTTTCTGAAGTCCAATTTAACATTCCAAAATGAGCAAAAAGCCTCTGGCTGTCATTTTGTGGAATGCAAATGGTCTTCATAATCTTCGAGACAAACTTGACGTATTTCTAAATGACAATCTCATAGATATAGTCCTACTTACTTAAACCCACGTCATAATACAAACATATTTTCACATACCTGACTACATTACTTACATATCAGACCACCCAGACAACACAGCCCATGCTGGTTCTTGCATCCTTATCCATAAATCAATACCTCATTCTCTTGTCCCTTCTACTCCTACAGACACCATTCAATCTACATCAGTAACCATTTCCACTCGTCCTTTCCATATAACATTTTCAGCTGTATACTTGAAATTCCCTTTCTTATAACGACCTTGATTCCTTATTTCGATCCCTCCGCGCTTTATTGCTGGAGGGGACCACAACGCCAAACACCAGCGATGGGGTTGTAGAACATCCAACCCCCGTGGCAACATCTTATCCCGCATTTCAACATCCAGGTCCTATTCTGTCCTCTCACCCTTAAACCCTACATATTGGCCTACATCTACCAAAAAACGTCCTGATATCCTTGATATATTCTTTTCCTCCCAAATTTCCACCTCTCAAACCATTGTCAAATCCCTGGACGACCTTTCATCAGACCACATCCCTGTTCTGCTTCTCCTTCATTCAAATCCTGTTCCTAAACTTTCTCCTCCTGGACTGATTAAAGGACGAGTAGACTGGGACAAATTTCGGTACAATTTAGAAAACATATTAGACCTAAAAATTCCACTTAAAACTAAACAGGACATAGACACCGCCGTAGATAAACTTACCACATCAATATCTCAATTAACGATAACACCTCACACAAAACAAATTGTAATTCTCTCTAAGCTAACTTGCCACACCATATTCACGATTTACTAAGAGAAAAACGTAGAGCAAGAGCAAAGTGGCATAGGACTAGATACCCATCAGATAAAAATAATTACTGTAGACTAACAAATAAACTTAAGATAGAAATTAAAAAAATACAAAATTCAAAAATTGCATGACTATACAGAAAACCTTAATACCACCGACAAATCTTTATGAAACACCACAAAACAACTACTAAACTATAAAAATTACAATCATCCTCTTCTAACCCAAGTTCGAACCTGGTCAAAATCGGACGAAGAAAAATCACTCATTTTTGGCCAACACCTTTTCACAAACTTTTAACCCACATCCTGATATCGTTAATCCTACCAAAAAATATAGAAGCAGAATTAAATATTCCTCTCCAAATGTCTCCTCCCCCTAAAGCATTCCATCCTTCAGAAGCATCAAACATCATTTACTGATTACCTTCGACGAAAGCCCCTGGACACGACCTAATTACATTTCATATCCTAAAACTCCTTCCTCGGAAAGCCATCCTATTACTAACATACATAAACAATGCTGTCCTCCATACCACATATTTTCCTGACTCCTGGAAATTATCTATAGTTAAGATGATTCCAAAAACCAAAAAGCCATCTGAGCTCCCATCTTCATACTATCCTATTTCCCTTTTGCCAATCATGGGTAAAATCCCTGAAAAACTAATCTTAAAACGCTTGTATCCTATCCTAGATTTCCATCACGAAATCCCAGATCACCAGTTTGGATTCCGAACATTCCACTCCACAATCCAGCAATGTCATCGTGTGGTGGATGTTGTCTCCTCCGCATTGGAGCGCGGAATGTACTGCACGGGAGCCTTTCTCGACGTGGAACAGGCCTTTGACCGAGTCTGGCACCCAGGACTACTTTACAAGCTCTGCGAATTCCTTCCTTCAACGTACTTCCTAATTATCCGTTCATATCTTAGTGATAGAACTTTCCAAGTAAACCATAAATTTTCCTATTCTCCCCTCTTTACTCAATCTACCGGTGATCCTCAAGGTAGTATCCTAAGCCCCATCCTCTACACGGTGTATACAGCTGACATCCAAACTCATCCTACCACTGTCCTCACCACTTATGCTGATGGCACATGTGCATTATCAGTAAATAATGATCCCTCCATTGCCTCCCAAACACTCTAATCCCATATCCTAAACATTCAAGAATTGTGTCAAAAATGGAGAATCAAAATAAACCCAAACAAATCTCACCAAATAACCTTTACCCTTCGTCGTAAACCTACAACTTCCTGTCCAACAGTATCCTTCATCCTTCATATTCCACTATTCCCTGTCGAACAGATCCGCTACCTAAGACTCCACTTGGACAAACATCTTACTTGGAATCCACATACAAGATTAAAGCGACAAGAAAGCGCTCGTCGTTACAGACTACTTCAACATTCACTAGACAAACGATCAAACCTCCCAATTCATTACAAAAGACTTATTTACATGACTGTTATTAGACCTATTTGGACGTACGGAGTTGAGCTTTGGGGTTCTACTAAACCACCCAATTCATCTCGTATCCAATCCTTAAAATCCAAAATCCTTCGAAAAATCCTAAATGCCCCTTACTTTGTCACCAATAAGCTTATTCCTAAAGGCTTTAATGTTCCATTTGTTGCTTAGTTAGCCCAAACCAGATCCTTCCATAGTAGCTCCATAACCACTCCAATCAACTAGTCTCCCAACTTGCTTCCTCCTCCAACCCTGATAATCCTCCGAGGCGTCTGAAAAGAAGATGGCCTAGAGACCTTTTAGTGTAGATTTTATTGAAGTGCTACTAGTGAGTAGTTCTTCACAAATATTCAAAAATTCATATGTATATATATATATATATATATATATATATATATATATATATATATATATATATATATATAGAGAGAGAGAGAGAGAGAGAGAGAGAGAGTATATATGACTATTTGGGTCTGGAAATGGTATTAAACTTCAATATTTCCTTAAAGGTAAATTATGTTTTTGTTTTATTTTAAACACCAAAAAACATAATAGTAAAATTTAAAAAATGGTAATATTCATCGATATTGGACATCAATATAATTACTAACTCGACCAAAAATGCTCGTGTGAGCTGGTTCACCGCCAGCGGCCGTCGGGTGGAATGTCCCACTGGGGACAGGGACGAGCCTCGGAATCAACAAGACGCGAGCTAACAAAAAATTATAAATCATTTGCCGATTTAGTGAAATGTCTTTGGAAAAATAAAAAACAGGAGCCTCAATGTCTTCTCATTTTATCTTTCTATAAATAGTAAAGGAGTAGGTTAAAACCTGTTCCGCATTCTCAGAGATTACTACGCCTATTTAGTGCTTGTTAACAGTTACAACTCCCATCTAATGTGCCTTTTGTAATGTCGTTTTTAGCATAGTTATAATACTATTAATAAGTTTACTATACTATAATCGTATTTTTAAAAATTAATACTCGATTGATTTAGTACTAGGTGATATTTTTTTAATTATATTCAACTGATAAGATTGTAGCGGGCAACACTGTTTGGGGAAGGTTATCGGCTATCAGCTGGCGTGATAACCAAAGAGGCTATGTGAAATGGATTTGCCACTGCCGCAGTTAATATATTTACATTTTATTTGTTTCATTGTTTTTATTTAGATGTATTTTTAATTTATAATTATTTTTGTTTAGAAGTTTACCTAATTTTCATTTTCATATAATGCAGTGGCAAATCCATGAGAAACCTCACTCCAGCTGATACCTATAACCATATTTACTACTGTTTTCTAGTGTGCTGATATAAGATATTAATTTGTTGTATAAATTTTTGACTAAGGCTTGTATAAGGATATCACGATTGGAATTACGATTTCGTTTGAAATAAAGAGGAAAATAAAATAGTATTTTTCTTAATTGCCACGCACCTTACAAGATGAAACAAAAAGGGTTAGCACCCATTTGAAAGTATTTGTTAAGCAATTTGTACATTTAAGGGAACCTTTTCATATTACGTGTCATATTCGTAATATTTCATATTACGAACCGTTTCGTCTTATGATTGAGTGACAAGCGACATGGCTGAAAAGTGTCATTCTATAAAATTATGAAAGTATCAGAAAATATTTTAAAGTTAGGGGCCAATTTAAAAGAAAAATATATAAGCTAATGCACAGCTTAGAACTATATTGATTGGAGGGTAGCTAATTCATAAATTATCAAGTGACAAGCATAAGGAAGGATAGTATTATACACTAAGAACTGAGAGATGAGGGACAATGGATTATTCTATCAAATATCAAGGACAATTATAGGTAAACAGGAAGTAAATAGAAAGGCCCAACTAAGGCTTTCGATGTTACTTACATTGCTCTATTATAGGGATCGGAAATTTAGACAACTCTCGAATAACGTGTAAATAAAATAAAGTAAATTCTTCTGACGAATAATTGGACAAAACAATAGAGACAGCATTAGAAAATATAGGATTCGAAATGATTTGGGAGTAGGCGGCATCCTGGATGAGCGGCAGCTAGTATGGCCGATGTCAGAGAGGCTAGGTTGTTGAGCTTGACCCAGGTGTAAATATTGGGCGACGGGGGATATCAAGAAGAGGCACCACCCCAGATGTGAGGAGACTTGCTAGAGATGAAGACGAGTAGGCTGGGTGAACCCAACTCCTGCTACTCTAAGATCAACGGCACATAATAGTTGAAAATCCAACCCACAGCAGTAAAACGAACATCAATCTTGAAGAAACTAAGACATTTAGAACATAAACACTAAACCCACGAATTACAAATAGTCTAGTCTCTACACACTAAAAATATTTCCGTTAATAATTTTGTTATTATAAACAAATATAAATATAAATATGTCATACTTCCAAACATCTTGACGATGCAACAATATCTATTAATTCTTCTGAATAAGAATTTCAAAGGCTATAACAACAATATGACAGAGCACATCTACTAACACAGGACATGTTTAATGCAGCAATTCCAGAATCCCGAGGCGGAGACTCCAAAGGATGGACATTTTTTCCCTTCCACCCTCCCCTCTCTTCTTAACCAACCCTGCCCCTCCTTCCTGCTATATATCAAGTCCAGAAGAATCCCTACTGAGAGGTAATGCAGTACTACACCTTTGAAACCACATTGTATACACATTTTGTGTACATCGCCTTATATAACGTCATAAATAATTCAATATAGGTTTTGAGTGCTGAGTTGAGGTAGAATTCACATTTCCTGATTGGAAATATTAAACATAAACCATGCATCTGATGTTTTAAATTTATGTATGTTTCTAGAAATGATAATGAATGTTTAAGATTCGAAGCTAGTCTTTAATAAAAAAATCGAACAGAGGTGGCAAATACTTCATGAATCCCCATTTTCATTTGGCACACTATTCAAGTAATTCTCCTTGGACGTGGTGTTTCTGTTTGATTGTATCCTTGATTATCTAAAAGATAAAGTTTTTGAACCGAAATAATTCAGATTAACAACTAATAATTTTAAGTTAATTATAAAAGATTACCAAAATCCACAGATATTAATATTAAAGAAATTAGGTTCACAAGTACAGGAGAAAAAATAAATCAGTGATAAATAATTCACTATAAATTACTCACTACTGTTCATAAATTGTTTTTAAAAAATGTTTCGATACAATTTTGTTATATTCAGATAAACATTCTTATTCGCCATTCCTAACGTAGAAGGAACGACTTGGAATACTAATACTTGGTATTCGTCTTAATTTAAATATAATGTATTTATTATAATAAGTAGAACATTATGCCCATACTTTCAATGATTACAGTTAGGTACAAAACAAACATATAACACATATTTTGTCAAATCCTGAATTTTCTCAACCTAATCTATAACTTATTCCGGAATTCTCCAAACTATTCCAGAATTTTATGTTCCGAATTCGATCAAGAATTGTTTCACTATATTTATTCATGCAGCATCTAATTCGGAAATGGGGGGGGGAAAAACTCCTCTACCTCCTCCAAAATAATTTTTTGTTTCGTACCTTTTGATACAAAATTGAGATTAAAATGATTAAACGATTTTTAAAATGAAAATCGATAAATCTTGTAGCAGGGTTTGATTTAACAGTTTTATTTTTTGTTTCAAATAGATGTACAATCTGCCTCAGTTAAGGGCAATAAGTAACAATGATCGATTTATTTACACCCAGACCCACACCTAAAAATGTATTAGTATTGGTTTGTATATCGGCAGTGAAGAGATTATAGAGGAAAGGACCTAGGACACTACCTTGTGGCACACCGGCAACAATAGGATAACAGTTAGAGAACTCTGAGCCCCAGTGGACTCAAAAGGAACGATTTCAGAGATAGAATCGAAGGACTAGGTATAGGGCTTGGGGTAAATGGTTCTTGAACTTGGAGAACAAGCACTGGTGCCACACGTAGTCGAAAGCTTGCGCTACATCCAGAAATCCACCAGCGCTATTCTGCTTGTTTTCTAGGGCAGAGGGTATATGGTCAACAACACGGAGGTCTTGCTGAACAGTGGAGTGACCAATCCGGAATCCAAATTAGTGGGAAGGAATGATTTGGGACTCGAGTATAGGTAGGATACGTTTTAGAAGAATAGAAAGGAGACTTGTAGGACTACATGTTAAGGTTTCGTTGGGAGGTTAGCCTGGTTTTTGGAAAAGAATGATGATGGAATGTTTCTATATGAGAGGAAAGTGATTCTAGTGAAGGATACAAATGCATATGTAAGTCAGGAAGATCATGGCTTTTTGTGGGAGTTTTCAGAGAATCTGGATGGTGTGCAGATCATATCCAGGTGATTTAAGGTTTTTCAACTTCTTTAAAAGGAATTTGACCTCAGAGGGGATAACTGCTTTTGGAGGTAAGGAGAGGGGAATTGGTGAATTAAGGAATTGGTGAACTTTTCAGTGTGGGAGGGGATTGGATCGGAATTGGGAATAAATGTGCTGAAGAGGTGCATGGCAAATTCTTCTGCTCTATCCTTATCTGAGGCCGCCCTGGATCAATCTTCACGACGGAGAGGTTGGGATATATGGTGATATTTAAGGATAGGTCTCGTATTATGCTATTTTGAATGTTCTGTTATAAGTTATTCGAGTTTCTGTAATCAAGGCTATATTATTGTTACTGCAGTGTAGTAGTGCTGTCAACACGTCAGTATGATTCCGAATACCATTCTCATTCCAGAGCAATGGTGTCATTTAGGGATTTCAAGGGCAGGGATAATAATGTGGGATAATGCATTAGTAAGGAGTGATATAAGAGGTGTGATCATGGATCGAAATTCCGAGAGGAAAGAGTTTAGTGTAGAAGTGATATCAGTAGCATTAGGAGGAGGCAGGATATGAGGAACTGTAGATATGTTATTTTTATTGGGTTGGATTATGGGATTTCGTGAGAGATAGGTTTGAGGCTGAGGAATTTAGTTAAGGATTGGATAATGGGGTTCATGCTAAATGTTTTGAGGCTGGGGTTGTGGCATGGTCCCTGTTACAGTAAATAGCTCTCTTTCACTCAACATATTAGCATAGGAAATGGTTCCATTTTCCAGTCTAGAGGGTTATCTTCTAGGCCTTATTTCTTCGTCGATGGTTTGAGCTGTTTGGAATCGAGCCTTGAGGTTCTTATAAATTTCGCACCTTTATAATTTGCCGGATGACCCTTGTGGCATAGAGCGCATGCAGCTGAACTATCACGAGGCTTGTTACAATCTTCGATTTTGTGTGAATCGCCACACCTCATACATCTTGGGATATGATTACAGTAACGCTTAGTTTGTTCATATGATTGGCAATTGCGGCATTGAACGATTTAATAGCTAACACAAAAAAAAAACTCTTAGGGAATATGTCGCTCCATAATTATAAATAATTCTTTCAAAACATTCCCGTTCCATCCGTACCCAATGGTAAAATTTGGTATAAGACTTAATAACTTAATTGTTTAATTTTATTCAAAACATCTATGTTTTAAGTCGAATAAACTTTATTTTGTTTAAATTGGAAAAGTTTGAAGTCGTTTCGGTAATCCGAGGAATAGATTGGAAATTCTTAAATTGGCTTCGAAAAATGTGAATTTGATTAGGAGATCTGCCTAGTCTAGCTTATATAACCGTTCAGTAGAGTGATATAGAAGACTTAACTCTGTATGGATTTAAAATCAATCAGGGTTTTAGTTTGGTTTTGTTAATGTCGGACATCAATGTCTATTTGCACCGCAAGAAATAAAACAGAAATTTACATAATCTTAATATTACTGAAATTGCAGCAGATACTGTATTATAAACAATATTAATTTGTAGTGAATACTTTTTGAAAATTAAAGAAAAGAAAATGAAATGAAAAATAATAAATTCATATAAATCATATTTATGTTTAGTACTATAATCATAATTTAATATGTTAAACTTATTTTTTTTACATATAATCAAACTTTATTTTCATTTCAATAAAAGAGTTAAGTGCTCTAATCATTCATTTCCGACTGGATTAATATATCCTCCCAATGGCACGTCCATACTATAATATTTCTTGTGACAGGATAATCCTGGACCAGGTGAAATGGTGCCTTAAACTTGTTCTAAAGTATAGGTCTAACTGTCAGAGCATGGAGTAGACAGGGTTCTGGAAGGGGGAGGATGTTGAGGGGGGAGGGGTGATAGGGAAGGGGAAGGGGGTGATGGTGGGAGGGGGCACTTGGCAAATGGCCAAACCTGGCGCGACTCCTCTAACCAAATTGATGCTCACAGCTAGCATACATCACTTCCCAGTCCTTTACAGATGTCTGTCTCCTTTTCAGTGATGAAACCTATAATATCCTCCACAGTTAAAATTGTACTATCGAATGTGTTAAATCCTTTTACCATAGTTTAATTATCAGTTTAAAAACACGATTATATCACATCTTTAATGATTGCTTGTAGTTTTATCGAAGGAATATAAATGAAAATAAATAGTTTCAATTCAGCGCATTTATTCATCAAAACATTCTACGTTAAAATCAATAACCCACTTAGGCCATTATTTTTGGACGATATATATATATATATATATATATATATATATATATATATATATATATATATATATATATATATAGCATTGATCTTTGATTGAGAAGTGAATTAATTGCGATATAATCTATAGTTTTATGGTCACGTATACAGTCCTATGTGACATTTTAATGTAAAATTGTTTCAATAATTTATAAACTATTTGTAATTGTTTAATATTTTTCTTTTTAAGACTTAAACGAGAAGAAATTGCTCGTATTTTTTAACTACTGCAAGTATACGAATGATTAAAGCTTTCAATTAATCAAAATAGACTAATTTAATTTACATAACAATAATCATACCTATTTGGCCATACGGATTTGAGCTTTGGGGCTCCACTTGACTTTTCAATTCTTCTCTTATCTAGCCCTTAAGATCCGAGATCCTTCCTAAAATCCTTAATTCTTTAATTATGTCACTAGTAAACTAATCGATTATGAATTAAATGTCTCATATGTTGCTAAGTTGACTCAAACAGATATCTATCTTTTTATTATAAGCTTTATATATACTCGAACCCACTATTCTTCCAAGTTCCGATTTCCGATAGCTCAATTGATAAATTAAAAAACATTTAATATCTGTAGAAATGTTTTGGTCTTCGTCTGCTACAATTTCGTCTCTATTTCATCTCACTAAACAATTAACATTTGATCAACATTTTTCCATAGTCCAGAATTTTACATACGAAAATGAAACATAAAATATTTATTACAAAAAATCTTTTGGAGTCTATGAATTAAGGTAATTATTTCAGTTATATGTGGAATGAGTGGGGAAATCATATTATTTACGGAGTTAAAGTAAAATAATGAAATTAAGAATTATCAGGTACATTCGTGCTTTTGTACCGTCATTTATGCTTCATCAGCGTTCCTTGTTAATGGTTATCGAATAGCTTGAGACATTTTCTTTAAAAATATGGTTAAATTTTAAAGACAATAGACTAGGCTTAGCGGGGATGGGAGAGGGCTAACCCAAACCTCAAGTCACTAATGAGATAAACTTAGTTAGTTAGGAAGGAAGGGGGGGGGCATCGAAGAATATGATGACGCCACTCCAGCTAACACAACTGGTTTCGAAAATGTATCCCATATTAGTCTTCAATCAAAAACAACGTCATGTGTAATTTATATCTCCGTAAACTATGTTTGTATAAAACTATGTGCGATTAGTTTAAAGTCACGGGAAAGATTAAAAATTCTTGTTTTTAAACCTAATTATAATTTTTAAAAACCAGTGCCTTTACAACCTATAAAGAGTCTTGGGTTGAGTGCTTTGGTCAGGATCTACAGCTTCTGGGCCAACGTAAAAAACTAACATATAAGTAATAAATCAATCTACTTATTAGGAACAAAAAGTATGTAGGCATTGGTCGTCTAAAATAAAATTTCTACCGTCATTTATATTTTAGCAAAACTGGGTTATTTTTAGTCCTGTGATAGTTTGTGGAAAACAGCATTAATAATATAAACAAAAAAAAAACAACAAAAGCAATTCAATTTCCTGAAGAAGGCTATGCGATGGATTGATTCCCAGACGTAATTAAATTATCTAGCGTACTAATTATGAAAAACTCAAAAACAAATTGAGATCTACAAATATAGATTCATGTGATTTTTTTGGTATAGCAAAAAGACGAGGCTAACTTTTTTTTACATGTTTAACATACGAGATATAAACTCCGAGTCAAAAAAATCGCAGCACCCACAAATGTTTGTAGTTCTCGGGAAAAAAAAGCTGTTGTTTTTCTCAATAAACAAGGATTGTCAAGAATAAACAAGTTTATTAAATAGATAAAACAAAATTTGTATTAAGACAACAGAAGTTGATTTTTTCCTTTTTTAAATTTTTTGGTTTAGAAAAAAATTTAATAAGAGGTATTGCCTCCTCTGACTTTACTAACGGCGTCCCTCCTTTTTAAATACACCTAAAAAAATTGTTTATGAAATCTTGGGGGATATAGTCCCACTCATCCAACACATCTGTCTTAAGTGTAGTAGGACGAAGATCCTGACCGAACCTTTCTTTTAAGATAGTTCTACACATTCTCAATTGGGTTAAGATCGGGGCTTCTTGCTGGCCACTCTAAGTAACGGATACCTGTTGCGTTGAGATACTCAGAAACACAAGTTTTTATATGTGGCCGGGCATTATCATGCATAACCAATGATTCAGGACCAATGAATGACATGTATAGTATTACATGATCTTGTAAAATCATTTCCACATACCTTAAAGCATTCAAGGCCCCTCCTTGAATTGGTACCAACTCGGTGCGCGCCTACCAAGAAATGCCATCCCAGAACATGATCGGCCCGGCCCCTCCAAATTCCACAGTTTTTGACACACAGCATGGACTGTACCGTTCTCCAGGTCTTCTCCATACTCTGTCACAGCCATCTGGACTGTTTAGAGCCACCTTCACCTCATCAGTAAATACAGTCCATGCTTGGTGTTCCATTGCGAATCGTAGTCTCTGTTTACGGTGCAGTATGAAGAGGCCCTTTCACAGGCCTCCTGGATGAAAAGTTTGCCTCTCTTAGTCTTCTAACAGTATACTCTGAGATCGATAACCCTAGAACACCAGCAATCAAGTTTTTAATGCTTGAAGCTGTTGAACTGCGTTTTCTGAGCGCTTGCATTTTCATAAAACTATCATCAACGACAGGACTCTCGGACGTCCTGAATTTAGTTGTCTCTAGTTATTCCCTTTCTCTATGTACCTTTTAATAGCCCTTGAAACGGTTGAGAAATGAAATGAAAGGCGATAAGTCATGTTTCGCAAAAATCTTCCTTCTTTGTAAAGAGTTATTATTCTCACTGAATCATCACGGCTTAAATGACTCATTATCACTTGAACAAAACAAAAATAATGAAATAAGAAAGAAACTGGTGTTCGGGGCAAAGTAAAGGTAAATACAGAATGATGGAGGAAGTGTAATAAATCCAGAAATACATTTAATCCTTCACTTGTTGACAAGTAGTGAGTTACAAAGGGGTGAATAATCCCTACTGTCTCTCATGAGATAATTTATAAATCAATCCCATTACAAGACGTAAAATAAATCGTGGGCTAGGCTCAAAAAATTGAAGTTTATAGGTTTTTGTGATTTTTTTGACTGGGAGTGAATAATATTATCTATGTACTTCTTAATATTATTCAATTCAACTTTAAACTTAGATAGATAATTAGGTAAATATATGAATTTATGAAAATTGGATCTTTAATTCTGGTGATCTTACGACGGATAGCTCTCGAGCGAGGTGGAACAAAAACAAGGGCCTCGATTAGAAAGTGCACGCCTCTAACAAAAGCTGCAGTCGGATCTGTCAATGAGAGATGTTGCCAATATAAGAACGATGGAACAGTGATGCTGGTGGTGGTCCACACCTTCAGGTAAGATTAGCCCAAGTGTAGTATTTTATCTTTTCTAGAACAACTCCTAGCGTTTCTACACTCATGTAGTTGTATTTCTAGAGTGTATCTGAATATGTTATAGTTTAAAAAAAATTCCTCAAATTCAGTAAAAAACTAGATACTAAGTGAAAAATTACAGTAGAATGAAGAAATATAAGATTTAAAAATGAAAAAATTAAATATATCTATCTATCTAATTGGTTTAACAACCCCCTAATAGGTCTGGCCTCCTCAATAAGCCATTTTTAATTGAATTTTTATTTTTAAAAAAAAATATTGTCGTAATAATTAAATAATGTGAAATACAGGGTAAGTATCTCTTAGTGTAAAAAAAAAAAAAAAAAAAAAATTGAGTGAAACTAGATCAAAAATGTAGCAAAATGCCGCAGACCTCACATTTCTATTCCAATCCGTTGCAGATATACGATAAATCAAAGACTTTTTTGAGGAAACCACGTTTTTTTCCATAAAAGCTGTAATACCTCTATTTTGTTTTAAAAAATTTCAAATTTTGACCAAATTTTTGAATTTAGCATTAAATTTTCTATTATAGCTGAGTACCTGTAACCTTGAATTTTACAAACTTGGTATCTAAAGAGGCCAACGGAATATTCTACCAAATATCCATGACACTTATTGGAAAACAGGAGTTGAGCAGGAAAGCAAAGATTCTGCTTTTCAAATCAGTTTTTCTCCCAGTACTACTGTATGGATCGGAAAGCTGGACATTCTTGGACCGCCATGCTAGCAGAATAGTATCTGCGGAAACGAGATTTCTACGGAAAATATTAGGAAAAACCAGGCGATACCGAATAAAGAATGAAAGGGTCCGAGGTGAACTAGGAGTTAGATCCGTTCTGGATACGATCAAGGAAAAACAATTGAAGTGGTTTGGTCATGTTAACAGAATGGGAGATGACCGTAAGGCCAGATGGCTATTAGAAGCAAGACCGGGAGGAAGGCGTCCTTAAGGCAGACCAAGGATCATGTATGCAGACTTGATTGAGAGAATTGGTGCAGCAAGAGGAAGCACCATGCCGGAGATGAAAAGGCTTACACAGGACAGGGACCGTTGGACAAGATGGTCAGAGGATGCTACTCCACGCTTAACAGCACTCAGGAGATAGTGAGAGAAGAGAAGAAGAAGGTATCTAAAGAACAGCTTGATATACACCTTATTTGGGGAAGTCACAATGTCTTATATTACTTCAACGCTCACCGTTTTTCGAAATAACTATCCACAAAACGTCAAATCTAAAAAAAAAAATGGCAAATTTAATAAGCTTTTGAATGATATGTTAAACGTAATGATTTTGTTTCGATTTCATGGAGAACTTTACTTTTGAAACCGAAAAAATATGGTGTTCTCATTTGGCATACAAATAAGTTAATAGTGTAAATAAAACATTATGACAATCCCTTAATGGAAATGTGCATTTTAAACATAATAAGCTCTTAATCGGAATAAAAAGCAAAGAAAAAAATTATTGAATTAAATAGAATTTAAAAATTAAATAGAAAATAAAGGCAAACTGTCAATGAAGCGACACCAGATCAGAGGATCTTATTACATTTATTAATTTATTATTATTATTATTCATGATTTATTTTATTAAATTTTCAATGTAAGGTTAAAAACTCAATGTTAATGAACATATACCTCAATTTTGCTATTAGCTTCTGAATGCAGATAATATTAAACAATACCACTTATGCCGTGAATTTATGGGTAGATGAGTCTGTTTTTACAAGGGAAGGCATTTGTACCGTCCCATGAGGAGTATAGTAGGTTTATTCATCTTTGTATTGCTTGTAAATTAAGGTTTATGTTCATTATTATTGGATTTTAAACATTCCATTGAAAATCTAATACATTTTTTTTTTTTTATCTTTTTATTTGATTAATTACATGCTGCCTCACTCAATGGCAATGAGTAATATTGATGACAGTAACTCATTCATTCAATACGTACACTGATATAAAATAATGTAAAATAAATAAAGTAAGAAAATTTAAAATAAACAACTTAAAGATACAAGAAATAAAATAATATATACAAAAAATAAGATAAAATGTACAAGAATTTGAAAATAATAAATAAAATAAGAATTAAGGAAGAAAAGAAAGAGTCATAACTACACTCGTACTCTATATACAATATTCACAAACACTCGGAGGAACACCTCGATCCAAGCCTGCCCCCCAGTTTGAAAGGCAAGCCGTGCTCAGAGAGTTCCCTGCGCTGTTCTATCAGCTGCATCACTGATATAATCCAGAGGAGGCTGAGAGAGAGCGTTATGGCACAGTCGCACAGGACTTGAGTAGAGATGCTGGCCATTGCCAGCACTCCAATAATAATTCTTTACAATAAACCTCGGGGCCATTGCCGTTTTAATCTGAGAGGTGGGTTATTAGGATGTGTGGAACTGGATAGTGAATGAGCAAGTGGATTGGGATGGTTGGAAAGGTTTTGATGGAATTTGGAGAATTTAAGGGGTATGAGGTCAAGAACAAAAGGTATATTGAGATCATTATGTAGGGTTTTGTTGGAGACATAATATGGAGCATTTACAATAGTACGAAGGACTTTAGATTGGAAGGATTGAATGAATGCATTTGATATTCGATTGTTTTTCTGTCCCCCACAGTTCAAGTCCATAGGTTCGAATAGGTTTAATGATGGTTTTTGTATATGAGGAGTTTGTTATCTATGGAGAGTTGGGATGTCCTATTTAGTAGTGTACATAATTGGCTCAAGCGTCTGTTAAGTCTAGTGTGAGGGTTCCAAGTAATTCTTTTGTCTAGGTAAAAGCCAAGATACCGTACTGTGTCAGCTATGGGTAGCAGAATATTATTGATATAACCAGGAGGGCAGGATGTGCGGCGGAGGGTAAAAGTTACATGGTCACTTACGTCTTGGGGTAAAGGATTTTTCTTTCTAGCTTTGGAAGGGGAACGAGGGGAGGATGCAGCCCAGGCTGCCTGCTGGATTATGTTTGTAAAGGAATTAGTTGCATTGTCAAGGTCTTGGGAAGTTTAAAAGGATACTCTGAGGTCTATATTGTAGGAGATTATTTGGCGGAAGCAATTCCAGTCTATTGGCCCTCTTATAAATGATGGGGTAGGAGATTTTGGAATCGGAGTGACGGAAAGGGTTAGAATTAAAGGACTATGGTCTGAGGAAAGTTCATCCAGGCGTTCTATGGTGTAATGGAGAGGTCCTAAGCCTGAATGTATGAAGAAATCCAGAAGGGAATTATGGATGATGACAGCACTTCCGGCATGGGCTCTGTGCGTCGCGGTGGTCTGTTCGGTATGTTTGGTATTGTGGTATGTTAATGCGTTTTTTAGAGGTCAGTCTTGTTTCTGTAATTAAAGCTGCATCAATTTCTTTTTCATGAAGCAATGTCAGTTCATTAGTATGATTTCGAATACCATTCGCATTCCAAAGGAGGATGGATAAGGGTTTTGTGGGAGGCATTTAAGGATTTTTTTGGAGAGGGATCAGGAGAGTAATAACATTTGTAAGAAGTGATATTAATAGGGTAAAAGAGTTTTCATTTCTGATAGGAAGGAGGTAAATAAGGATGAAAGATCTGAGGTAGTTGGGGGAGGGGGGATATGGGGAATCTGATGAATGGTAGGTGGATTAGATTGGATTAGTGGTAATGGAGTAGGTTGAATAGCCATTGGGTATTGAGATTGAGGCAGTGGTGGCTTAGGTTGAGGGTGATGAAGTTGGGGTTGTTGAGGAGGAGGTAGCATGGCCCCACTTTCTTTTTGATTTCTGTTTCCTCCCAGCATTTGAGCTAAGGAGACCGATAAGTTCGCTATTTTGGAGGGCTGTCTTCCTTTTGTCGGTAGAACTTGTTCTTCCGTTCTCTGCGTTTTCTGGAACCTATTACCTAGGGTTTTTTACGTTTGGCACCGTTTGTAATTCGCTGGGTGTCCTTGCTGGCATAGGGCACATACTGCGGGTACCTCTCTTGTTTTTGTACATTCGGAAGATTTGTGCATTTGCCCACATTTGACTCATCTAGGAATATGATGGCAGTAGGCTTTTGTATGGCCGTATGCCTGGCAATTATGGCATTGTACAATGTCACGTTTACGGTATGGTTTTTCAATTTGAACTCTCGTATGGTAAATTAAGGTGACGTCATAAATCTTTTCAAGTCCAGGTGCAGGTTCTAGATCAACAAAGAAGAGTGGCAATGAGATTTTACCTCCTGCTGCTTGGTGTTCCCTGCTGTCTTTTTGAACATTGGTGACTTGCTTTACTTTGAAGCCCATGGACATCAATTCTTCTTTGATGATATCAGAAGGAGTTGTAGGATGAAGGTTTCTTACGACCACCCTAAGCGATCTCTCTTCCTTGAGCTGGTATGTATGAAATTCAATGCTGACAATGCTACGGTAGGAATCGGGGGAATCAGGCATAATTTTAGTGTCGTCAGCTCGGCTAACACATGAATACTTTCCTCGTCCAACTATATTATTTAAGTGACTGCACATTAATGGGAAATTGCCTATATTGCGAACAAAGGTATGAGGAGGTTTTGGAGGCTGCGGTGCTGAGGACGACTCCATAGTTTCGGCAGCTGTTCTACTTAGCGCCTGAAATGGATTAGGTGTAAAAAAGGGAAACTCTTCGATCACTCCTTGGGTTGAGGTCCCAGGCACTGAATCATCCATCGGCGATAAGTTAGGGGGAGTTTTGACCTTTGAACGTTTTGATTTTTGCTTTGCTGGGCTTTTTCTCACAGTTTCAAGAGATCGGCTTCTTTTAGACTTAGGTTTTGAAGACATCACCATGTGAAAATATCTCATTTGATTGCATCTAGTGGTGAGGGAAAGATAAAGAAGAAAAAAAAATAATAATAATAAAAGACCGTAGTGTGTTTGAATGTCTGAGAAGGCAGCACCTTCCCGCACAGAGAATAGGTAAGTACTGGCAGTGCCTACGTCACGGGCCTCTTATCTCTTATCCCCACCTTTGCCTAGATAGACTTAGTAGATACCGAGCACATGGCATATATTACGTACACTTATTTAATGTTTAATGATTGTACTCACTGTTTTCTATCTGTCTATGTTTAGCACACCTAATAATTAATATCTCTACGCACTTTTCTGAAGTCTTTTCTCTGAGCAAAAAGACTGAAAAAAACACACTAAAAGAAATAGTAATTATAGAGTGATGTAAAAATGACTTTGTATAGTTGGCGCAGGCGCAAACACCCTAATAAATTAAATCCTAAATAATAATAATAAATAAATAAATGAAATAACATAAGATCCTCTGATCTGGTGTCGCTTTATTGACAGTTTTCCTTTATTTTCCGTTAAACAATAATTTTTTTCTTTGCTTTTTATTCCAATTAGGAGTTTATTATGTTTAAAATGCACATTTCCATTAAGGGATTGTCATAATGTTTTATTTACACACGTAACTGCAATACAAAGATGAATAAACCTACTATACTCCTCATGGGACGGTACAAATGCCTTCCCTTGTAAAAACAGACTCATCTACCCATAAATTCACGGCATAAGTGGTATTGTTTAATATTATCTGCATTCAGAAGCTAATAGCAAAATTGAGGTATATGTTCATTAACATTGAGTTTTTAACCTTACATTGAAAATTTAATAAAATAAATCATGAATAATAATAATAATAAATTAATAAATGTAATAAGATCCTCTGATCTGGTGTCGCTTCATTGACAGTTTGCCTTTATTTTCTATTTAATTTTTAAATTCTATTTAATTCAATAATTTTTTTCTTTGCTTTTTATTCCGATTAAGAGCTTATTATGTTTAAAATGCACATTTCCATTAAGGGATTGTCATAATGTTTTATTTACACTATTAACTTATTTGTATGCCAAATGATAACACCATATTTTTTCGGTTTCAAAAGTAAATTTTTCCATGAAATCGAAACAAAATCATTACGTTTAACATATCATTCAAAAGCTTATTAAATTTGCCAGTTTTTTTTTAGATATGACGTTTTGTGGATAGTTATTTCGAAAAACGGTGAGCGTTGAAGTAATATAAGACATTGTGACTTTCCCAAATAAGGTGTAGATCAAGCTGTTCTTTAGATACCAAGTTTGTAAAATTCAAGGTTACAGGTACTCAGCTATTATAGAAAATTTATTGCTAAATCCGAAAATTTGGTCAACATTTGAAAATTTTTTAACCAAAAATGGAGATATTACAGCTTTTATGGAAAAAAAAACGTGGTTTCCTCAAAAAAGTCATTGATTTATCGTATATCTGCAACGAATTAGAATAGAAATGTGAGGTCTGCGGCATTTTTCTACATTTTGATCTAGTTTCACTTATTTTTTTGTTTTACACTAAGAGATACTCACCCTGTATAAAAATAATTATCCTAAAAAATTGGATAATTGTATTTTTATTCAGTATGCAAATTTATTTATTCTATATGAGTAAATTTCTGAGCTACTATATGATGTGACTAATAAGAATGCTGTATCATACAGGAATCCAACATGTCCGAACAGAAATACTTGATAAATATAGAATACTTCTTGCTTCTTTCAAGAGAAGGTGTGAGAAGAATGTGCTTCTCCAAGAGAAGGCGGCATGAAAAATCATCATTAAAGTTACTCCTCATGAATTAAACCACGCCATCTACAAATACTTCATCATCGGATGTGTAAGGCACTTTTGGAAGAAACATCGGTCCGACATTGTATCCCACTCCGGCGTTGGATAGGTGAAAATACGGACTAATAAAGTTGAAGTGTACTGTTGCAAATATATCTGTTCTTGGTGAGTTTCAGCCTAGCAAATTTAAAAGGGAAGAATATCCTGTAATCATTTGTAAAGCCAATGATTAGGATTTTAATATATAGGGATAACATTCTTCAATATACCAAAAACGTTCTACAAGGTATTATATTTAAAGAGGGAATTTATGTTTCGTATGGAAATATCTCCCAAGAAAAATAATGAATTATGTCAAAAATCTTATCGTAGATTAATGAAGGTGGGAAGAAATGGTCGCTGAGGACGCTGCCCTCCCCCCTCCCGAGCTAATGCGGATGCAGGAAGTGACCACTGCCTCCTGTTGTTCACTAATTAGTTGACATGTTGACCACAAATCAAAACTCCTCGCTGTGTTGATGGTGCCAGGAAACGCTGTCCCTCCATCCTTACAGCTCTGTCTCGCTAATGTTCTGGTTATGAGGAATTGCGTCTATGATTCATGAAGGAGAACTATTGGAACTCATTTATTATCTATTTGTGCTGGTTTTTGAGAGAACGCAGTCAGTAGTTAATATGTAATATTTAATTATTTAGTTATAGATTCAGTATTTTTTAAAAATTTATTTGTGTAATTATAACTTAGAAAAATAATTAGGTCTCCTGACTTATAAATGTTAAAAAATTTATCAATAAATAACATTAGCTATGTATTTTTTCTTGAAGTTTCATGATAATTCCTCACGATTTATCGCTTTTCTAAAAGCTTAGGATATGGCTTTATTATTCAAACACTTTTTTTTTTAATGTTTTATGATTCTTTTTATTAATGCCTTTAATTAATATTACACTACTATTTTTCCAAAAAAAAAAAAAAAATAAATAAATAAAAAACCTAATATCATTTTATTTCTATCTTCATATCCCTCACTCCTAATTCAGATTAGATAGGTATTGAACATGTAGATATCCAATCTAGTAGAAAACCATTTAAACATATATTCTTTGAGAATTTCTTTGATAAATACTATTATAATTAGCTTAAATTTAATAATTAAAAAAATGTTATGTTTGAAGAAAAGAATAATATGAATTTATGGGAAAAAATCAACTTGAATTTTAGCAACCTTCGGGGCTCATCGGGAGCAAATACTGGGATATGAATAAAAACTTGAAAAGGGACATTGTCAGTCGGTCATTTAATAAGGCTCAAATCATCTTACAATTAGACAATAAATATTTATTTTTATATGAGTTTATCATCGTAATATTTTACTTTCTGGTCATAAGGTTTCTAAAATTGGATTAAACTGTTTAAATTGAAATGAAACAGGTTTAATAAACTTTTATTTCTCGTTGCAGTTTTTTTTTTTTTTTAATGTTTGATGGAAGTAATAATAAATGCACAGTAAACTTTTTAATAGATCTTCCTGATTTCACAGATTCATGAAAAAAGAATTAGAAACAAAGGCTATTTTTTTTTATCTTTAATAGAAGACAATTTTTTATATTGCTTTTTTGTCATTCTAACGGAATTTATTTTGCCCCTTAATTTAAATTATGAAATCAAATATTAAAAATTTAATTTTATTCGATTTATATTTATATTTATACGATATTTGTACATTGCCCTGACTGTTAGTTAGCTTATGTATTATCTGTTGAAAATAATAAATCCTATTTAGAGCCAACTAATTTATTTATGGAAAAATAATTATTTTTTCAATACATCCGGTTCCCTCTTACTTTACGTTTACCCAGTTCTGGTATCCAGAATCGAAAAATTTTATGTTAATTTTGTACAAAACTGTATATTTAAGGTATATATTATGACAAACTAATCCATTTATGCTTTCTATAGTTATTTATGTTCTAGGGCTCACGTTCCGGCTACAGATATTTATCATGTTATATTAGGCGAGGATCAAAACTGTGGTCCTGCTGCGCCTCTATAGAATGGGTACTCCCACTTGGGTAAAAATGTTGTGTGTGGTCCTGACCTAACCAACTATGGCCATAAAATACTATATTTTTACTGTAATACTGAGCCCAAGCTTAGGGTGTAGTAGTACAGTATATATTTCGTTTTGATATTTTTTTTTTTTTCAGTATAATAAAAAAAAAGATTAAAATTAAAGAAAAATAATTTTCGTTGAAATATATTGTTTTAGGCACTCTTTGAACAAGCATAAAATTATTAGGTACAGTCAAATACTCCAATTTACGGTGGTAGTTAATAATTTAAATCTCAGAATAAACAACTGAGAGAGTCTCTGCTTCTAAACATAAGTGGGTTATGGAAAGATATCAAGCTATTCCATACAAAACATTTCAGATCCTTTAGGGACTCGGGAGTTAAAAACTTCCTGAATAAAAATGTTTACAAAATAGGTCGTTTTATAAAATTTGGTTTATTAAACCATATTTTTAAACTCTTTTTTTGTTTAAACATTTAAATTTATAAATTTAAATGTTTCATTAATTTTATATACTAACACATTCTTTGGTTTTGGAAGTGCTTTTTTTTCATGATCACCCCTCGCCTACAGAACGAGTAGTCGACCCATAATAGAATTTTAACATTACCATAAATTTATAAATAAAATATTTGCCTCATGAGATAATCATTTGTTTGATTTACTCTTAAAAAAAAAAAAAAAAAAAAAAAAAAAAAAAAAAAAGGAAAATCCAATTTAGTGTCGTAATGCAGGAACTATACAAAGCTAGCATCAATAACTTTTCTTTTTCATGATTCAAATTTCTATAAAGGTTTCTTTATTGTTGAAGCTGACTAAAGGAAGTATATAATCTCACTGAAATGCAGTCCTTAAATTTTGATGTGATTAAACTAATAATAAAGGGAACTGAAGGTCGTGAAATCACTCCGTAAATTTTCAGCCCCAGATCTCAGAGCGGACTTGAGTTTCCATTCTAAGAGTTCTGTTTCAGCAATATCTATAATAGTTGCCTACCAAGTTTCAGGGTTTATCATTGATGCGGAAACTAGGAACGTTCATGAATGACTTGATTTAAATATTAAGTTGAATATCATAGTGGAATTGTTGTGGGCTCATTGTAATGGTGGTTCTGAGATAGTTCTGATGCGTAATTTTCAGAGTAATACCAGCACAAGTTTCGTCGTGTTGAAGCTTGGAATGTTAATGTTAATGGTTGCTAACGCGCTTCTAAAGTTTTTCTCTTGATTCCGGCTTCTAACAGTTAATTAGCAAGTAATTGTGCTCACTGTATATTTTATAAAAAAATAGATTATAAATTAACCCTAGAACGCCAACCTTCTCTCTACATCCCATTTTACCAACTTTTCGTCATATTGACGAATGTATTTTTATTTTAATATAATTATTTAAAAATGCTATGAATGAGATTTTCTTTCACGAGAGTTGTTATTCCTGTAATTAAAAAAAAAATGAAAAATTCTATCTAGTTTTATTGGGGGAGGGGGATATATTAAACAAAAAAAAAATTACTAACTTTTTTTATTTTAAAATACTGTATTAAAACATGAACATAAAAAGATATAACATATAAAAAAATAAAATGGACTATATATGTTACAGAAAAAATAGGAATACAATTATTTTTATTACATACTGAGCACGATTTCAGTACATTTATATTCCTTAGCTGCCAACCATTCGTAATTTTGACGTACCTGTTTTGACATAATTTGAAGTTTCTCCGAACCAGCTAAACGAATAAACGTGCTTCCTTTGGTGACATGCAATGGATTGTCAGTAGAAGGCTTAGCTATAGTATCATGAAGATAGGATGACAGGGAAAGAAGTGGAAATTGTAATTCACAGAGGTGTTCGTCATATTGACGAGTGTTGGCGTTCTAGGGTTAAACAGGCAGTCAATGGAATATAAATATGTTTGTATAAGGATTCAAACGATTTGAGTGTCGCACTTTCTTTTCTTGATAAACTTATTTTTATAAAGCTAGCATAAAAATTAGAGCCTTCGAACCATTTAAATTAAAAAAATAAAATAAAATAAATGCAAATAATAGCCATTTAAAAAAACTTATCGTTGTTTTATGATATATTCTTGGTCAGTTGATTTTTTTTTTTTTTAAGGTAATCGCTTTCATAGGAAATAATTATCGCCACCAATAAAATAATTTCGAGAGTTAATAGGAAATAAAAATTATATTCATCAATTATGAAAACGACAAAGAAATCCTTCAGGTCTTCAAATCTAGTTATGTTCACCTTCACAATAAAGTTTATTCGTCCTCCTGTTCCAGAAAATTATAAACACTATAGATTTATTGGACAGCTCTGACAGGCTTTTCCTGCCCTTGAGAAAGCTTTTCGCCACTTTGGTCTAGAAATCAGTTAAGAGAAAACATAATATATGGATACCAACTAAGCAATATTGATAAACGGAACAAAAATAAATCATTCGCCTGAATTTACTTACCTGGACTCGCAGGCCAACGTAGACAACAGCATAGGTGCAGAAACTAAGACGAGGATCCAGACAGTCAATTGATGCTACTGAGCACTCACAAAGTAGTCAACCAGTAGGCCAATGACCTTGAAAACAACGTTAACACTTCATAAAACCTTTGTCAGGAGGCCTATCCTCTCAAATGCAAATCGTGTCTCTTCGGCAAATCCTTGGAGCAGTTTGCGTCGGATATGTGAAGACTGAAAACTAATGTGGAGGTCTACAAACTCTATGATGACCTTCATGCGGTATCGGCTTAATAAGGTTGGGAGACTCCGATGGGCTGAACCATTCCTAGGAATGTCTTCAGAGAAAAGCTGGATGGAAAAAGAAAAGTTGGAAGACCCAGCTACAATTAATTGCAATTAGTCTGTCCAGAGACGGCAACCTGCTCACATCTGCTCTGTATTTTTTCCCTCTCTAAGGTGTTGTTTTATGTTTTGTTTTTTTCTCATGTTAAACATTAGAATATTGTTTAATTTCTGTTAAGTGCTGTGTGGTTATTTTCTCACCATAATCGAGGTAAGATCAAGTAACAATATATAATATAACATTCGTCTGTGCTACAGTGAGCCATAATATCTCAATCCCTAGCGTATTAAGACTGTTTTCAAACCAGCGCTTGCGTTCACGTCAAAATTTACATCGAATAAAGATATTTTTATTTATTTTATTTTTTGTTTAAATAGTTCTTTAAAATGGGTCTGTGCTCTATTTGTGAATCCCAGATCTCTCGGGACGACAAACAAATCGTAGTCTGTTTCAAATACCGTGTTATTTTTCATAGTAAATGCAGTCAAATAACGGATAAAGATTTTGAGGCAATAAAATCATCAAAAAAAACATGGTGCTGTACAAGGTGTTTAGAAAAGTCATCTACCGAAAAATCAGTTAGTCCTCCATCAAATGGACCAACATGCTCCGATTTACTTAAGGCATTCAACCAGCTCGGCGCGAAGGTCAACGAAGATATAAAAGATTTGAAATCTTCTATTGAAAAATATGGTAAGCTTAGTTTCGAATTAAATGACAGGCTTACTAAAATTGAACAGCATTTAGAAGCGCAATCTAAGCGGATGGAAGAATTGACAATGGAAAATTCAAATTTAAAAACAAAAGTAGGAGAGCTACAAAACTCACCATCTCCTATACGTGGTAGTTTACCGCCCTCCTCATGTTCTTTTTGACTCATCTTTCGAAACATCCCTATACAACTGTGTTCCTTTCTATTCCAATATCATTATTTCAGGAGACCTGAATTTCAATTTCCTCTCTGACTCACATGATAAGCTGTTCCTTGAAAACCTATTTTTTTCCCTACATCTCTTTATAGTTCCGTTCTTCCCTACCCGCCACACTTCATCGTCTGATACCTGGCTTAACTTGTTCATTATTGACTCAGAAAAGAACCTCCTCGCTTCTTCCCAGTTACCTGTTCCTTTCCTATCCTCCTATGATCTAATCCAAATATCTTACAATATCCAAGCACCTTCTTTCCGCCCGAAAACTATTGCCTTCCGCAAAATAGAATTCCTAACCCGTGAAAAGATCCTTCCACAGATTGAAGCTCAGAACTGGACTGAAATTTATACCTCCTCCTCGATTGACTCCATGGTAAACATCCTCACCACAAACCTCTTAAATATCCTTAAGATCCATGCACCTCTCAAATCCTCCTCCTTTCGTCGCCCTCCTGCTCCTTGGATAAGTCCAGAAATCAAACAGCTCCAACGAAATCGAGAAGCAGCACGTAGACGATTCAGACGCACGAGGATGACTGACGACTACCAAACTTTCAGGATGCTGTGTAACTTGACACAAGCCTCGATTCGTCGAGCAAAATCCACTTTTTTCCATGAATCCCTCTCTTCCGCTCCTTATTCCTGATCGAAATGGCATCTCCTCCGTAAACTTTCCCTTCTTGATTCACGCACATCTCCCTCTACCTATCCGGTATCTCCTGAAGAACTTAATTCATATTTTGTTTCTTCCTTCTCTTCCGATTTTCTTCACCCTTCCACCCATTCTACCTCAGCTCCTGCATACAACGATGCTAATTTTTATTTTTCCTACATCTCCCCCTCTGAACTTATTTCCTCAATAATGAAGTCCAATTCTAATTCTACCGGCATAGATGAAATCCCTATAAAATTGATAAAACTGTGTCTTCCCGAAATCACTTCAGTCCTCTTATTCATATACAATTTCTCCCTTCGAAATTCAGTATTCCCTACCCCCTGGAAAAAGGCCCTAATTCATTCTATAAATAAAACATCGAATCCCACATCTCCTAACACTCCATCCGATCTCCATCTTATCTAACCTCTCTAAACCCTTAGAATGATTAGTACAATCTCAGTTATCTAACTTCCTTGAAGAATTCAATCTCCTCGATCCCCTACAATCTGGTTTTCGAGCGTTTGATTCCCTGAACCACTCTATCCTTTTTTCCAAATTAGAATCCTTAAATTTCTCCTTCAGTTCCATCAGCTGGTTTCAGTCTTTCCTTTCTCACCGTTCCCAAGCAGTTAAAATACATGAACAATCCTTATCTACTTTTCTCACTATTACTTCTGGTATTGCTCAAGAGTCCAGCATTTCTCCTCTCCTTTTCAATATCTACATCAACGATCTACCTAATTCAATTAAACACTGTTCCTATCACCTCTACGCAGATGATTCCCAAATCTATCTTTCCTTTCCTCCTTCCGAGCTTCCTTCAGCTTTCGCAAAAATTCAGGAAGACTTGAATATAATTAGTGCCTGGGCGACCTTAAATAAATTACAATTAAACGAACAGAAAACTCAGGCCATTATAATAGGATCTAGCTTCCTCCTTAGTGCATACACCCATTATCCTCCCTTAACCCTTAATGATCATCCTATCTCTTTCTAATCGTCTGTTAAAAATCTTGGAATTATTTTTGATCAGACCGTTTCTTGGAAATATCAGATTGCCCAAATCTCCCGCCGTTCTATAGGTCTACTTAAATTATTCCACCGATCCCGCCACCTTCTTCCCCAGTCAACTCGTAAGCTTCTAGTATCATCCCTAATATTCCCTTACCTTGATTATGGCTGTCTAGTTTATGGTGGTCTCTCGACGGTTCTCGAAGACAGATTTAAACTAATTATGAACTACTTTGCCAGATTTGTCTTCGATAAACCGAGGCGCTCCCACGTTTCCTTCCTCTATATCGAATTAAACTAGTTTTATCCCATATTCCATAGAATATATTTCCATGGATCATTCCTTTACCAAATCATCAGCAGCCTTCATCCTTCCTATATTTACAAAATGCTTCAATTCAGATCTGCAATCAAGTCACTGAACACAAGATCCCGTCTTTCTGATCTATATACCCCATCCCATAGAACTACTACATTCCAGCGCTCTTTCCTATTCCGCTCAACCATCCTTTGGAATTCCATTCCTTCTCATATTAGACAAGCGAAATCTCTAAAAACCTTTAAATTCCTCTATTTCCAGTACCTCCTTCTAATCCAAGGTGATGCCAACTAACAATATACTTTCTTAATTAAACGATATCAAAGTCTTTCGGAAACACACTCAGTGTTACCAATTAAAATAATTTTTTCTCATTCCGAATACAACATTTGGGTTCTTATATTGTATATAAGTAGCATTATATCAAAATAACCTATTTATTATTTCATTAGTATAATATTTTCTTATTTTTCTGATCATATATTACATTACTATGTATACATTATCATTGTTATATTAATATTTCTTCTTTATTTTATTGTTTTTTTTATCTTATCTATTTATTTATCATGTCTCTGACCAGATGTAACTAATATCATTTCTTTCTGTACAATTTGTTATTCTTAAGGGAATTGGTCCCAGAATAAATATATTTTTCTATTTCTATTTCTATTTCTAAAAAAATAAATAGACAAAAGATCGTTA
Organism: Euschistus heros; assembly: GCA_003667255.2. Classification (NCBI taxonomy): domain Eukaryota; kingdom Metazoa; phylum Arthropoda; class Insecta; order Hemiptera; family Pentatomidae; genus Euschistus; species Euschistus heros. Next base: position 997,487 of record RCWM02000005.1, read on the forward strand.
AGCAAATCATAGGGAGATTATTCGAATGAAAGGCTGAAGGGTATTTAATTATATAACTATTTATCCTATAAATATTATGATAGCATATAATGAAGAAGTGGTCATCACAAAGAGGTATCGAAATTCGTTTTAATTTTTAACGTTCGGAACATGATGTGGCAGAAAGAATGGTTCTACCTGTCGATTTAGCTATTTAGGCATCGAAGGGAATAACAACCTAGGAAGCTATAAATTAGAGAACCAGCTGAGATTGTATCTGAATGTAGGAATCAGTTTGTGTCGTGAATATCGAGTGAATCAAAAAGGGCGTCTAGGTGTAGAAACAGGAAGACATGCTTGGATTGCGATGGTTGGGAAATGTCAAAGCTGATCTTAGTGTGAGGTAGGAATCGCTCTTAGGAGAGGAAAATCTTTGAGGTTTGATCCAACATAGCCATTAAGGTTGGTTTGTAATTGATTTTGGGAAAAAAAAAAATTAAATCACCAGTAGTTTACATTAGCAAAGGAAGAATAATAATAGAAAGAGGTTTTCTAGTAAACCAGATAAAGACTCTACTACTGGCTAAGCATACAATCGAATACATCACGTGTTATTGATTAGGCAATTAAAAAGGTTTTTTTTTATTTATTTTTTTTTATTTTGGATTAAATAAACCAATTTCATAAATTCCTGAAGTATCCATAAAAATGAACTACAGCTAGCAGCTGTTACAAACTAGGAAAAATTTATATTTTATTTTAAATTTATGTATTCAGAGGAGAAGACCTGAGGCTCCGGCTGGCTGGGACTACAGCCCTCCAAGGACCGCCTCTCCTCGCCAACTTTCCAGCTCCATCCACACCTCGCACCCTCTCTTCATGAAAGCCATATTCCAAACCTTCTCACGCTGTCACAATTTTTGTATTTTAAAATTATTTCTTCCAAATATTATCAAACGCTTGTTCTTGAAAATAGCATTATGAAATGAAATGAAAAAGTTAACATATGGCAGTACTATCGCATTACTAAAGCTTCCTTCTCCCTCCGCCCTCCCTCTTTAACAAAAATTGAAAATGAAGATAAAGGAGGTTAACCTCAAGCAAAAAGAAAAAAGTTTGCTAGGAAAGTTGATACGATGTAGAGGGCGATTGGGAGATTCAGATGAGAGGCACATAAGAAAAAAGTGTTGAATTAAAAATAACTCTTCAATATTATTACTGAGGAACACAATTCACTTGTATATTAATTATGAGTAAGGAAGGGCTATTTAAGGAGAAGAGATAGATAGGTCTATTTACCTGAGGCAACTAGTTCAAAAAGAGCTTTTTGAGCAACTGGGATACTTTCCATTCTCATCGCCACTTGAACTTGCCCCATATCTCAACAACGACCCCTAACAGCCACCATGAAAATTTCAACACGAGCTCTACAACCTCCCCCCCCCCCCCCCCCCCCCTCCACCCTCTACTACCTTCGACCGGTGAATATTTGAGACATCCATTCTCCTTTATTCTCATGTTCGAAATCTGAACCAGTCACAACTTTGTTAGTGTCTTTGAAAAGAAATTCGATACCAATTATGGTTTGGCGTACGGTTTCAGAATATAACTGGTGCTGGGAAATAGTTAAATAATAATTTTACTAAACCTTTACCCAGCAATGTCATTAGTCCGTTATTCTTATTTTGTTATTCCTCGATAAAAATAGTACTTAAAAACAAAATCATCTCCCCATCGAACTGAAGTAGCATTTACATTAATAGTATCATTCCAAAAAATTGAAATGACGCAGTCAAATCGCATGATTTTTTTTTCAGTTTTTTTCATAATTTCGAAGTTCAAAACATAATGTTTTACTATATTAACAAACAAGCAGTTGAAGAAATATTATTAAAAATCAAAATTATAGTAAATATCAACTATAAACTAATAATAATTTATTTATTATAATAATATATATTGTTTTTAACAACAAGGAATGAGCATATGTAGCTAAATCTACATTAGTGATTGGCCAGATATGATTTGAAACAAAGAATAACTAAGTGACATTCGATTTGAAAACATATTTTATCTTTTGATTGTTTTTTTGTTTGTTTTTTTTTCCCGCAATTTAGAATTTCAAAACGTAATGTTTATTTTTTTACTTTATCAATACATAAGCTATAAAAGAAATAATATTTAAAAAATCATAATTATATTAAAAATCAACTGTAAAATAATAATAATTTTTTATATCATTCCATGGTGTGGGATTTTTTTTTTTTTTTTAATAATTAAATATAATTTCAATCATTATACACTTTTCAAGTAATGTGTTTACATTATTAACATAGTGAGGTCCTTAGGTTTGTGGCCTTAGAAAGAAGAAACGATGAACGAAAAACCTGGTCCGTTGAGCTACGCATGATGATAGAGATGGATCAATACAATACGAATTGAAAAAGTAGCAAATAATACATCAATCTTAATTATTTATATATATATATATATATATATATATATATATATATATATATATATATATATATATATATATATATTATTTTATTTTTTTTTTTAATATATTCTCTTCTAAGCTCTACACATTTAATACAACCCTATGTTGCCTAAATTTCTGTTCCACGAAAAAAAATCTTTCTCTTCGAACAAGCTTGGGCTGGAGGGTGGATGAAAGATTTCTTGGAATCCACATTCCTTCTCCATTCTTTTACAGTGGAATACGAGTGGTAGGGCTGCCCATACATATCATTCGGCGCTCTTTGATTTTCGCAGGAGGAAGGCCTTCTTTACAACGTTGTTTAATAAAAGTTCTTGAACATTGTGATAATGCAAAAGGCGCTGGATAGTTGTGCTTCGCCGATCTCTGTCTCCAGGAAGGATCTGAGGGAACTATGGCAGGAACCTATCTTTACTATATAAATGTGTTAGAAAAATCAAAATTGAGCAATACGGTGTGTAATATTCTAAATATATAAATATATTAGTTATAAAGTATTAGTTAATATCTAATGAAAATTACTGACGCATGAATTGAAGATTGAGTAACTGCATTTGAAAACTAATGCATTTCTGTTTCGAATTATAGTATTTGCTAGTATATAAACAGTAACATCGGTTTATATATATATATATATATATATATATATATATATATATATATATATATATATATATATATATATATATATATATATATATATATATATATATAAATTTCATCAAAAAACTATATATAAGTCTAATTTACCAAGTAGAAGCTATGCAATAAATAATATATAAAAATTCGAAATGATTTTTGACAAGGCGAATCTATTATTCATTCAAATATTAAACCTTTCTTTATAATATTATTAACAAATTATATAAACTGTAATAATTTAGGAAGGGAATTCTTTCGTTAGAGAACGTTTGTATTATTAATTGCTAAAACACGTTCAATGCTTACAATGGCCCATAGACATTTTTAAATTAAAATATATTTTTATGCCGATTTTACTTTTAAGTAGTTTATAACAACCAATACCCTAACAAATAAGTTTTTGTTCCTGCATCTCTAATCTAAAATCGCGGTTTAGTGTGTGACTGCGTACAAGCTCAAGCGGCCAATTTCAATAAATACTACAAGCATTGGTGAAAATCGAGTTCTGATTGGTCAAATGGAAAAATATCCCCTCTCGCGCGCTTAGTTGATGTAACGAAGGGAAATGGAAATTTTCTCACCTAGTTTCTCGGATCCACTACTGCCTTTGAACTAGAAAGGATGAGATCCTCCTAAAACACTAACCAAACGTTGACAATAACTAAAGTCTTTCCTGATATTATTCTATAAATTTACATTACATTGTTTCAGATGAGGTTTGTCATGGTTCTTAATTCCGTCGTAATTCAAACATTTTATTTGAGTTAAATATATATTACTTCGTCTGTGCTCGTTTTAGTGTTTTTAATATCTAGTAGGAACATTTTTGATTAACTCTTTGAACTCATTTAGCACTGCGTTATACTCAATTGAAAAGTAGTCGATACTGATATTATCTCATTATGACTCTCTTTTGAGTGACAGTGAATAATGAAACCGGATTTCCAACAATACTGACAAGTATCCCAAACAAAATGTCATAAAATAAATTTTAAATATAGATAAATAACATAATGTTTCATTAACAGCATACCATTTAACTTATTCGAGCCAGGTACTAGGTTTTAGAAGTTGGATAGACAATAGAGCATGGGGTATACAAAGCCTTCACTCGGACCATATCAGAATGATCCATGAAAAAGTAACTAAAATAGAAACGGGCCTAAAATTCTATAACCTTCTTCAATACTTTCTTGACAGTGAAACTGTGCCAGAAAATGATTTTATCAGATATTTTGGCATCTCTATAAGGCACTTTTCATTATTGTCAATTAGAAAAAAATAAAATAAATTACTGATATTTAATGAATCTGGCACAGAAGGCCAAGACTCGACATCGAGTTGTAGCGCCTAATAAATTAATGAATGAATGATATATAATCCAACTATGTAGGGTACACTATCAGGTCTAAAACACAGAGGAGCATATCTAACAAATCTTTTTTATATTCATTATTATTTTTTAATAAATCAATTCAGTTAATTCATTATTAACAAATTGGAATGAGCATAAGTAGCTAAACCTCCATTAGTGACTGGCCGGATACGATTTGAAACAAAGACTAACCAAGTTGCATATGAGTTGAATACATCTTTTTTCTTGAGATTGGGAATGGGATCAAATGAAATGCTTTGAGCAGATATCTGAATGGGCATTTTGATCGGGCATTTGAGGGTAGGCTCAGCACATTATGCTACTCGCCTTCTTCTTAAAAGCCCAAGTTTCAGGATTCCAAGCTAACTTTGTATATATTTTCAACCTGAAATAAAATCGTGAAGTATTATTTGGGCCTACTAAATTATTAAGAAATCGAATTATGCGAGAATGGTCGAGTCGACTCAAGAAAGATGGCAACATAGCCATTGGCATCACGACTCAATCTTAAACAGTGGACCAACTAATTAATAAACTTTAATACAATTTTACTACAGAGCATCCTTACTCAAGAATCCAATTGGCCAAGGACAACACTGATCCAGCTGTGAATTGTTGACAATGGTACAAATACTGACAATTGGAAGTGGATGGGAGCTTGTGACATCAGAAGTGGGAACAGCGGGTGGAGCACTAACAAGCTTCTGTTTGCTGGCCCTTCCTATCAATCTTAATGGCAGCTCCTTTCTTTCCTCTCCCCTCCCCTCCTCCCATCTCCGACGTTTCACTCACATTTAGCGATCCTTCTTCTGGTGAACGGTGATTCGTCAGTCCGTGGTGTAATTAGCCTGTTCTGCCTCATATAAGGTTAGGGTTTACATCTCACCATCTCAGCTAACAGATGAGTCTATGCTTTGGTTTTTGTTTTTTGAGGTTATAGGTTTTCTAAATGATAATTTCCTACACATAAAAAATGGAAAATGATACTGTTCAGAAAAAAATTATAACTAAAAAGTTAAAAGATAGACCTAAAATAGATAGATATAAGATATAAAATATATATAATAAGATAGATACTGATAGACCTAAAATATAATTAATGTCTGTAGATATGTGTTGGCTTTAATTTATTAAAGAATAGTATTCCATGTATGATCATTCAAAATCATTTAGTAAAAATCGAAAGAATGTAATAGAAAATAAGATATTAGAATACTTTGAAGAGGATGCAGCTTTATGTAAACAACCTTAAATAGAAATGGAAACCAATGTTGAAAACGGTAGTTCATCGACTGGGATGTAGGCCGGGCAGGGGAGAAATTGCAAGATTGCTGGTGATGGGCCTTAGTGAGCCGCGAGTAACAAAAATCTGGCTCGACTGTAAACACGAAACCATGACCGTAATCTACAGGGAAAGTCTACTAGATCCAACCAGTAATCATTCCTTAGTAAATTTTGTAAAATAAATAATTAGAACATGGAATTGAAGTGTGAGAATAGCCTAACTTTTACATATTTGTAAAAAAAAAATTTTTAAATTTATTTTCAATTTACCAGTCCTACTCGAAATATTCCTCATTTTTTATCACATAGACCTAGCCATTGAACATAACTGTGCGTTCCTGAGTGCTTATTATGCAATCCGAACGAGGTTTAGTAAATAAACTCTCATTAGTTTACTTAAACAAAATCGTGCCTTTCCCTTCCACTTATTTGCCCAAATCATGAGAAAGACTCCGACATTTCACAAATTTAAAAAAAAAAAAAAAAAAAAAAAAATTGTTGAAATAGTGTCTCTTTAAAAACTTACTAATCACTAAACTAAATAACCCCTCTAAAATTATTAGAGACACTATGCTAGTAAAACTAAACGTTTATTTTAATAGTAAAGTGGAGTTTGAGGTGCGGTAGCTCAGTGAGTAAGGTACTTGACTACTATGCTCTCTGGCCCGAGTTCAAGTCGGGAGCCCTCCTGAGACACAACCAGCCTGTTAAAAAGTGGGTACCCTTAATTGGGGGAAAATATGGCGGTTGGGCATGAATTCCGGCCAAATCACCTTGTGCTACAAGCTAAGCTAGCAATGAGGAAAAAACCTAAATTAGAGGTGAGGCGTGTGCCTCACGCATGGGGCTCAGCGAACCTAGTAAGGTTTCTAATACCTGAAAAATCGGTTCCAACTCTCCTGGTTATTGAAGATCTCCGTCCACTATTCTCTTCAGTCACCAGAAACGGCTTAACTAAGAATAGAGTATTAGAAGTACACCCAATGATCCGTTTATTGTAAATAGGAAATCTAGATGGAGGACGGTGGTCGATGGCATTTAAAGACCACCTGGACGCTCCTCGCTGTACCAAATGCCACGGCTAAGAGCACACAAAGGCCACTTGCACTGCACATTCGGTGGTCTGCATTTGGTGCACAATGAGTGGTTATCTAATGAAAGAGTGCCCGAAGAAGAAAGCAATGGCGGACCCGATCTGTACTAATTGTAAACGGACGAATGCTGATCCCAGCAAAACAAAGCACAAGGATAGAAGTCGGGAGTGCTCTGTGCACTTAATGTGGTGCAAAGAAATGGCGAAACGAACCTATTATGAATAAGATTACCTCCAGCTCAACATGGGTCGCCGAAGAGTAGTGGCAGACGAGTTGCAAGTTCTTTCTCGACGCTACAACATCATGGCGATTCAGGAACCGACCAGTCATCGGAACTTGGTCACGGGGTCATAGCCCTGAGCAGTGGAGTGAGGAGGCCTAGGGCTGCTATAGTGGTTAAAAATCCGAATCTTAACGTGATGTTTATGAGGGAATATTCTACAGGTAATTGTGTAGCATGCTACATAATGTGGGGCAGTGTATATTTCAGGGTGATTTCGGCATACCTGCCTAACGGAAGTAACATTGAAGAAGATAGGTATTTTAGTCATGGAGATGATCACATCCAATAGTAGGAAATTGATCTCTTACTCGGATGCAAACGCTTGGAACACAGTTTGGGGCTCCAACCGGACAGACATATGAGCTAGGTGAGTTTATAGAAAGAAGCCAGCCAGTAGTAGTCAATAATGTCTTCCACTCCCACTTTCTCAGGACCAATGGATGAAAGTTCGATTGACGTGACGTTGGCATCACCGACATTAGAAGGGCACATTGTTGATTGGACCCTTAGACCTGAAGTTAGTTCTGACCACAAAGTCTTGGAATTTGGCTTAGTACAGGATATGGCAGGTCATCACGTTATTGACAAGGGTTGCGTAACCCGAAGGAACGACTGGAGCGTCTTTCGATGCATGCTGGATGCAGACATCGCCGATGAAGATTAGGAAAAGGCGGAATCGGAAAGTGCTGATGACATGGACTATAGATTTTCTAAAATAACTAATATCATGATGCAGCTAAAAATTCTCTCCAACGCCGAAAACTCAGAGCTCGATTAGTTCCATGGTAGACACCGGCCTTAACAACAATGAAGAGATAAGTATACAAGGCGTGGCGATTGTACCAAAGATGCAGAGCTGAGTAGAGGTGTATTGCGCTTCGTAATGAGTACAAGGCTAAAGCTAAGCCATATAGAAACAAGGTATGTTTACAAGGTACGCTTACGGAAACAGAGGTCCTGGGATTAATTCATTGTCGAACAGTCAAAGAAGAATCCATGGGGTATCGCGTACAGAGAGGCTCTGGGAAAGCTGACTCTTATGCAAACGCTGGCAGCCCTCAAGCATGTAGATGTTCAAGCAACTACCATCGAAGAAGCAGCGACCATTTACATTGAAGCGTCATATCCTAGAGATGGTCCGTCTGAAGACGATGAAGAGGAAGAATTCGTAAGAATCACAACGACATACTCACCTGGTACAGACTTGCAGGGAGGGCAGCATGGGACATTCAGGACCTACGTATTGCTGTTGATAGGAAGAAAACGAGACGTGGTCTAGGGCTTGATTCTATAGACGGCGCTATCTTAAAGAATAGTATTCCCTATATTGAAGATATATTATTGGAAATTTTCAATGACTACCTAAATTTTCTGAGAAGCTGGAAGGTGGCAGATTTGAGAATGCTCTACAAGGGAGGGGGCATCAATCCGGTGATGAGCAAGGTACTGGAGAATCTCATAATGATAAGACCGCAGCAGTACTCTTAAATAGTAGAACGTGTAGAAACGTGCACTACTCAAAATACTTCTACAAACAAACATCTTTCGAATAGTATACCATGAATAGTGACAATTTTGAAAATTGATACTGAAATCACTTATTAATTACTTAATTATTAATTTTAATTAAATTATCTTAAAAGTTGTATACTGATATTAAATTGTAAATATCAGAATAAGATAAATAGGTAATTTTGATTAAATTACTTTTCTATTTATAAAACATGATAAAACTATTTAACATTTCTGAGCATTCTCTCAGTATTTCCCAAAACGCCGATGTTGCATCTCCCTTTTTTTGTAATTAATAAGCGATTTCATTGTCAATTTTAAAAATATCACTATTCATGGTATACCATTCGAAAGGTGTTTGTTTGTAGAAGTTTTTTTTTTAGTAGTGCACGTTTCTAACATAAGTAATATTTTTGAGAAAAATGGAGTCAAAGTTTTAGAACGAAATTTGAAACTTCCTATTTCTTATGTTTGGATCACAAAGTTAAATACAGGATGTGCTTATTTTAAAGGAAATTTTATCCTCTTTCTAATGAGCATATTGAAATGAAGAATAAGGTTGGAAATATACACAATTATTTGGCAAAAAGTAGAAATTTCTTGAAAAAACTTAAAATTAAAAATATGTACGAAATGGATGAGAATCGAGCTCTAATTTATAGAGAATTTTTGGTTTCAAATGATGCCTAGCATTGCCTCCCGAAGTTGCTGCAGTCTTATGTTGAACACCCTGTAGAGACGGGATGCCCACAAGGATCAGTTTTTGATGAAATACTGAGTGTTCTCGAGGAAGAGCAGTTCCCTGACACGGTCTGTATCGTCGATTTAACTGCTGTAGTGGCCTCCATCAGCAGGACTGGAATAAAATAAGAAATAAATACAACGGTGCGCCACCCTGGTAGGATGATGATATGAAAGTAAGAAACTGAGAATAGCAGCTTCAAAGACACAGACCATTCTGTTAAGAAGAAAGACGGGAAGGACATATCCTATAAATATATGTATCAGAATCCGTTTCAGTGAGGGAGTCACCTATCTTGGAATAAGAATCGGAAGAGGATTTAATGTGATCCCCTCATTTGGAATACTTAATCCTGCAGTAGTCGCAACCCTAGGACTAACACAAATAGTCGCAACGATCTGACAGATTACCTTTTGAAATTTAATCGTTTTAATGATGATTTCATCACTTTTATTTTTCTCATTTACTTTATTTGATTTTTAAAGGAATGCAAATAATAATACTCATTAATAAAATAACTAATACAAATATTATTTATCTATTACAACAAATTTTAACTATTTTTCTTGTATCACAACTTTTTAGCTGTTATTTGCTTCACTAATTTTATTTATACAGCTTTGACAGATAATTTTTGAATGTTCTAAACATAAATACATTTTACGTTTTTCAAAAAAGAATCTAGTCAGCCTTTGTTTTTCACATAATTCACAACGTCATCTTATAGAGCCGCGTCCTTTATGACTTGCTTCAGGTGGAGCATCCTCTTTTCTATAATATATGAAACATAAACAAACTCTTACCTATAAATGAATAATTGGTAATGCATTCCTCAGCTCTAGATATATCGTCTTTGGGTTCAGTATCTGAATGCTCAATTTTTTATCCAACAACGTCTGTTTCACTTTCAGAATCTGTCACTTTCAACAAAATTTTCTTCATCACTATTACTCTCCGTATTGCATAGAAGGATTGTACGTATCACTCCAATATCGTTTGGGTTTTCTAAATCGAACGTGCGCTAACGATTTATAATATAATAATGATAGAATAAAATCTGTCGCGTCAGTGGTCGGAATGAGCCTAATAGATCTTGTCCCGGTAACAGCGGAATAGAAACTAAATAACTAAAAATCTAGAGAGAATATTAAGGATTTGACGTCACTAATACATTCGAGGAATGTTAGTTGAAAGGTACTGTGTCGCTTATCCCATTATAAAAATCCTACTCGGAATACTGTGCAAAAAATACCTTGGGGGATCTCTCAGATCGGTTGCGACTACTGGAGGGTTAAGAAATAGGGTGGCAATAGCCTTGAACGGTCTTAGCCGCGTCGGGGGTGCATTTTGGGGTCTTTAATAGCTAGCAACAATTCCCATTTATTGTGGGTGATTCTTGGTATTATTTATGGTATTAGCCGTTTTTCTCTTTATAAATTGGTGACTCATCTTTAGCTATTTCCTCTGTAGTGACCTCTTGATCATCCGGTTCCTCGTTTTCAGCGTCAGTTTCATGAATTATTGGTTCTCCATAAAGTTCGGTTTCTGTTTCATCTGCTTCCTCTTCCATTTCATCTCCTCCCACATTCGATTCATCTACTTCTGCGTCGCCCCTTTCAAAATCTTCAGAAGACACATCCTCCCTCTTCTTCAAATAATTGACGTGTTCGTTCTGCAAAGTCGGGGTCATCAGTTCAGTACAATCTTTTCATCACTCATCCTTCGACAAAAATAAAACCTATTTTAATAATAAAAAGTGACTAATTAATAAAGAAAACAATTTTAATGAGATCTGTAAAAAATATATATCAGAATCACATCTACGCCTGTCAGACGCACTGGAAAAATAGTAGGGATCACACCCTGTGACTCACAGACTCACTCCAACTCGACTACTTGTAGTAAAAAAAAAAAAAAAAAAACTTACCTGAATAGGGGTAGGGAAAGCTCCGTTAACCATTGGCTGACCTTTGTTAGTAACTGATGGACGAATACAATAAACCCAGACAGCCGAGGAACATCAGTAGTGCCAACAAAACAACAATTAATATCCCGTATGCGACTAGTAGACGCACGTGTGACGTAACGGGTTAAGATTGGATTTATCAGTTATAATGTCATATTGTTATTGTAATTATATTTATTGGTATTTTGTATTTTAATTATATATTGTTATTGTGTATAATGTAATATATTTTGTACTATAACATTTTATAAGTTTTATATGGTAGGTAATCATATATACATACATTTTCTTGTATTTAAACTAAGAATGAATTTCGAGATCGGGGGGAACCTACTAGGGTACACCCAGGCTCTATTTATTGGGTACCTTAATGAGGGAAAAAACTGGTGATAGCGCGTGATTTCGGCCAAATCTCCTCCTTTTACAACCGTTGTCAACAGTACAATCCTTACCATAGTACTAAACCCAAGACCCTTCATAAGTCGTAGTGGTATATGCTTTGCTATAGTACACATGTAACCCATCCTCATGCACTAGTTGCATAAAGAGTACACAACATAAGGGGACGTTGACCCCCCATCATTTCATTCGAATCCCATCACCTAATAGTTGTATATGTAGAGTCTAATTCCTGTTAGTTTTTACCATCTCAATCTTTTAGTGATTAATTCATTTTCTATTTATGGTAAGATTAGAACACTTTGTGCACATGGACAGGTTATACGTTTTATTATTTAATTTTGTTGCATGACATAGTTTTCTTATTCAAAAGGCAAAAATATAAATATTTACACGTCAGGAAGAAAATTACGATGGATTGTTACAATGTTAAAAACCTCTTAATACTTCCGCATTATTCTTTCCTATTTCAATAATAAAGCCACCAAAGTAAGTCATAATGTTGGCCATTTATCCAGGGTTTCTCAAGAACTCACCTAGATCCTATCTTTTACACAATGTATACACCAATTACATCCCGACTCATCAAAATCTCATCTAATTATCTCTACCGTTAGTAAAAAACCTTTGACTTCCTGCTCTACAGTATTCTTCAATAATATCTCAGTAATGGCTGTTAAGAGAGCAGTTACCTAGGACCCCATTTGGACTAGCCTCTTACTTGGATTCCAGATACAATACTAAAACGATATAATCTGTCCATCATAACAGACTACTCTTCCAGTTATTTGAAAAACTTTCAAAGTTTCTCATAAATTGCAAAATACTCGCTTACATGACAGTTATCAGACCTATTTGGAAATACGAAGTTGAGCTTTGGGGCTCTACTAAGCCATCCAATTCATCTTGCATCTAGTCGTTGCAATCCTAAATCTTTCGAAAATCATCAATGCTCTTACTTAGTCACGAATAAACTTAAATATCTTAATGATCTATATGATGCTGATTTAGCCATTAGATACCTATATTTTTATAGTAATCTCTATAACCACTCAAACCCACTTGTCTTGGGAGGCTGCTTCCCACTCCATTCGATACCCCTTGAGCAATCATTGAAGTGCTATTAATGAGTAGTCGTTTACAATTTATTGAAATGACATTGCAATCACTTTCTAAACATTGACTTGATGTAAATATATGATTACATTAAATCAATATCATACTTAGAGCTATAAATTACTGAAAAAGCTCTAGTATTGTTAGAATAATAAAATATAATAGGGTAATTAATTAATTTATATTCAGGAGTGAATTTATTGAATATTGACAGCTGCTACAATAAATATGTTGTATTACTGTTATTAAAAAAGGAATGATATTTTTAGTAATTGTTATGGACCAATGTGAGCACACTATTTACTCCACTTAAAGTGGAAGGAGAAAATGCTTTAGGATCCGTGTGACGTCATAAGATAACCGTAACTCATTAGGTTAATGTACTCGGAGCGAGGTCCCTATGTTATTTAATTTATACCTCTTTGGTCAGTGGGGCAAATTGCTACATTTATTTACCGTCTGTCCCTATGTAACTTTCGAAATGTGCCCAAAGTAATTACTTAAATTACAAAGGTCATAAATTCAAGATTAAATTTATAGTTCCTTTGTCGTAATCAATCGTTTTAAGGTAATTATCGAAATTGATTTATTCAAACAAGATTTTTGAACGATTTTAACTGAGGAATGAATTTTCGGTTGTAAGATTGATATTTAAAAAACAAAATGATTCACCTAGGAGATCAGTAGGTGAGGGACTGAACTCTCAACCATAACATAGCAGCTGTGGAGAAAAAAATATTCAAGATGTGGATCGCCTTTGGGGTTGGTCTGCTCTCATCGAGCTCAGCCTGTATAATATATTTTAACTATGAAGTGGAGTCCTATTCGTGCATCGGATTTTTAGCGTTGAAACTAACAATATTGTCTTCCTTGATGATGAACCAGAACTTCCTTCTCAGTCATCCAACTCATGGCACTTCATGGCCAGTAAGTAGTGGTAGAGGCTTTATACATCTGGTACAGATATATTATATTCTGTGTCTTCCACAAACGGTTTACTGTAAATATTTGTACCAATGAATCTCAATAGAAGTGACATTTAATTCATCAATCCTAATTTTTTTTTTTTTGTTTCAAGCTTTCAAATCCTTTTTGAACAAGAGGCTGTGCAGAAATCCAATATTGAACTCGGTCATTTTAAATGAAAAATGTATTTAATCGTTCTATATTACTATATTTAAGTAAACTAATTAAGAGAAAGATATGCATGATCTTATATGTTTATAGGTATGGAATATATACAAGAAGAAAGAACAAAAGGCCTCATTAAAAAAATGACATAACGTATTAAGTAATATAAAATTTAATAAATAAAACAAGAATGTAAAGGGCATAGCAGGGATCCATGTAACATATTACATCATTATAACGTTTTAATTACACGTATGCATACGATGACCATAATTAACCAAAATACTATAAAAATGAATTATGATTTTTTTTTTCTCGGTAGAACAGTCCTTAAAGTGGGACCTGGACCTCCTCAATAACTCTCCTCCATCCTTATCGATACACGGCCTTGCGGCGCTATCCTCTCAATCGTGGTTGCATTCAAATCCTGACTCCTCTTGTTTTGTTTTTTTCTATTTGTCCCAACCATCTTAACCTCGCCTTCTTTATTTTGGTGATTATCTCTCGATCTTCAAACTATACCATAGGCTCTTCATTTTTTTTTCCTTCCAGCCACTATTCATTCACATTGTGTTTCACTGGATTTGTTCTCCTTGCGACAGGGTTCTCGACATTATATTTAGTATTCACTATAGGCTTCTTCTAGATCTTAAAAAATTCCTTTAGTCATTGCTGTAATCACTATGTTGTCATCGCAGTGACGAGGTATTGCTGTTACCTGTTATAGTTGGTGCGACTAGGGTTCGTTTTGATAGCCCGCAAGGCTCGTTCAAAGTATAGATTAAAAATTACACAGGATTAATTTGCATGGTATCCCAAGTGCTCTTAAATCGGCCAAAGCTTCATGTCTGCCGTATTGTCGTATCCCTGTTTAAAGCCAATAAATAGGTAATGTAGATCTATATTGAATGCCTTGAATGTCATGAAAATTTTTATTTAACTATCAATTAATTTTCCTTAACAAAATAACATTATATACATATATAAGTTAGCTGAGTGTAAGATATAAATAATAACTTGTAGGATAAGAGTCTTAGTAGGATAAGTAATACCATCTCTATAAACAAACCTAATGTATATATATCTGTTCAGAGGCTACAATAAAGTTAGTTATTGTTCTATACTAGTGCCGTTCACTCTGTTACCTCAAACCCCCACCTTTTTTTAGTGTTAGCGTTCAGTCTAATCATAACTTATATATATATATATATATATATATATATATATATATATATATATATATATATATATATATATATAATTATTTATTTATTTATTTATTTATTTATTTGATAACGTAATAATATTGTGTCTTCCCGAAAAAAGTCATTAAAGAAAACAGCTTATGAAGGTATCAGTAAATTACATGCTTCACTATGGTTTTGAGTCGTAGCTTGAACTTTAATGCACCTGTTTGCCTGGAGACAGGACTTTATGAAAATAAAGGTATCATGATTTTTTCATTAATTGTCATTTCGCTGCAGCATCTTTGTCTCCCTTGGCCTTTGAATGGTGTAAAGACAGTAATCGGTTGGTTGAGCGGACACAAGACGAAAGTTACTGACTCCTGTAAGGAGGGAGGGAGAAAGGAGGATCGCAGTGCTCAGGTTGGGCTCGAGAGGAAGGAGCCAATATCTCTTCGCCACTAAATGGCCGGCCCCTCTTCCAGTAATTATAACAGGAATGCATAATTCATACTAGCCCTTATCCTAATGGCAGTACTTTGGGAAAATGGATTTTTCAGCGACATTAAATAGATTAATACCGTTAATGGATTCTTGGCCCATTTATTCCCATGTATCTTTATGTAAACGTATATTACTCTCTTAATTTTTTTTTTATTTGCTATCGTACTAAAGAGAGATTTATTTTAGGCAACAAGACAATCCTTTTGATTATTTCATTTGTCCGTCCGCACTTTAAGCTAATTGATTTTGCTTACTTTATATGATCTAGATCAACTATGACACATTTTAAAATACATGCATAGCCCACCCAACAAGAGAAACCATTTAAAAACCGCTGGAAAAGAGAATGGTGTGCCAATAATTTTTCAATGCAGAGTATTTAACTTTCCACGAAAGAACCAAGGTTTTTGCTATACCTTCAAATGAATCATAAGTGTCCATAACTAAATAAAGGTGCCTATAAATATTTTTTTAGAATCAGTCACACTCATCAGTGCGAGAAATTCTATATACACAGCATCGTGATAAATTAGGAAAAATTAAATATGATCAGATCCTTATAAATGGGCTGATTTTTTACTCTGGAAAGTTCCGATAGCCAAAATTAGTTAAGAAACCAATATAAAATTAATAATTTTGAATTTAATATTTGTGAGTGAGGATCGTAGTAGGTGTGTGTGTATGTGTGTATACAGCAATATGTTGAACAAGTTAATATTGGTTTAAGTAATGAGATTGAAGAAAGTATAAGGATATGCGGAACAAATAAAAAATAAAAAAGAGCATGGTATCAACACGGAAGACAATTAAGATAGGGAAAATAGAGAAAAATGTAAGCTTTTTGCATTGGAGAAGAAACAATACGGTAATAGATGGACGGAGGAATGAAGGATGGTGAAAAAAGCTATACTACACAGTACTTTTTGAAAAATAATGCATACACGTTTAAAGCAATTCAAACAGTAGCCTCTATGGTTTCCATTCCTTTTAGGAAGCAAGAAATTCCAATAGGGAAAGTTTCATATTTTTTGTTGGCCCAACTTGTTTAAGCTTTCTTTTCAAACTTTAAAAGTTCTTTGTATATATAATAAGTTGGAAAAGAAGAATTAGTTATTGACATACGTCTCTGTTTGAAATTGAACAAGTTGAAAAATTTTGACATGTTTTATATCGATTGTGGGAGGCGCGGTAGCTCAGTGGGTAAGGCACTTGAGTACCAAGCTCCCGGGCCCAAGTTCGAGTCCGACTTAAGGCAGAAAATTTAATTTCTGTTATTTCAGCCGTGGTTCGAATTCGAGGTCGGGAGACCTTCCTGGGACACACCCAGCCTCCTAAAAAGTGGGTACCCTTAATTGGGGGGAAAACCTGGCGGTTGAGCGTGAATTCTAGCCTAATCACCTCCTTTCACAACCGTTGGCTCAGAAACAGTACAGCCTACCTAAGTACTGAACCCGAGACCCTTCATGGGTTGTAAGTGCTACAGGTTTTTTTTTATCGATTGTAAAAATTATTGATTAATCAAGTAGATGAGATTATTCCTATTTAAAACTTTTTTTTTATTACACACAACTTTCAATGAATGTACAAAAATATAATATTTGAATGACACACGATCGATATGTATTATTTATAATAAAATAACGCTTGCAATCTTAAGTTTGTTCTATATTTGTTAATAAAGGCATAAATAATTTATTGATTAGATTTATAAATTTGTACCTTTTACTTGTAATTAGACCGTTTTCGCAAAATGAAAATTAAAACAGAAATTCGGAAATGCTATTTGTATGACCTAGTATGTTAATTTTTTATTTATTCACTCGTTGATATTTACAACTGTATAAAACATATACATTTAGTCAATATGTAAAACAACAATAACAATAACTTTTAAGGCAACTACTCATTGGTAACACTTCAATAAATGTCTTACATCAGAATGTTGCTACGCCATCTTCTTTTTAGTCGCCTCGAAAGGTTGTCGGGAACCAAGTGGGAAGCAAGTTGGGAGATTTGTGGCTTCGAGTGGCATATCTTTATCTAGCTTAGAAAGATAGGAATCTCGTTCGGGCCAATTCAGCTACATATTACTACATTTAGATCATTATAAATAAGCTTATTTATACCACTATTGGATATGTTTTAGAAGCTCTCCTCTGTGTGCTCAAATATGTATCATTACTACAATCTAAGGATTATTTTGTAGTTAACTAGAAGCTTAGAACGTTTTTCTAGCGAAAGATGAAGTTATCCATAACGACAAGCAGTTTCTTTTCGTTTTATTCTTGTATCTTTATTCCGAATAAGAAATTTGTTTAGATGTCACAAGAAAAGACCCTTTTCTAAGAAGCGGATCTGTTCAACAGGAGTCATTAGTGGGATACTGTTGAGTGAGGGATACTGGAAGGACAGGAAGGCGTAGGTTTAGGCAAAGCTATTAGATTAAAAAATTAAATATTAAATGGATTTGGAAAAGACTTTGAAAATAGTACTAGTTTCTCTTCTCAAAGAGCGTCTGCGGTATCGCATCATTTAGCATGATTACCACTGATTTTAAACACAAGTGGAATGATTAAAAATGGCGGGACTGTTACACTTCGATAAAGGTGGGAAATAGAAATAAAAAAAAAAAAGAAAATAAATAAATTAATAAATAAATAAATGAATAATAAGGAAAGGTAGGGAAAAAATAATAAAAGAAAATAAAAGAAACTTAGTTAAATGCGGTTGATTTTTTTTTATTGAATAGAGGGCTTGGATAAAATTGTTTTGATAAATAATAACTATCATTCAAATATAAACAATTGATGCTGGAAAATAAAATATCAAAATTTTATAGGAGGAGTTTGGAAGTTAAGTTTTAACGTTAATTTTTTTAATGTTAATTTTTTTTAAACATTATTTTTTTTTTCCTGATTTCGATTTCATAGTAGTTTTCCTTTTTTTTCAATTGCTTTAATAAGAAAGATGAATAGTGAAAGCTGAATGTTAAATAAAACAATGTTGGTGACGCCCCTCTCCACGAATTATTAAATTCTACATTTCTTTTTCCAATAAATTTTTCCATTTTTTTTTTTAATAATAATTTTCATTACAGAAATAATTAATATTGTTAATTTTATTAATGTAAATGAATTGTGATGGTAAAAAAAACCAAAATTAAAAGTTTGATAAAATACGTCAACGGATTAATAGTGATAATAAGAGGTGACGGAACGAAAACAAAAGCCACGTGGGAAGATAGACAGGTCTTAACGGGGCAGAAATGATTGTGTGGAGGTACGAGACAGACGCTCATTAAACGGCAAGGCCGGATTTTCATTTCTTTTCTTTGAAATTGGACTCCAAATATTGGAATTTTGGATTCTTACCCGACAGGGGATTTATTCATCGAAGAAAATTTATGAGTCAACGTCATCTACAGCTCTAAGTGGATTCAGCAACAAAATTGGAGAAGAAGAAATTTTATTTTATTTTAATTTTTAATCAGTCTCTTTTATACCTTATTAAAGGTTGTATGTTGATTATTTTTCTTTCCCTCTAAAGAGAAATAAGGGAAAGCGGACAATTCGTCTTAGCACATTTTGGAAGTTGCAAGATAAATAACAATTTCAAATATTGTTTAATCATGAATCAGTATATTTTAATTTCATTTGCGCTGGTACCAGAATAAATCAAACAATAAATTATTTAATGTTTGCTGAATTTGGGTAATTAGTATTAAAAAGAGAAATTATTTAACTTTTGTTTGTTTGTTTATTTCGTAATATCTGTTTTGTTTTTTAAAGCGAGCTCGCAAACATTTTATATTTTTGGACCACCTATTTACAAAGCAATATTAGATATTGTTTGTTGAATTAATTTGTAAATTTTGTTAAACTGAGTTTTGATAATCATAATGTGTAAAAATAATGTTTCGTTAAAAGTAATAAATATGGTCCAATTTTCTTATTAACAAAATTGGTGTTATTTTTTTTTCTTCCCCTTTGAAAACTATTATTATTGCCTTTTAAATTTCCATTTGCATCTTGGTTTCAAATCAATTAAAAACAAAAACAAGGAAAAGGGGTGACCAACATTGAAGGAGAGATAATTTTGATTATTGAGTAAAAATAATAAAAATAATAATTATTACAATTTAATGATTATTTAATGATTAATGATTATTCAGATTTATGGAAATGGTCAAGGGTCATTCCTAAGGATTGAGTGCATGGTGGTGAATTTTGAATTCAGAGGTGAGAATTACAAAATTATTAATAAAATAATTTTATTTTATTTTTATGTTTTCAGCATCAATGGGTTTTTGTTTTGATTAATTATCGCATTTAATTGGTGGAAGTATATTTAAGAGTTAAACTATCTATTGTTTTCCTTATCTTTCTTCGAAAATTTTACAGTTTAAAATATTTTTTTCTTTGGGCTATTTTATTGATTTATTTAATCTTATTTTATTTTGTCTCTTATATTTTTTTTATCTTAGGTTTCGTCGTTTTACCATTAATAAATCACGTGGTGCTCAACAATATTTTTTGGTGTGTTTTTTTTCTGGGTTCTCTTTTTTTTTTTCTTTTTTTTTTGGCTCATTCTCATTTCCTGACTAATGCTCTCCACCCCCTTCTCCCTTAGCTTGCCTGACACTTACTGTCCTACTTGTACAAGTACTTGTGGTAACATTGCGGTACAATTAGTACATTGCGGTTTCCAAAGCTAAGAGTAAATAATTTGGATAAATGGAAGCTTTTATTTTGACAAATATTACCAACTGACGCAGCTGGTCAATTTCTCACAGCTTTTAACTGAATATCAGAGAACTCATAAAAATTCTCGGAAATAGACTGCATCTGGGCACTACTTGAAAGATATTCTTTTTCAAAATCCCTAACTTTAAAATATTCTGAGTAACCATTTAGACCACTCATAAATTAGTTATTCTCTAAGCCGTTCTAAGATTACTTCCAAAAGTATCAGTAGACGTTATGGATAGACTATTCAAAGTGGGGATTAATGCCAATATAAAGGGCTGAAACGTCATTCTCGAAATCTTTTTTTGTCTCTCCCTACTTGGTGTGAACTCTCCTAACACCTTAACGATCTATATATATATATATATATATATATATATATATATATATATATATATATATATATATATATATATATATATATATTGTTTTTCATTAAATACCAGTCAAGTTTATTAACATGTTACACGTCACTCAATTAAATTACTTCTTTAATTTCTCTTATAACTAATTTAATATACTGACCTCAAATTAAACTTTGTGGGAAAAAAATTGTTTTAAAATGGTTCAATTCAAAGTAAAGTGAGAATCATAATTAATTAATTGTTTTAGAATATTCTTGATTTGTCATGCAATCATAGCCTGGTTAGTACCCTTTTTAGGTTAGTGCTGACCCGAAACCGTAATAGCAGGTGTTACTCAAACTTTGATAAAAGCTTTAACCTAAAATTCTTAGATCGTGCATTATCTGCCTATGAAATACATCAATTTGAATATAAAGAAAAGTATAAAAAAAAAAAGAGGGCAATATCAGGGAGGAAAGGAGCTGGAATCTGTTTTATAAATAAGCCGACGAAAGGGTAGAAGGGGGCGGGAATACGAGATTAGACCCCCGATCGGTTGGTTCTCTTATTAATGAAAGATCGGTGGAGCTGGGGCAGCTCTCCTGGGCTAGCTTTTACTGCCCACAGCTTTATGTTTTTATTTTGATCAATCTTAAGACAGGCATCAATTCCATATATAGTGAAAATTTGAAGAATGAAACTTTTTTGATAAGTGATAGATGTATCTTATAAGTATATATGCAATAGGGAGAGTCGTTGAATTTTAGAATTAGAAACTTAGCTTTATTCTGCTCGAAATGAAATCAATGCTGCAACAATTGTATTGAAAGAAACCATCGGCTTCCAAGACATATAGGATCTCCTCTTGAAGGAGATCGAAACTATTGCGTCAGCGACCATCCACCTTAAAATATGATAAATATCTAGTGAATAATGTAAGACTTTCAGTAGAAACAAGCTGAGGAATATATAATTGGGCTTTAGTTATTTTTAGCTAATTTTTTTTTTTATTTAACTATGGTTTTGCTTTGCAAATTTATTTCTTTTCTGTTTATCCATTGATATTTACAATTTTGTACAATATATACATCAAGTAAATATGTGGATATGTGATAACAAATGCATTTTAATAACTTGTCAATCCAAAAACCCATTAGTAGCACTTCAATAAAATCTACATCATAAGGTCTCGAGGCCATATTGTTTTTTGATGTGGCCGAAGGTGTTCAGTAATCGAGTGTGAAGCAAGTTGGGAGACTGTAATAGGTATGAAGCTTTTCGTAGAATATCTGTAAGTATCTGATTTAGGTTATTTCAACGATATATGAGACTTTAAGATAGATAAATTGATTTGTGACATAATAATGAGTATTGAGGCTTTTACAAACATTTTGTATGGTACAGCTTGAAAAATTGGAAGATTTAGTAGAGTACCAAAGTTCAACGCTGTATGGCCAAATAGGTCTAATTGTCATTAAAATGAGTCTTTTGTAATGAATTAGAAGCTTTGATCGTCTAGTTAATTTTGGAGTAGTCGAAAACGACGAGCAATTTCCTGTCGTTTAATCTTGCATGTGGAATCTGGTAGCAGATATGTTTAATAGGGAACAGTGGAATATTATGAAAGAATACTGTAGAACAGAAAGTCGTAGGTTTGCGACGAAGTGTACGTTAAATGTTATTTAATGAGATTTCTTGGATTTATTTTTATTCTCTGATTTTGACACTATTCTTGAAGGTTTTTGATATGATATTGAAGTGATTGAGATCCAAAGAAAGGGTGATAATTTAATTATAACCGTATTTTGAAAGTGCGATGACCTTAACTATACAAGAAACATAGACTAAAATGATTAGCGTTTAACGATTAACGGAATCAACTGTTTAAAGTCAGGAACAGTTGATCCCGGGTTGTGGCACCCCAGGAGAAGATCCGTCCACGATCATACTGCTTCGAATCGATGGGATTCACTAGGCCAATTAGGAATCGACTTGTGGCAAGAACCAAGGACCTCAATGAATCGAACTAAAATACTTCCGTTCACGCTAAAACGGCATTAATCCAAAGGTGACAAAATAGGTAGGAGCCAAGTCGCACGACACAGTTTAAGGCAGCAAAAACTGGGCCATGAATTCAAGCTAATCATCTTTATGAACAACTCGGCTGTAGCGGCAGGAGCCCGCTCGGTTGATGAAGAAAATTGTAGAGATGGCCTTGAATAACTTTGTCCATATATATATATATATATATATATATATGGATACATTTCTTGACTGTTACTATTAAAATGTTATTGAGGTTCAGTCAATAAATAAAAACAACTATTTTGGTGACGTTTCGAGACTATATTGTTCTCATAATCATGCCCTGGATCTTAGTAGGAATGTCCTTGTATTCTTCGCACTCGCCAGTTTTCTGATGGATTTCTTCATAAAAGCCGATTCTTCTGCAATAGATATTTTTAAGTATTGACTCGATGTGTTAATATGGATAAATTTCTTTACTATTATATATTAACTAAGGTTCCTGAGGTTCAGTCAATAAATAAAAACAACTATTTTGGCTATAATTTTTATTATGAATAAAAACTGGGGAGTGCGAATAATATGCAGGACATGATTATGAGAACAATATAGTCTGGAAACATCACCAAATGAGTTTATTTATTGACTGAACCTTAAGAACCTTACTTAATATATATATTAATATATATATATATATATATATATATATATATATATATATATATATATATATATGTGTGTGTGTGTGTGTGTGTGTGTGTATATATATTTGTTTAGTAAATCTAAATAACAGTCATAAATTAACGGATAGTCATTGTCTTTTTAATAATGTTTGATTACCAATATAATGATGATAAACTGATTTATACTTGCAGCATTGGCATTGAGCGATGGAATGCAAACAAGCCATCACATTATCTATCAAGCAAATATTTCATTGGAATGCATAGTAAATGTTAAATTGGAAACGATACATTCCGCAAAGCTAACTTCCATACACCAAAAATAACCAAGAGGTAGTTAAACTGTGCAGAAATTCTTCAACAAAATGTTTGATGAGATGGCTTCATCTTACTTCGCGATGGATTGGACTGATATAAATTCCAAACTCCTCCACCCCTTTCCCTCAACACTCGAAATTCGAAAACTCAATAACGTTCGTTTTTAAACTTGTCAGGGAGTAGTAGAGGTGTATAAGAAGCTGGGTGGGGGAGGGCGCTGTATAAGTTTGATGGCTGTAGCCGATCGCAGGAGCCCGCTCGGTTGATGAAGACAATTGTTGAGATGGCCTTGAATAACTTTGTCCATTACTACTCAAGGATCTTTGCGAGTCATTTCCCAGTCTCCAACGAAGAAGGATCTTCTCTTCTTCTGCTATTCTCAACTTCCATGTACAATAACCTCTCCCCTCCCTCCCTCCCACCCAGGCTATTATAAATGAACTTAATTGCTCTGTTTGTTTAGCGTAGGCTGTGTGGGTTTCCTTGGGAAATCATCAATCTGATCTATATTACTGTTATCTTTGTTAGAAACATAATAGAAAAACTACTTATCAGATAAAATTAATTTAATTCAAATTTAATTAGAACAATTTTTATAAAGCGGTTAAGAAAATTATCTACTCTTTAAGTACAAAAAAAAAAATTTTTTCAAACGTTTGAACAACAGCCACGCTAAACACACAGAGCAATTAAGTTCATGTGGATGCCTGCTCTCCCTGAAGCGTTGAAAGAGGTCTTCTTCCGGCGTCCATCTTCCTCCCCCGTAAGCCTTCTTCAACCTTTCCTGTATGATGTCCCAGGGCGTCTCTTCATCCGCCTGGATGTGGTTCAGCTCCTCTTTATAGGTCATACTAAGTCCGCTCTCAGCGATTCCGCGTATAACGGCGCGTATATTCCGGCTGCGGCGTATAACGGTTCCATCCGCAGCTCGACGGGATATTCGCCGGTGGAAATTGTCTTTGGGCTCCGGGAGCGACGCCGAGACTTTCGCGACACCGTAGTGGGGGGAGAAATGGTAAATTTCATCACCAACCGACACTGAGTGTTCGGTAAGTTGTGGGAGAAGACGCGGGAGCGCAGTGTCAAGGAAAAGAGACAACGGGTTGAGAGGAAAAACGTCAGGGTACGGGATGTAACGGGAAAAATCAAAATCGGGATGATAATTTATAGGAAAAAGAGTACCAACCGAAATAAAGAGATTGTAGGTATGAAGGGCGATTCCGGGTAATTTGTATTAGAGAACACAATGTGGTGGTGCTGGAGAGCGTCAAAGAGCCGCGGAAGCGGAGAAATGTGCACGTGGAACAATTAAAAATTCCAATTGAGGAACAGGTGATACCCTAATCTGGGAATGGTCCATTGCCTGCAACGGAAGGACCATTTTATTTTAGTAATTTTTTTTTCTTCTCGGTAGAAATATGTTTTTTTTTGAATTATTGAGGAAATTTTGTTTTTGTAAAATTAAGTTTATATTTTGTTTTTGTTTTTTTAGTGTAGTGATGTATATAGTGGAAGTAGTGTGAAATTGTAAATAAGAGAAAAGAGATTTTGTATTTTTGTACAGAGAAAATTTTTTGTTTTAGTATCTGTGTGTGTGATTGTGCGTGTGTTTTATTGTAAAAAAAATTCATTTTATTTTTGGATGAATGTTTAGTTGTATGTTAGGTCTAAGTATTGTTTTTATATGTAAATAAAGGTTAGGCTAAGGATTATGTTTTCTTTTGTTATTATCGGATGCACTTTGTATCATAGATAGTGTACTTAATGTGTGTATGGAATTAGTTGGTAGGACTTTGGACGGGATAGGATTAGGATGTGTATGTATCGCTATCTGCTTCGGCCTTTGACCATGAGGGGATTAGTCTCCGGACTCCTTAATACCGTATTGGTATTAAGTGCCCAAAGTTATAGTTTAAGTTGTTTGCATGATATATATATATTGAACAACTTAGAAAAGAAAAAAAAGAATAACCAAATGTTTTATAAGTAACGTATGTATGTATATAAAAACGTTTGAATAATTTTTTTATTTGTATTTAAAGAGTAGATAATTTTTATTTGCCCTTATATTCCTTTTTTCTAAGTTTCATTTCTTTAGTCTACTTAACTGGTGCCGAAACCTGGTAGAAATTTTTTTTCTTTCTTTTTCCTTTTTGTCAAGAGTGGGTGGCATTTATGGAGAACGTGTTGAAGCAAGCCGTGCTTTAAATCAATACCGAACAAGCAATACCAAGAGAAACAATGGCGGAAAAACACGCCAACACCCTGGCCTGGCTGAAGGTGAAAGCAGCCACGGCTCAAGATCTCCGGAAGGTGGTGTCAGACATCGAGCGGATCATGGGAGAAATAGGCGAACTGAACCACTTTTTTAAGAGTTTAGATCTCGTGATGTCAAGAATTGACGTTCAGAGAGCCGAAGCACTCCTAGACGCGCACGACGCGGAATCGCTGAGAGCGGATTTAGTATGCCGCATAAAGAGGAGCTGAACCACATCCAGGCGGATGAAGAGACGCCCTGGGACATCATCAAGGAAAGGTTGAAGAAAGCTTACGGCGAAGGAAGATGGACGCCGGAAGAAGACCTCTTTCAACGCTTCAGGGAGAGCAGGCATCCACACCAAAGCAGCGGGCGCTATGCAGGTGAGCTCCTCATGAAGTTTAATAAAGTAACGGTCAAAATGAGAGAGACAGCGAGCGCACCGGAAGTGGAAGCAAGGATGGCTTTTGTTGCAACCATTCTAAAGGTGCAGTTGGCCCGCAAAACGGGGAAGAAGGAGAGCTTTCCCAGGGACAAGGGATTTGTGGAGTGCGCCCAAGAACTCATGGATATGGGCGCCCGCGAAGAAGAAAACCGGTCTGAACAGGAAGAGGAAAGAAGCTGGACTGAGGTGGTGCATCGAAGACCCCGAGGCCCACCGGCCCTCCCCTTTATACCCATCCTTTCAGTTAAAATATAAAAGTCTCTACTCCCAATCTTCCCCAATATACGCCTAGGCCTCAAGCCCCACAACAAACTCTTGAATATTTACTCCAAACTTAAAGATCCCATACCACTTCCTCTCCGTTCCAATGTCATTTACCGTATCCCCTGTGCCTTCCCTAATTGCAATTCCTCGTATATCGGTGATAAAAACCCGCATCTCACAACGTAAACGCTCTATCACATACCATAACCCTTTTGCAACAAAACTTTCTGAACATTCCTTATCCCTTAACCATAATTTTGACTTTCGAAAAACCGCTATCCTAAACTCCTTTAGCAACTTAGAAAAACGATTAATATGCGAATCTATCCACATCCACCTAGAACCCTTACCGGTTAATCAAAAAATAGATAAGGAATACATTTCCCACACGTATTCCCAAGTTTTAAACCTTCTCAAAAAACCCTTAATTCCTCCCATTGTTTTGTATTTATTTAAATGTTATCAATACGGTACTATCTTCCTTACTCCACTTTTTCTACTCCCTTCCTCCCTCTCGTTTTATTGATACTTCAACGCGCCAGCTCAATATCACCGTATTGTACTTCATAAACGAATATTTTCCCGCTCTTACCTTGGTCTGTAGTTTAGATACCCGACGCTTGATCAACTGACATCTACTTCCCCTCGTCTTCAGTTTGTTTGTTTACCATTACCTGAACGTAAGTCTTTATAAAAATATTTTTTATTTAGTTTTATTTTATTTTTTGTTTTTGTTGTTTGTTCTTTACCACTCAATATTCATCCTTTAATCATTAATATATCCTTTTCCTTTCTCCAATTTAAATGTTAGTGCAAAATTTTTGCTTAATTTCATTTTCCTCACATTTGCTACTTATTTCATTTCCTTTCTCTTTCCACTGTACACACTTGTAATTACCCTACTATATATGTCCTAATATTTATCATATGTATCAATATATTTATCACTACTTTATAGCTGCACTTTGCATAATTTTATTTATTATTAACTATCTAGTTAACTCCCTACTGTTAATACTAATTTTATTCTATATTTGTATCAAGTCATTAGCTTAACCACTATATCTCATAAACTCTATATCTACTATTTCTTATATTTACCTATTATATTGTTATATTTACTCATTCACTATCACTCCTGAAATATCCTTCTCAATTTTAATTCAATAGTTTACATTTAGTGTCTTAGCTTCAGTGTCTTCAGATATTAATGCAGTTATCTGTCCTCAATATCTCAGTAACTCTGTAGCTACTCATTAAGTATTAAATCCTTTAAGTATTAATTCAGTAAATTGTCCTTATTATCTCAAGAACTTAGCATCTACATTGTTTATGTTCACCAATTATTTTGTCGAAATTACTCATTAGTATTTAAGTAACTATCACTCATTTTAATTTATTCTCATTTTAACCTCAATTCAATAGTCTTTATTGGCCTTATGGCCTTTAGATATTGCCTTTATGTTACTATCCTTACTCTTATACAGTTATTTATTTTTCATTTTATGTTTATTTATTATTTCTCACTCATTCCTATGTTTTGTGGTGTGTTTATTCATATATTTTTACAATGTAGTCATACCTTTTTGCTTGTTTTCTTTTCTTCTAGCCCTGATGAAGACTTCCAATGCAAGTCGAAACGTTGGCTTTAACAATTAAAATAAAATAAACATTTTATTTTGATCTGCTGAGTATCTATGACTGCCTACCCTAACTATCTACATCTCCTATATATCACAGTCAGCTATACCTTATGATTATAAATAAGAATAAAAATGAAAACTTGTTTTGTTTATTTATTTTATTTTATTTTTTTTGCGATTTTCTTTAAAACTAAGCAAAAACGAGCAAATCTCTAAAGGACTTTTTGTCTTAGTTTTCGGGTCCCCTATGAGTTCCTGAAGTTTTGCTATTTAAATTCGGGACACCCTGTGTAATATATTGGCGCAATTTGGCAACACTGTTTCTGAGTTGCTAACCACGAAGAAGGTTTCGTTTTGATTAATCTTATAGTTGTTGTTACATGTGTTTTATGGAATAAACTAGATATTCAAGCATGCATTAATGTTTTGCTTATTTGTTCTAAAATACACAACAGATATTGGTGACGAGATGAAAATTGAGAGTGAAACAGTATTACCAGTGCTGTAGAAGATTCAAGAAAACACCTCAACAAATAATAAAGAGTCATTCCGTACGTATCAGCTGTAAGTTTTTATATATATATATATATATATATATATATATATATATATATATATATATATATACACATAAAATAAGTTGGTATCCTACAATAATGAATATTTATTTTTTTTCTAAACATACCGCTTGGTACTATTTTTTGTATAGTTCCAAATATTTTTTATATCTATCTAGATTGGCGCTACAACCCACTAGGGAGTTATGGCCTATGTACAAATACAATATTAGTTGTTTATTTCTAGAATTTATTTTCATTAATCACCTTCGGGATAAAAGTACAACTAAATTGAAGTTATAGAAATAATTTATGGTGAAAAAAAAAAAAAATTAACTTTGTTGAAAGTTTAAAAAACCATATAAATCAGAGTGGGCTATCTTTGTGTCTCTGACCTTATTTTGTCATGTTGGAATCCGATTCCCCTTAATATCGTTTATTTTTTTTTATATAATGCGATAAGATCCGCGAGGGGAGGGGAGATGGGATGGGGAAGGGGAGGTAGGGGGCAGACAAAAGTGCACTAGGAGACGCTGTTAGGGGCGGCTAACTTTCCACCTTATCCAGATGCTCCAGTTGGAGAATGTTGCTCCGACCACAACCGTTCCTATCTCTACGCTGTCCCAACTAACTTCTATATACTCACATAAGTCCCATTCCTTGCGGTTTAGGCTCCACGGTCAGCCGAGATTCCGAAACGGTTCACAATACTCCATAGAGGACTCCACTATACCTTCATTACCAAATTCTTCTTAAGTCGAACTAATATTGGATATCAACGATTCTGTTGAATCCATAGCCTATCATTATTTTGAGATTTGTCATCTTTACACAAGCTAGAATTATAAAATAACATACCAAACAAGTATTTCTAAAATAAAAAACCCACAATTTAATATTTTGGGGTTATCATAGTAAAACGGCATAAAGCATTACGCGTCTAGCAAATTAGCATGGAGATTTAGCCCACTGCAGCTTACTTGAGCCATATATTTTATTTTTCTCGATCAATATTCATGCCAATAAAATTGAAATTATGTTCATTTAACTCTAAATAACACTGCATTAAATTACACTACAGATGCCTAATCCTGTTTGAAAACAAAATATATGTCACAAATGATCTGTATCGGGTAGGATATGAAGCTACCTCTGTACGCTTTTGATATTTCATACAACATTTAATACTTTTTTTAAATGGATGGGGTCATGGAATGGGTTCATCTTTGTCAATGCCTAGATGGTAGAAATGCCTTCCCCTTTAAAAACAGACACATCTGTCCATAAAATTTATCTCAAAAAGTGGTATTGTTTAATCCATCTGCATTCAGAAGCTAATAGGAAAATTGTGGTCTATGTTCATTATCATTGAGTTTTAAACCTTACATTAAAAATTTAATAAAATAAAATCCTAAATTATAATAATAAATAAATGTAATAACATAAAATCCTCTGATATGGTGTCGCTTTACTGAAAGTTTTCCAATATTTTCTATTAAACAATAATTTTTTCTTTGCATTTTAATCCAATGAAGAGCTTATTATGTTTGAAATTCATATTTTCATTAAGGGATAGTCATAATGTTTCATTTACACAAGTAACTGATTTGTATGCCAAATGAGAACACCATGTTTTTTTCGGTTTCAAAAGTAAATTTCTCCATGAAATCGAAACACAATCATTACGTTTAACATATCATTCGAAAGCTTATTAAATTTTCAAGTTTTTATGAAATTTGACGTTTTGTGGATAGTTTTTTCGAAAAACAGTGAGCGTTGAAGTAATATAAGACATTGTGACTTCCCCAAATGGGGTGAAAATCAAGCTGTTCTTTAGATACCAAGTTTGTAAAATTCAAGGTTACAGGTACTCAACTATTATAGAAAATGTAATGCTTAATCCGAAAATGTAGCCAAAATTTGAAAAATATTTAAGCAAAATGGAGATATTACAACGTTTATAGAAACAGACGTGGTTTCCTCAAAAAAGGCATTGTTTTATCGTATATCTGCAACGGATTGGAATAGAAAGGTGAGATCGGCGGCATTTTGCTACATGTTTGATGTAGTTTTACCCAATTTTTTTTTTTTTTACACTAAGAGATTCACCCTGTATACAATGTATAAAATGAAAAAAATCAACAATAAAATAAATTAAATAAGAAATAAATAAATAAAAAAAATAAAAGCAATGATCATAATAAAAATAAAAATATGATTAAATTAAAAGTTAAAAATACAGACATACTTTACTTACAATATACATTCATCCTAGGGATCCCCCAACCAGACTTGTCCTTCCACTTATGGAGGGGCAAGCCTGGTCCAATGAGATCCCTGAACTTCTCTCCAAGTGTATGCATACTAATGCTAATGCAGAAATTGAGCCCTATCACTTTCGGAATACATCTGCTGCATAAATTCTATGAAATATTCGTTACAAATTCTGAGATTCAAGTTTTATTAAACTTGATTTGCCACCCGTTACTATCGTTAAAATCTAAAATTATTCCTAAAATCCTCAATGGTCATTACAATATGCCAAATAAACTAATCCGTAAAGAATATAATTTCCTATTGGATGCTGATTTGTGCCGAACGAAACACATCCTTTTGCAATAAACCCCATATCCACTGAAACCAACCCAATAAAAGAAATTAGCAATAGCACCTTCTACTCTAAAACTTTTATAGGATGCTACAAACGGGTAGTTACTTAAAACTACATTGGTACGTTTTATTGACATTATTTAAATATATTAATATTTGAATAAGGACACAATACATATGATAATATGATTATAGTTTAGTGTGTGTGTGTGTGTGTGTGTGTGTGTGTGTGTGTGTGTGTGTGTGTGTGTGTGTGTGTGTGTGTGTGTGTGTGTGTGTGTGTGTGTGTGTGTGTGTGTGTGTGTGTGTGTGTGTGTGTGTGTGTGTGTGTGTGTGTGCGTGCGTGCGTGCGTGTGTGTGTGTGTGTGCGTGCGTGTGTGCGTGCGTGTGTGTGTGTGTGTGTGTGTGTGTGTGTGTGTGTGTGTGTGTGTGTGTGTGTGTGTGTGTGTGTGTGTGTGTGTGTGTGTGTGTGTGTGTGTGTGTGTGTGTGTGTGTGTGTGTGTGTGTGTGTGTCTGTCTGTATCTGTGTCTGTGTCTGAGTGTGTGTGTCTGTATGTGTGTGTTTGCCTGTGTGTCTGTGCTGTGTTGTGTACTAAGTAATATTAAGTAATAAATTAAGGAAAGCTCCAACTAATTGAATATTACGAAATTATTGAGGAAGAGATTTTTTTATAAGTAATAAAGAAGAAAGAGACATTTAAAAAAAATATCTAAGGTTATTTTATGTAATTAAGAAGAATTTTAAAAAATAAACGAGTGGAACATATATTGCAAATTAAAATTAAAACATAATTTATATATAAAATAAAATTTTTATTATTTAAAGTAATTCAAAAACAGAAGTGAACACTTGAATTGAATCCTAAGACGGGAACAAGTTAATTTGTATACAAACAAAAACGAATTTTTTACAATTTTCATTCACATAAGAAAACTTTTAGATTCAATGGTGATTAATCGACTCTATTATGCCGGTTCTTATGATAATAACGAAACGATCGTAGCTGGGTGTTTTCTGTATGCCTCTGTAATTTGTGTAGGTTCATTGCTGGCTTCCGGGAAACAAGGTAGACGTCACTCATTCATGATCAAAGGATGTAATATGAATATAAAAAAAATCCTGTATGGCCAATCCGAGGAAGTAAACAATTCATCCGCTTCAGATATAGTGTATTTTTGAAACAAACATGTGTAAATCGATTTTTCGCTGAAACTAGGATTAGCAATTACCAACTTTTTCAATATCGGGGTGTCATTCCGATTTCAGCAAATCAATATATCATTTGAAGAGTATTGTAAATATTTTCCAAAGAAATGTCCACATGTCAAAATCCGCTAGTTAAATGAATTGCTGTGAATAGTGCTGAACCAAGTATTAATCGTCTTGTGATGAAAATTTTCATCTCTGTCTCATTCTTAATTGGCTTCTCAACATTTTATATTCTGGTGAAATATTTAAAATAGCCTCGTACATTTTGATAACCCATTAGTTGGACTTAAAAATTGGTTTTTTACTGTAAATATTTTAATAAATAAACAAATAATTAAAAACATTTTGTTGTAGGTCAAATATTCTTAGTATTTTACTCCAGAAAGTATCAATTTCTTTACTAGATTTATTTTCCCATTCTACTAAACCGATTTATTTCCTTTATTCCTTCATACATCCCTTTATCACCTTGCACCTCACGAGGCATATACTTTCCCATGTTCCGCTGTTTCCTTGAATAACACAAATTTTTTAGACCTACCTCAGTTCCGAATGATTTTACTACATTGAAGTTCCTCCGAAAACTCAAAGAATCTTCCTGATAAAGTGTCGAGGTATATTAGGGTCATTCTCATAGCCTCAGCTAAAATTAAAAAAAAAATTATATTTTTAAAGTTGCTTAAATTTTTATTATTTTTGAGTTTTCTATTATAATATACCTTCTATTTATTGAATTCCCAGGTGGGGCCGATTTCTTTTTTCTATTTACCACTGTTTTGAAGCATTTTATAGAGCTTTTCATAGAAACGCTCTTGACCGTTACTCTTTCTTTAAACATTTTTTTTTCATATTAAAAAATTGTCCTCAAATGGATAAAACTAAATAAATAAAATAATAAAATTTATTATTGATACATAAAAAATTAAGGTAATAAAAAAATTGTGATCAATTCTGGAAGAATTTTACAAAAAAAACAGTTTAGTTGTTCAACTATTATATTGAAAGAGATTTAATTTTTAATATTTCTTTTTAAGGCATAACTATATGTGCATAACCATACCGACCCTCAACTGAGGGTCGGTATGGACATGTACTTGTTACTATGTGAGGGAAATCACAGTTATCCTGAAGATGGAACAATGTTCTCCGAAACGTTTTTTTTTTTTTTTTTTTTTTTTTTTTTTTTTCTTTTTTTTTTTTTTTTTTTTTTTTTTTTTATTTTTTTTTTTTTTTTTCTTTTTTTTTTTTTTTTTTTTTTTTTTTCTTTTTTTTTTTTTTTTTTTTTTTTTTTTTTTTTTTTTTTTTTTTTTTTTTTTTTTTTTTTTTTTTTTTTTTTTTTTTTTTTTTTTTTTTTTTTTTTTTTTTTTTTTTTTTTTTTTTTTTTTTTTTTTTTTTTTTTTTTTTTTTTTTTTTTTTTTTTTTTTTTTTTTTTTTTTTTTTTTTTTTTTTTTTTTTTTTTTTTTTTTTTTTTTTTTTTTTTTCCCTTGCCTTTTCAGGCATACGGGGTTTTGACGGCAGCGGTTTCAACATGTACTCCGAAACATGTTGAAGAAAATAAAAGATAAATAGGAGTTATGCCTTAAAAAGAAATATTAAGGTTTTGTTATTTTGAAACCCCCCCCCCAAAAAAAAAAAAAAAAATTAAAATTAAGTCATTGATGTTTCTGCCTTATAAAAGTGTTGGTAAATAGGTATATAGCCCAAATATAAAATTTTACGAAATTCGATTAAGTCGTTTGTAAGTGTGAACCCCCCTCCCTCCCCCCCCAAAAAAGAAACTTAAATTAATGATGTTTCACCCTTATGAAAGTGTTAGGAAATAGGTTTATAACTCTGATATAAAATTTGACGAAAATCGGTTGAGTTGTTTCGAAGTCCGATTCCGCTTCCCCTCAACCCCCCGCCAAAAAGGAACTCAATGATGTTTCATACGTATAAAAGTGTTGGTACATTAATATGTAACAATTTAAAATTTTTAAAAAAATTGGTGTGACGGTCATGAGTGTGACGGTCGTGAGGAACCTCCCTTAAATTAATTTTAATTGCAACACCAAAACCTTACCTAAACGGCTAGTTTGACTAATCAGTTGTATACATCTACAAATAATCAAATATGGAGTCCAGGAGCTTTTAAAAAATACGAATCATTTTAAAAACGCGTGACGGTCGTGAGTATGAAAAAGTAAGAGGAAGAAAACTTACCCTGTATTGATGCAAATCTTAGAAAATACAACAAAAAATGTCTTCCAAACACATCACTTATGAAGATAACCTCACGAATTACTCTGTATAAAGCAATAATTAGCACTAGCTTATTCTTGTATAGAATATTTAAATAACTTTTTAGTGTGACGGTCGTGAGGCCAAACCGAGGGACAAAAAGAAAACGGAATTTTCAGTTTCCCTTTATAGTTTAAAAATGTTTAAAAGCATGTTAATTTATTCTTCAATATATGGTCTCATACTCTAGAAAATAAAAACATAAGTTTTCTAAAAATAAATTCTTAAATAACTTCCTTGAAATCTCATACTATAGCTAGGGACAAGTGAAAGTTATGAGTTTATAAGCCTTTTTGTAGCTATAGAAAAATAACAAAAATATTTTTCGAAACTAGGCTGTATGCACCAACTTTAAGGGGTCGGTGTACGTTCAAATCCTCCAAAAATATTGATTTGGAAGTTTTAGTTCCATCTTAAGTCCAGCAGGACAGTGAAAAATCACTGCCATGAGAATGGCCCATTATTTCCATTTTATATTTTACAGTACTCTAAATCCAAAACTAAAGCTATTACCGGATCATTACCAAGTTTCTCCTGCCGAATCAAAGTGCTTTTTCACTTACTTAATTTTACAGTGAATTCTTTACCCTCTTCTTGACTTCAAACCTTATTTTATTGTGATAACTATTATCGTCTTCATATTCCTCGTGGCCTAATTTCGCCAGGATTAAAAACCAGAACTAATGAATTTAGTCCGGATCAAATCCATATAAATGTAATTATATTTTTTCATCATACAAACCTTTGCAATTTTTTGTGAAAACCTAGCCTTCCTCAACAACCTGGAAAGAGTTCCTTGTTGAAAATGAAATAAAGCTGTTTTCAATTCTACAGTCCCTGGCTGATTACGTTTTAAAATATTTGATACATGGTGATTCCCTGATCAGTTTAAGCGGGAAGGCGAAGAACATAAAACAGCGCAGAAATGGAAAGTCCAATGAACGGTAGGAGAAGGCTATACATGTCATAAACATGAAAGGAGACAATCATGAAAGTTCTGGGACCCTATATCTATTTACTACCAAGTTGTTGCTACTTAGTACACTAAATAATTTTTCGGTACTATTTGCAAGTCTTAGAAATACTCTTGAGAAGTCGATAAAATTCAAGCCCAGGGCTCACCACCTTTTCATGTTCACATTCACATTCACAGCTGTCCCAAGAGGGGTTTTGCAGATACATAGGGGAGAGGGCCCTCAATAACTGTGAAGTTGGTCCTCATGATAATGAGTGCGTTAAGCTATGTTCAAGTTAGTGAGAGGAAATCCAACTCCTGGAGTGTATAGGGTTTACAGAAAAGGAAACTGTTTGTCGTACTTATAACTTTGTACTGGAGTATGCTCAGGAAGGGGTGGGGTAGAGACGGACTAGAGGAACTATTTTCAATAAATCAGTAATGGTGCTGGGTTCCGTTTCAAATTTTGATATATTTATCAAGTCCTGTATGGTTATTTGGTTATAGACCTAATTGAGACACATAATAAAGAAAAAACACATAATGTGGCACAAAGTCATCAAAAGAAACTTTGGCCTCAATGACAAAGAAATCTGGCAAATTTTTACTCATAAACATATGCAGAATGATAAACATTTTTTCCATCAGTATATAGCCATTAACATGGACCGTTTACCGTTATGATCCTTGGAAAGGAATCATTTTGCTTGTGAGAACTATAAAAACTCTCATCGCTGAATAAAGAACTATTTTCCAACATGTAAGTAGCCACTCGACCAACCGTATTACGGAGCCACTAAATTAATGTGCCATTAGTTATAACCACTTATTAAAGGGGAAAAGCTTCGTTTTCTTTTACACGCAACGCAATATTTCAATTTAATTTCTCCAGTAAACATAATCTCCAGACTTCTATTTATTTTAACCTTTTTGTTGGCATTATCTTGATAATTTAGAGTCGTATAATTTTCCTTTTATTCCACTTATGATTCTGTTCCCATGTTGGTTTTCCTCCTTAATCCTATTTCCTTTAAAAATATTTTGATTAAAAAAATATATTTTAACAACTAAAAAAAAATTCTAAAGTATATAATAAATGTTTGAAATATTTGTAACATTTTTTTTTTCTTTATTGATCAATGGATCAATATAAATGTATAAATTATGCAAACATATTTTTAACTACGAAGTATGCAATTATAGTGCAGTAATATTTTTATTTTGCATCAATTTTTTTTTCTCATTTATTGATATTTACAACTGTACAAAAATATATACATCAAGTAAATGTGTTGATAGTGAATACAATAGCATGTAAATAACTTGTGAAGAACTACTCAGTAGTATCACTTCAATAAAAATCTACATTAAATGGTCTCTAGGCCATCTTCTTTTCAGACGCCTCAGAGGATTATCGGGAATGGAGTGGGAAGCAAGTTGGGAGACTAGTGGATTGGAGTGGTTATGGAGCTTAATATGGAACGATAGGTATCTGGTCTGGGCTAAATCAGTGACATAAGGAACATTAAGGTCTTTATGGATAAGTTTATTCGTCACAAAGTAAGGAGCATTGAGGATTTTTCGAAGGATTTTGGATTGCAAAGATTGGATACGAGATTGATTGGATGGTTTATTTGAGCCCCAAAGCTCAACTCCGTACGTCCAAATAGGTCTAATCACAGTCATGTAAATAAGTCTTTTGTAATTAATTGGGAGCTTTGATCGTTTGTCTAGTAAATGTTGAAGTAGTCTGTAACGACGAGCAGTTTCTTGTCGTTTTAGTCTTGTATGTGGATTCCAAGACGTTTGTCCAAGTGGTGTCCAAGGTAGCGGATCTGTTCAACAGGGATTAATGGAATATCATTAAAGGCTACTTATACAACGAAGGGTAAAGGTTATTTGTTGGGATTTATTTTTACTCTCCAATTTCGACACCATTCTTGAATATTAGTAATATGAGATTGTAGTGATTGGGATGCAATGAAAGGATCATTATTTAATGATAACACGCATGTCCCATCAGCGTAAGTGGTGAGGACAGTAATAGGATGAGTCGGGATATCAGCTGTATACACCGTGTAGAGGATGGGACCTTGGATACTACCTTGAGGAACGCCAGCGGATTGGGTGAAGAGAGACGAATTGAAAATTTTATGGTTTACTTTGAAGGTTCTATCAGTGAGATAGGATCGAATAATAAGGAAATATGTAGAAGGTAGGAATTTAAAGAGTTTGCAAAGCAGTTCCGGGTGCCAAACTCGGTCAAACGCCTGTTCCAATGCAGAAGAGACAACGTCCACCACACGATGCCATTGCTGGATTGTGGAATGAGATGTTCGGAATCCAAACTGGTGATCTGGGATTACATGATGGGAATCTAGGATAGGATACAAGCGTTTTAAAATTAGTTTTTCAAGGATTTTACCCATGATCGGGAGAAGGGAAATGTATCAAAACTAGATAGTAAATAATAATTATATAGAGTATCGAAAAATAACATTAATTGTTAGGTTGGTATATAAAATATCTGAGGAATATTTGTAGGGATTATTAGGGATATAATAAGTATTACGAAAATGAATGACAATAAAAAAAAACTTCTTATTTAGTGCATAAAAAAAAATATTTCAAAATTATTTTATTTTAGAAATGAAGATAATGCACATAAGCACAATGCAATATATTTTAGCATTTAAATAATTTATTATCACGCTAAACCTTTATAGCTAACATACTATATTTAAAAGTGGTGCTCATGTAATAATTACAATTTTTTTTTAACCCAATTAATTTTTTTCTTTAAATTTATTAGTTCATGAACCGAAGAAACATTTGAATGGTACAATATTTTGTTTTCTCTCCTCAAACAATTCGCTATTCACTGCTCTGTCTTACTTTCACAGGGACCTTAAGTCCCTTAAAAATAAAAAATAATGTACAATCAGGGGCCATCAGAGCCTCACGATGGTTATGAAATATTATTAAATATAATAAAATGGTAATTAATAATGATAACAAATAAAAATCAAGCTTAAAAATATTGACAAAAGGAAACAAAAATATTTTGATTCATTTTGTGAATCAATTGTGTAAGAACAATAAAATTTCGTGTACATAAGCTTTTATATTTTATATAACTATTGAGTGGCATAATGACAGTTTTCATGGATCTGGATGGACAGTAGATAGTTAAAAAAGTGATATTTGAAAGTGGAAAGGGTGTTTAAGTGGTGAATGGTGTAAGGGATGGAGTTCCATAAGGACGAGGAACGGATTAGGAATGATCTGTCGAAGGCAGCGGAGCAATGAGCAGGACTGTACACATCTGATGGGCGGGAACAGGTTTGGCGGGTAAGAACGGAAGATTTGAGCTTAAAGAGATGAGAAATGTAAAGTGGGCGTTGGGATTTCACTGTTTGGTAGAGAAAGGATGCCAGAAAATACTGGCGAAAGTGTGAAAATTGTGAATCATGGGCGTTCTGGGGATCCCAAAAATAAAACGAATGCAGCAGTTAAACAGTCTTTTGAGTCTGGCCTCGAGATCACCAGAAACACCCCCATACACAGCACAGCAGTAATCGAAGTGGGGGAAGGTAAGGGAAGTAACTAGTAATTTACGGGTTTCGAAAGGAAGAAGATGGCGAACGTAATTAAGACGTTTCAGACTGGGATGGTGCGACGGGAAATTTCGGATACGTGGTTTTTCCAGGACAGGGTTTGATTGAAAATGACTCCGGGATTTTTGACCGAGGGGTAGAATTTGATAGGATCACTGCTCAGGAAAATGGTGGGAATAGGAGGTTTGGTTTTCAGGAGGTAACTCGAACCTATTACAAGGGCTTTTGTCTTTTCAGTATTTAAATTGAACTTGTTCGTCACTGCCCAGTTATAGATTCGATCCAAGACTTCCTGGATTTTTCTAGTAGCTTGCAGTAGGTCAGAATAAATGATTAATTATAATGGGATAATTATAATTAATTTTCAATTGATTCTTTCTTCTTGTTGCCTTGAGCCCAAGTAACTTAATCCTAAACTGCAAGCAAATAACTATACATTTTATCTGACTGAAGTGTCATCTCAATGTGCCTAAGTAAACATGAATTTTTTGTTTTTCATTATTT
The DNA here is from genome assembly GCA_003667255.2 of Euschistus heros. NCBI lineage: Eukaryota > Metazoa > Arthropoda > Insecta > Hemiptera > Pentatomidae > Euschistus > Euschistus heros. The sequence goes on from RCWM02000005.1 coordinate 1,037,655, forward strand.
ATTTATTTTTTAAAATATGGAACCTTCGGCTAGCCCATCTCATTACAGTACATTGAAATATGTTTCATATTACCATTTCATTATAAATAGTGTTTAAACTAAAACAATACCTCAGCTTCCTGGAGATTTTGTACATTAATATAAATTAATTGATTATAAATTGACACAATTTTTAACAGAACATGGCAACATCAAATCCTACCTTAAACGTCGTAATATCATACTAACTGACACATTTGACGATGACAGTTAAATCCAAAATGTTAGGCATATTCTTTACGATTGGAAATTATTTGACAGAAAAGGGTATAAAATAATTCAAAAACTACTTTTAAAAAATGGTACCTAGCCTGAGAAAGAACATATACTTTTTACCAAATTCATAATTGACTTAGTAAAATTCATCAACGATATCGATTTTTATTTGATTTGCTGACGAATCTATGTGCCTATTAAGTTTTTTTTATTTTTTTTGGATATAATTATTTGTTTAAATATTAATTGTTTAATTGCTTTTTACATTATTTTTTTTTCCTCTAACCAACAATTATATGTTTACATACATAGATATTTTTTTTACAACCACACAAAAGCACATTATACAAAATCCATTTCATAATTGTAACCTATGCCAATTGGCCCTTATCCACTCACTCTTTCGTCAGGAGCTAAGCAAACTGGACTTATTTATTTTTTGCCCAAGGCCTTTTGCTTTCCAATATTGCCCAAGGCTTTTTAGTCTTCCTCAGTTTATTCATGTCTAAGGCTAAAATCAGCCTTCCAAAGTTTGATTTTTACAGTGTTTCTATGATATTTGCTAAAGACATATTTCCCCATGCAAATGAGTGGTGATTTGAGAGGAAGATTTCTTAACCGAGTATATCAGCCTACAGGAATCGTTTATCCGCCGGCGATTCTCTTGGAGGCCTTTGAGAAGTCGCGGAGGTACATCAGCGACTGCACAAGGGTGAGTGATTTTAACTTTAATATTTGGTTTAGTTATCTTCTACTAAAGGTTTCCCCAAAATTGCGAACACTCGTTTAATTAAATTCACATACAGTCCATTACCCAGAGGCTGCTGCGATTTCTGAGGAGTCGCATCAGAAACTATTACGATCATTGATCAAACATTTGCTCCGACCGGGCCGCATCTTGTACCATATTGCTCCATTAAACTTTTTATATAAGTGTTTTTGCGATTTTGGGGCGATTGATTATCCGCTCATTTGCTTGTAATAATTATTTCACTGGTTTTCCCGTTGAAATTTCCATAAATTTCGAAGTTTTTCTCATTTTTCGTTCAAATTTTATAATTTCCATTAATTTACCAATTTACAACCAACGCTATAGTCAACCATTTTTCCTAGCTCATATTTCACATTCATATCGTCAGCTGTGGTCTGACGTCACAAAACTCAGTCATCATTTCACTGGTGACGTACTTGATATATCATCTCCTATTGTATCCCCGCCATTTGTTTTTTTTGTTTTTTTCAAGCGTCTTTTATATTTACTATATAATTAAAGTAATTAAGTTTGCAGCATTTTCTCTTTTCCCTTTTACTATGCTGTGAATATTACAATTTTCTTCTTATTTCTATACTACAATTTACAATGCCTGCAGAAGATAAAAATCTAATACTTCAAGCCCAATTATTAGCAAAAAAGAAAACTGTTTTCGCGGACATAACTAGCAGATGGGACGAAATTAAAGGTTCCACTCTCTCAGATATTTTTACTGTCCAGGTGCATTTCGAGGATTTACCCTCCCTTCAAGTCAAATTTGAGGGGGTGAATTAAAATTAAGCGACCTCAATGCTCTCTTATCGAAACAAAATCATGTGGATACTCAAGCCCCTACAATTGCTTTTAATAGCGTGTTAACTAAAATTAAATCTAAATATTTACAATTGAAAAAAGAAGAACCTATTATAAACTCTACTCCAGTTACCAGCCCTAGCCAATTGTCTCAGGGTGGTTTCTCATTACCGCCAATTACTATTACAATTACAGCACTAGTAAACAGGTACCGAAATCCCAGGAGAATAGCTCAAGCATAATTGAACAAAATTTTGCATTTCAAGCCCATAAACTCAAATTCGTTAACTAAATTAAAGCATTTTCTAGAAATGCATCAGAATTCGGTGCAGGCTATCAAGGCGCTACCTATCGATGATTTAGCAAACTTTATTTTGTTAACCTTGTCATTAAACAACCTAGAATCCCGCACTTCCAAAGCCTTTGAGGATCAACATTCTGCAAAATCGGTCCCTCTATATGATGACTTGCTAAATTTTGTTGTAAGGCAAATTAAAACGCTGGAGATAATTTCTCCCCCTAATCAAAATAGAAGCCCTAAATTTAATTCACTAATTGCTAACAGTTGTTCTGTTCCATCACCACAATGAAATAGAACTCCGGCGGCGCCATCCAATTCGCCTAATTTTAAATGTATTATCTGTTTGGGGACACACTCCTTGTCTTCATGCTCTGTGTTTGCTCCTCTCACTCGAGTACAAAAAATTGAAATTCTGAAGAAGCATAAGCAGTGCTTTAATTGTTTAGGTCCGCACTTAAAAAGCAATTGTAATTCCAATTTCAGGTGTCGTAAATGCAATTCCCGTGATTATCACACACTTTTACATTCCTCTCAAGTTGTGAATTCAAATGTACATTTGAATTCCGCGCCTATTCGCGCATCTGATCATACTAATCACACATCTAGTGAACCAGCATCCTCTTTCCCGGGTCAATCACCAGCTGATTCCTCAATTTCTTTCAGTTGTATTACTTCCGGTAACACGTGACTTCGCTGCTAGGTACCTTTCGTGCGCGTATTTTTGATACTCACTTAGGTTACGTTCCCGTCCGAGGGGTCATCGATCCGGGGTCGCAACTTTCTCCCAAAAGTCTTACCGCAGAAGTCGCTTGCGCTTTTGAACATTTACGTTTGGCCGATCCTGACTTTCATCAATCAGACAAGATTTACCTCCTCTTAGGTGCCGATGTATACCCGCAATTATTGTTGCCTCATCCGTTTATTCCAAGCTCCATTGGCCCAAATGCTGTCAGTACTATTTTTGGTTGGACAATAATAGATCCTATCCAAACCCTATCTCCGAATCAATCAGCCACATCTTTGATTTCCGTTTGTCAAACGTTCGGAGATATCCATGAGTCTTCAGAAATTGAGAATATTGCAAAACTCCCATTTGAACAACCCGTGAGTACAGACCACAAAGACTAAAATGTTTCTGACATTCCAGAAAACATTGACCCTTTTATTAGGACTAATACATGTAGTCACAGACTAAATAGTGATAATGTTTCCCAGGAGATACAAATTTATAATCTAGATGAGTCCTTAAACTTAAATCAAGTTTCAAAATTTAATCACATCAATAAAATAGGTGGTGCTGATGCAATTGTCAGTGATTCATCTGATGAAAAAATTTTTGTTTCTCTTACTGAAGAGGATAACTACATCTCCTCCTCAAACAGCCACTATTCTTTAGCCAAAATTCTTTCCTGTTAAAAATAAAAACAATAAGAAACCAGTATGTTATAAGTAATAAGTAAAATTCCTGTATCGAATCCTATTAAACCTACTTTCTTAAAACCACCAGTTGTAGATATCAAAGGGTCTGTACAATCTAAAATTTCAATGTTTGACAAATTCTCCCCAGTAGGGTTCGATGATGTTTCTTCTGTCGCTAATCATGCCAATATAGATTCTAGGGGTCTACTCATTACGCGCAAACCAACAATTTCTGTTTATGGACTCAAGATCCCTCCGCTTTGACCAATTTTCAGGAACATTGGTCTCCTCCTTATCGTGACACCGACTTAAACACCAGGCCATTACCGGATCTTAAGTCTACTCCCATTGCGCTCATCGCAAATGAGCCTGACCTTACCTTTAAACATTCTCCTGAGCCTCCTCTTAATATCTGTGCCGATTAGCTGACCAAGCCGCCTTGCTGCCTAACTCCTTTCCTCGATAGCCTGGGGGGTCCTTAGGGTGGGCGGCATACTTGACAACGCCGTTCTAAATTATAATTCACAACGTTATAAGTGGACCCCTAAGTCCAAGCCGCTTAGAAGGGCGACGTTGTTGTGAGCAAGGGACTGAACAGCTCCCCACCCTCCTGGCCTTTAGCTCTTATTTCCGAGCTCAAGCCTGATGGTGTTTCACGAGCAGTCACCCTTTAGACCTCTAGTTGTGCTATTTCATGTCCTTTATTTTGTATAATTGTTTACCCAGGGGTATTGTTTTATTTTCTTTTTATTATATAATTGTTGCCCAGTTCATTGTATAGTTTTTTGGAATAAAATTGGGCAACATCCTAATTTTGGTAAGCGGTATGTTCGCGCCAATCGTCGTTCTTGTCAGGGGGGTAAGGAGAAAAGTGGAGTGTGTCGTACATTGACGCCCTCTATCAAATTTCCTATGCCAACTGGTCCTTATCGCGTCCACTAATCCCAGCTTGTCCAGAACTCACTCACTCTTTCGTCAGGAGCTAAGCAAGCTGGATTTATTTCTTTTTTGCCCAAGGCCTTTTGCCTTCCAATATTGTCCAAGTCTTCCTCAGTTTATTCACGTCTAACGCTAAAATTAGCCTTCCAAAGTTTGATTTTTAAAGTGTTTCTATGATATTTGCTAAAGACATATTTTCCCATGCAAATGAGTGGTGATTTGAGAGGAAGATTTCTTAGCCGCGATACCTTTATTTAGCTATATATATATATATATATATTGTTGAAGTGCTCCCGATGTGCTGCTCAATATACACTTATGAGACACTGGGCCTTTAACAGATTTTTCTCGCTACCTAGAGCAGGATGAAAAAAAATAACAGGTGCACCTGAGAACAGATTTTTGGGTAGAACATCTCTTGAAAATCGTAAGAAAACATCAAAACAACTGGCTGAAGAGGTGGAAACCTTGTGTTCTGTCTATATTTCTGCTCGGACAGTAAGAAGAAGTCTAGGAGAGAAAGTCCTGAAGGGATGTAAAGCCAGGAAGAAACCGTGGCTTAATGAACCTGATTGCAAGAAGAGGCTTGCCTGGGCTGCTGACCAACCAAAACTGGACGGCTGAAGATTAGGCAAAGGTAGTTTGGTCAGACGAAAGCAGCTTTGAGGTAATTAAATTATTGTAATTTAAAATAAATAATAGTAAAAAATCCCCAAAATTAATTTAAAATGCATGAACATAATTATTTTTACGGATTTATTAAAATATCTAATTTTGTGCAGATTTTTGGAACTCCTGGAGCAGTTTCTGTACAAAGGAAGGAAGGCGAAGCCTATCACCAAAATTGTGTTGCCCCTACTGTAAAACATGTTGGAGTAAACATAATTGTATGGGGGTAATGTTGGGGTTGTATGGGGGCTTCGGGAGCTAGAGAAATATTTTTGTGCGAAGGGAGGATGAATAGCAATACCTACATACAAATCAAATTTTGAAGCCTTCATTTCAAAAAATATTTGAACCTGAAGACCGTGCCAATATTATTTTTCACCAGTATAATGCTCCATGCCATGTTTCACGCAAAAGTAGAGAATAGTTCAAAAACACAAAATCAATGTTCTTGACTGGCCTCCTCAGTCCCCAGATCTCAATCCCATTGAACATCTGTTGGCTAAATTAAAAATAAGAGTTGGTAAAAGTAATCCTACAAACAAAGACGATTTGTTTACATTATGAAAAGAAGAGTGGGAAAAAATTGTTAAGAAGATTGTATACGTCTTGTTAATTCCATGCCAATAAGAATAATTGGGGTAATAAAAGCTAATGGTTTGATGACGAAGTATTAAATCGTGTTTTTTTATGATTTAAAAATATATGTTTTAAATGGCTGAAGGTTTTTTTATTCCCTAATACTTTTATGTAGGTGCCTAATGCTTTGGGCCAAGGCTGTATATATATATATATATATATATTTTTTTTTTTTTTTTTTTTTAATTGAGAAATCGATTATGTTCCGCCCCATTAAAGTGACTATTCAACAGGATCTACTATAGGAGAAAAGTATTCAATTGTGCGAAACGATTCCCTTTACTGTGTTTGAAAATTACTATTATTAATAAAAGATTGAGTTCGGCCTGAGAGGATTTTCCAGGTGAATATTATTCGTATTGTGCCAGAAACAGAAAGCAATCAATCCCAAACGAGCATTAATTTGTTTACTTAATGGATTTTCTGCCTGTCACACTCACCATTTGCTTAGTGTAACTAAGGTGACCCGGGGCCAATCCACCTTAACCAAACCTACCTTTGTCAATTAACCAATGTCCCATCATCTCTTCCTAAAAACTCTTCAGTCTATTAAATTGTCTTTAGCTCTGAGGCAGCTAGTCGCTTGATTAAAGGCCAGTTCCTATTTGGGCTTTTATCAAATCTTTTTAAGTATCTGATCAAATGGATATTATTATGATCAGTGTCCAACATGTTACAGTCACGCATTCAAAAACTCACCAAACTGAACTTTGAAAATAAGATGTTAATAAACACTCTTTTAGTCCAAAGAAGAAATTTTCAACGCGTAGATGATCATGGCTTTTGTTCAGGTTATTTGTATTCATATTAGAAATATGGTAGAAATAAAAAATAATAAAACAAATTATTAAAGCATTGGAAATATAAATTTAAAAAAGGATTTTACTGCACTACACAATGCCACTAGCATTAGCAGTATCCTCTTCTCACATTTGTCAAATGAAAATATGTATCTTCAATGCTACTTTTTTATTATATATTTACAAAGTGATCGTATCGGTCCTTTAGTCTTCAAATAAAACTCCTGCCCACGATATAAGCTTCCCTTTTAAATATAATTAACTTGCGAAGTCAGTAAAAATTGATGTTAAAGTTTATACTCGTTTCTATTAGATTTAAATAGTTATGGATGTTAGACACGATACCGAATCAGTTGACTGTTCTTTGGAAATATCGACAAACAATTTGAGAAACTGAAATAAATGATCAGACAAATCGCACATGCCTACCTCCTACCGCCACCTACCTAAGTAATTAAAAATCCCATAACTCAGGCAAGCCGTAATCTGCGGTGTGTTCGGGAATAAGGCGGGGTGAGCATTACTACACCAAACGGGTGACCGCGTAGAGCCCTGCTATTCCTGGTTCCGTGAAACAAAGCGATTTCTGAACAAGCATTCATTATGTAATTATACAATGGCCGCCAAGTATGGCTCGCTGGAAAAACAAATGATCTCCGATATGAGGATATTAAATCGGACAATGCACGGTGGGAGAGGATAAATTAAAATTTGCTCGTTTCCTTGTCACTACCATTTTCTTCACAATTATTGCTTTCTCATAGGACATCCTACAAATAAGAAATTCACTGTTACTCTCTCATTCTCTCTCTCTCTCTCTCTCTCTCTCTCTCTCTCTCTCTCTCTCTCTCTCTCTCTCTCTCTCTCTCTCTCTCTCTCTCTCTCTCTCTCTCTCTCTCTCTCTCTCTCTCTCTCTCTCTCTCTCTCTCTCTCTCTCTCTCTCTCTCTCTCTCTCTCTCTCTCTCTCTCTCTCTCTCTCTCTCTCTCTCTCTCTCTCTCTCTCTCTCTCTCTCTCTCTCTCTCTCTCTCTCTCTCTCTCTCTCTCTCTCTCTCTCTCTCTCTCTCTCTCTCTCTCTCTCTCTCTCTCTCTCTCTCTCTCTCTCTCTCTCTCTCTCTCTCTCTCTCTCTCTCTCTCTCTCTCTCTCTCTCTCTCTCTCTCTCTCTCTCTCTCTCTCTCTCTCTCTCTCTCTCTCTCTCTCTCTCTCTCTCTCTCTCTCTCTCTCTCTCTCTCTCTCTCTCTCTCTCTCTCTCTCTCTCTCTCTCTCTCTCTCTCTCTCTCTCTCTCTCTCTCTCTCTCTCTCTCTCTCTCTCTCTCTCTCTCTCTCTCTCACTTCTCTCCTCTCTCTCGGCAGCAATTTGTTGCCGCTCTGGGGAGGGGATTTTTATCTCTCCCATATTCCCGGCAGCCTCCCTATCTGATCCACATCCCTCCCTTTATATATCCTCCCTACCCTTCCCAACACCCTAAACAAGGGCTTATTATTGATGAAGTAGAATCTAGATAAACTACAGGCCGCTCAGCACACTTGCCTAACCCTCAATGCGATCGCTTTCTCCCTTATTAGCTGTCTCCTCCCTCATCAAGAACGATTGTGTAAATATTTCAATATTGCATTCTATATCCGATATTTGTTCTGATCTTCCAATAAATTATTATTGTTTGTTAAATAAGTAAGAACGCAAAAAAATGTCTTTTAGTATTATTATAATAGATGTCAAATATTCGATAATCAGTTAATTAACGGACTAAATATGGATGACAGCTGATAAATGATATTGAATAATGTTTTGAGATTTAATTAATAATTCATGTTTAATATTCTCTGAATACCTAATTTCCTTTTATAATTTAGGCTGAGGTAAAAGCACAGGACGGACAAAGTAAGGCCCGGAAAGACATCTATTTGTATCAGGAAAAGTGGGGTTGCGGTGTTAGCCCAAGTAATATTTGAAAGTGGCTGAGTCGATTTGGGGACCAGGTCGCTAGAGACAATACCACTCGACCTCTGCTGTATTGAATATTTCTAAATAAAAGACAATCCTATCCTCATCGTTTGTGGCCTCTGGGTAACTTCTCTGCGAGTAAGTTCCGCCCCGTTCCTAACTCTACTGTTTCCTTTACTCAATAACCCACTCTAGTTTATATTTTCCTTTTTTCGGATTCACATGAAATATGTAATATGTTGTCTGTTTTTTTATAGGTAAACATGAACTGCACAATAATGGATAATATTTTATGATCCTTAGTATTTAACTACCGTAGTAGTAATTTAATTCTACTAATAAATGTTTAAAAGAGTATGACTTAGTGATACATATCTAAAACCATTTCCATTAATTTTCATCAGTTCAAATAACCAATGCGATCCCTCACCAGCAGTGACAAATTGACTCGCGATCCTAAATGACATGTATAGAATTATATTCTAAATTATCGGGGTGGGTTCACAATCCTGTAGCATCGTCAGAGTCGGCTACTCAGAATAGTGGATATTCTGTCGTTGTTTAGATTAGAACGGTAAATATTTCTGTTACTAATTGATCTTTATAACTAAGGATCTGTCGATTCTCGGTTCCATCGATTCTTGAGAAAAGAATCGAAAATCTATAATTCAAAGTCGATTCCCAAAAGTGAGGAGGATACCAATAACCCGTACCAATTTATCTCAATTACTATTTGTTATATTAGAAATAATGCAAAAAATATACTTCAGATTAACTATATATATAGTGGAAACGAATCGAATATTTCGACTTACTTCTGTGGAATATTTATTTTCAATGTATCTTTAATCCGTGTACCGCATATGGATCAAATTTGAAACAATACGTTTATAACTGCAACTTACTAATTTGTTTTCGTCAGGAAAAGCTGTTAAGTAAAGTAGTAGTGGAATATTAGGAAACGTCCAGTTTCTAACTAAAATTAAAATTTAGAGTTTTCTTTTTTTCTGCTTAATTTTGAGGTTTCAACAAACTTTGACAAAATGCAACGATAATAAAAATCTCTGTGTGTGTATTGATAAAAATACAAACACGGAAGAACACCCCCCCCCCCCACCACCACAACCCAGCCTATCATAATATTCATAAAAGAGCGAGACAATTACAGAACAAGCTATGGCAATAATCCGCCCTGGATAATAGCTCCATTCCTTGCTAGTAGCCTTCAATTTACTGCTTTATTCCATTTGTACTTATATCAGCAATTACTCCTTTACTCTCGATTTAATAGGTTAGTATTATATTCGTTTAATTGTCTGGTAGGCCGACATAAAATTTTTACTGGCGTCTTTATGCTGCTTGTGTTTAATTGGTTCATAGTCGTTAATGCGCTTTAAAAAAAAGGTTGATTCCTTCAGCGTGAGAATAGGAAGGGAAGACAATGCAAGAAATCTCCTCACTGCAATTTTCAACTGAGAAAATCACTGCAATATTGTTTGGAGGCCGCACATGATTTCATTGAATTCGCATTGTCTCTATGATTTTCTTCTTGTTTGTATATTATCACAAACCAATGCTCGATCAATATAGATTATATATGTTCTATCTTATATGGATAATGTAGGAAATAAAAAGAAAAAAAAGAAACCTAAAAAAATAGTTTAATCAACTAATTTTGTGAACGAGATGTCGAATTTCTCCATTTCAATTTTAATTATGAAGCTTTAAAAATGAATAGAAAATTATATTAATTAGACCAAAATCGACTTTTCCTTAAAATAATAACTGATATGAATCTTGTTTACAATTCTGAAACAAGTGAATATCAAATAAAAACCTCTGTCATCAGATTTTTTTTTTTTTTTTTTTTTTTAAATCATTTATTACCAGAAATTTACAGTTGTATTACAAAAATACATCTCGTAAATATGCGGTATATAATACAAAATAATGGCATGAGTAAAACTTGTAGAGAAACTACCTATATTACTCTAATAAAAATATCTTCATAAAAGAAAATCCCGAGACCAACTTCTTTTCAGAGGATTGCCAGGAATGGAATGGGAAGCAATTCGTGAAACAAGTAGATTTGCATGAGAAGGAAGTTTATTATGAAAGGAAAGGTATCTGGTTCGTGCGAAATCAGCAACATATGATATATTAAGGTCATTTTAGATCACTTCTTTTGTGAAAAAGTTATGAGCATTAAGGATTTTTAGTGTTGTATTGGAGTGATTTGATGCGGGAAGAATTCGATCGTTTGGTGGATTGCCATAACTCTATACCGTAAGCACAAGTAGGTCAGATAATAATCATATAGATGATTTTTTTATTCTTAATTAGGAGATTTGAACGTTTGTTAATTAAGTGAGCACTAGATTCGTAAAATGTTATATAAAATGATATATAATTGCATTTTAAAAATCCATGATCAACAAAATATAAGAATTTCTGCTCAAAAGCTTTATACAGTTTTTTTTTTTTTTTTTTCCACTAAGATATACTGTTCGTTAGTGATTTTATGATAGTTGTTAAATAATACATTATAAATTATAATCATCAAGACACAAGCCACGTTACATATGTAAACTACAATGATAATTATATAGTATAATTTATTGATTTGTCAACAATATAAAATCAATAAATTACTAGGTAAAAATTATAACCTGGATTTACTGATTTATTGGTACTGATTTATATATGTTGGATTTCCTAAAGAAAAGTGGTCGCCTATATCTGTAGATCAATTCATCTCTGTTTAACCTTTTCACCAGGGAAACAATTTTGCAGTAAGTCGAAAGTATTAATTTTGTTTTTTTCCGGAACTGAGGAGACAACGCTGTAATGATTGGGGCTCACCTGAAGGGGCGGATTGGGCAGGTCCCCATTACCTTCTTTTTGCTAATGAGAATGTCCTCTCATGAAGGCGAGGGCACTCTCCAGTATCCGTTCTTGTAGTTGCCAAATGAAGTCCACTCCTTTGTGGAAGAACCAGTGGAAAGGTCCTACTCGTATGTTGCAACAATTTTGACATAACTTATTTGCCATTAGATCCCAAATTGAGAAATAGAACTATAATTTAAATAGATGTTTATGTTTATTCTAAGTCTATTTACCCAAAAAACATTATGTATAATTTTAATATTTTTAAATTATTGAATAACATTCCGTAAATAGTACAGAGAAATCGGTCGAAAAAATGCCCAAACCTTGAACTTAAAATATAAAAAGGTCGGACTTTTGGAAATCGTTCACCACCCTTAGTTCTAAATGTTGTGAAAACTCTTTCTCGAAATAGCTTCGGGTTTGGGCGGAGTAGGGTTCCTCCTCCACCCAAATAACTTGGAAACAGTTACTTTATGCAGATTTTGTGTTACTTACATTATTAAATCAAATAAAATTTGCATCACATCTGGTTCTATTCATTTTTCTGCTCAGAAAAATATTTTTAAAGGTGTGGGGAGGGAACAATTGAAGAGATTGTCTAACATGCGATAAGTCGCACTTCTCCGGGGGAACCCGTTTGTCAGTACGCTTTTGACTATAACGCCTTAAATATTTGTCCGATCCCAAATTTCTTTTCTTCATCTCAGAGTTTATTAAATTTCATATCAGATTCTATACAGAAAAGTTTGATTTTTTGACACACATCAGCCCACTAAATATGTCTTGATCGTCATATTTTACCAAAACATACAGACTTACGATGCTTGCGTGGGTTTTTCACGAAATTCAATCAGAATTTTATATAGAGAGTCTGATATTTAATTTAACCAGCTTTCAGATGAAGAAAAGAAATTTCGGATCAGAGGTTATAACAGTTTCAGGGTTACAACCGAAAGAGTACAGCTCTAAAAATATTGGTATAAGCAAAAAAAAAAAATAATAAAACCAATTTTTTTCGATTTAATAATGTCTAGAACACAAAACGTGTTGAAAGTAACGGATTTCAAGTTATCTGTTTTATAATTAAGAGCGTTTTTACGTCATCCATTATTGTTCTATTTCGATTAATATTTTTTCAAAATTTAATGTTTCAGAATTCGAACATTTAAAATTATTTCCTTAACAATGACTATCTCGTCTATAATAGTTTCACTTCTTTATTTTTATTTTTCCATCTTTCTTATGCTGGTTTCCCCATTAAAAAAATTTCTTTTTTTACCCAATGTAGTTTTTATTAAAATCTAGACAGTTGATTATATAAATTTTTATATTTATATATACATTTAGAAATAAGTGAATAGATTTTTCAGAGACACTTATGTGGAAATCGAACCAGTAGAATATTCTTAAAAATCATTGTTTCCTAAACAAAATTTTCTTTTAGATCATATTTGTACCATCATACTAGGGCACATTCACCGCTTGTGGCAGATTGGACTTCTCGTTTTTAGTTGTGAAGGGCAATATACAATATGATAATAAGCACAATGTATGATATTAGTATTCTGAAATTGTTTTATAAAACAGCTGGTCCCATTGGATGTGGAGCGGAGGAGAGGTGGCGGAGGAGCCAGCTTCAGGCAGCTCCTTGTCCACCTTCCTCCTGGTGTTTGCCCTTGGCAACATTGTCGCTGCGGATTAAATGAGACCATAACTGTCACAATAACATTCACTCTTCTGCTAGCCGAGTCTAACGGATTCTCAGCTGAAAAGTGTTTCAATGACGATTACAATATTAAGTATGAATAGAATAAATCAAACTTAATAAATTTATAATAAATAAATAATATAATAAATTTCAATAAACAAAACTAAATCAATAAAAATAAAGAACAAAGAAAAATAGCTAAAAATTAATTTTTTTCGTTATAATAATTTACAGAATTTAGAAGATATAAATAAAACCAATAATGGAACACAAATAAAAAAAAGTTACAAAATAAATAAATAAATAAAATATATTTAATTAGGTCTAAATAGAGAGAGAGAGAGAGAGAAAGAGAGAGAGAGAGAGAGAGAGAGAGAGAGAGAGAGAGAGAGAGAGAGAGAGAGAGAGAGAGAGAGAGAGAGAGAGAGAGAGAGAGAGAGAGAGAGAGAGAGAGAGAGAGAGAGAGAGAGAGAGAGAGAGAGATAGACAGAGAGAGAGAGAGAGAGAGTAAAAGAGAACTATATCAACAGGTGTTTTAAATACCGTTCCCATTGACAGACTATTGCTGGGAGGTAGCATCGTACGGTAATAAGTCTATTAAGCCCCTGTATCACATTTATTGCTTATTGACTTCCATTGCCGCCGTCATTATTGAGGGCCTATTGATTGTTAGTGAGGAGCAGTGGCAGGAATAATCTGTTTCGCTGAAAGGGATGGTTTTCCGCTTTGCCGCCGGCCAACTTTTGTTATTCAACCATAACGAAACACGTTTTATTTAAATTGGATGAAAAGTAAACTTATAATTCTTGTATTTTATCAAGGTACCATTTGTGATAAAATTTTTTATAAAATTCTGAAGTGAATTAAGAAATATATTTAGCAATATTGAATAAACAATATCATAAAAGCATAATCTTATGCTTAAAAAAACCTTACCTTATTTAGAGGAAATTACTAATTTGATACGAGTATTTCATAAAATTGGAAAAGAAAAAAAGTTAAAACAATAGCCAAACTTGATCGAACCAACTATTGCAATAAAATATTTCAAATTTTAGCCCCAGAAAGGTTTTTTTTTCGGGGGGGGGGGGGGGGTCATAGCGGGTGTATGGAATCCAACTAGGGAAGGAAGGGCCGGTTACCCTACAGGTTAGTAGCCTATTCCAGCCAGATTGAGGAGGCTGAGATTAATTACGGATGAACGCCCTCAGAAACATTATCTTAAATATTTTGGTGATGGAAATAAAAGTTTCAAAAGCTGCTAAATAGTACCATATAGAGTTCTATAGAATATATATCTTTTAATAAAATTTGTTTTTATCTGTCAAAATTAAAAAAATAAACAAGGTCCTGAATGCATATACTCTAACGGGGTGAGCGAGTTTTAATCTCCTATGTCATGGAAATAGCCAACTCCCGGTATGGTTTTGTTACACAATTTATTTTTCTTAACAATGGCTTGATTCACGACATTCCAGAAGTGTTTTAAAAGAATTCGTCAACTCCCTAGCACTCAAACATTTCTATCAACACTATCAGGCCTAATTCCTTAGCATATATGGAACAATTTCCAATGATGGTTAACTAACTATCAATGCCAACCCAAAAACCCTTCAGAGTTCTTGAAGATATGGACGTTAAGTTTGAGGATATTTAGGTTTTCATTCTCGTAAAGTAAAATTTAGATAAACTCTCCCGATTCGCCCTACGCCATACAAATACATTGCTCGTCTAGTGTCTCATTGTTCCATTTTTTTCCCAAAACATCCAAGGAAAGGCTGATCAGACAATTACACTGAATATATCGCGAAATATAAAATAATATTGAACGTTTTTCCATAGTCTTACGATAGGCCCTCTGGATTTCTCACAGTGGGAAGAGAACCCACAAGAAGAAATTCATGCTCTTATCTATTTACTAACCTGTTGTAAAAATAAAGGGAGGGTACACCAGGTATTAAAAAAAAGAACACTAAGTGCACCAAGAAATGGAAACTTGAAAGAAAACAGTGAAATATTTTTCACTCAATTTATTACAAGATTCACTGTTTTTTCTTTCTTTTTTAGATGTATATAAATGGAACTTTTGATTTATAATCAAGATTTATTAAGCTTTCAATATAAATTCTCATTTAAAAACCCACTTTTTCCGCGCAACGGCTAATTGTTCTAAAGGGTCATTGGCATAATAGATTATGGTCAATAATTCTCACATTTACTCCACGTATTTCTTCTACAGTTGTAGATATCAATAAATGAAAAAGAAAAAAAAGATAGAAAATCATTTTGATCTGATTCCATCTCAGGTAATAGTAGTATAGTAAAGAATAATCCTTTAATATCAAGCCATTTAGTGTTCTTTTGATTAATAATAATATAATATAATCCTATATGAATTGAGTTGGGCGCCTCATCGTATTCACCTTTAATCTATTATATCATACAATTCTCCTTTCATTTGTAATTAATATATGATTAATAAATTTCATCTTTTATAAATAGGATAATTCGTCTTATTTACAATGACAAATAATTCTTACTTTTTTTAGTAGATTGAACATTAACCATATTTATATAGTAAGGAAAAAATAATAATTAGCCTTCATTAGGTTTAATACATTTTATGAACCTTGGGCTTCCTGGGAAGGGTGGATTTTAGACTGGGCAAAGGGTATATTGCGTTTTTCTGTTGCCGTTAGGAAGCTTGATTTGGAAATATGCAGACAAGGGAATGTACTCTGCTTCGGAGTCAGCTCTAATTAAAAACAAATAACTCATCTTTGACTAACTTGTCAGTCAAATTTATCAAGGCCAAGTTAAAAAAAGGCTTTTGTGATGGTTATGGAAGAAAAAAAATGATGTTTCGCAACATTAGCAAATTAATTAATCTTATATATATATATATATATATATATATATATATATATATATATATATATATATATATATATATATATATATATATATATATATATATAGGGGAAGGTGCTGTACCTGTGGACAAATTGCACTTCTAAATTTTTCTAATTTTCGGTGCTTTATTTATCTGATGTGGTCATTGCACCATTAAATAAGAAATTTAAGGGGCTATCGAACCCTGGTGTCTTAATTTTGAAAAGTAATTTTATTTTTAAAGAAAATAATGTTTTGTAACTTACTGATTGGTGTACATAGGTACCTTCCCCCTTTTTATCTGTGGACACTAGTGGTTGTACCAATGGTCATTAATTTCTTTATAGGTTTATGGGGATAATTGAAATGATATTTAGAGAAACAAATCTGCAATATTTTTTTATAAAATGTACTAAACAAAATAGAATATTTAAACAAGAAGAGTCGAGTTGATAATTGAACTAGAAGGCCGACTAGGAAGGTGACAACAATAAATTTAGCGTAGGAAGGTAAATGGAAACTTAACTTATTTTTAAACCTTTTAACAAAAATAAATCTTTTACGTACCTAAAATTATTATTAACGAGTGTCACAGACTTTTTTTATTGAAAAAATCAAATTATTAGAGATTGAATCCATGAAAAGATGCAGGAAAATATAATTGTTTACATAATCTCCCAGTGTCTGTTATAAAAGATGGCGGTGGTAATTTTCTTTTGATATCTCTTATTTCAATTTCATAATCAGCAGCGATGTCCGGAAGAATAAATTTTGGGGTTCTATCATTTGAAGAAATTTTCTCCAAGTAGTAAATGTTAAACGTGAACGAGTCTACTTTTGCTTTGATCAAAGCTATAAAATTCTTTACAACACAAAACATAGCTACCAACATATATTTCTTCATCTTCAATTTCTTTACCTTGTTCACAATCATTCATCAATCCATTCACAAAAATTACAATCTTCGCTGGATGAATCAGCCAAGATCACATTTGTGAAATCACTATTTTCATTAGTTGAATAGTTTATTATAAATAGTGAGTGGCGAGTCTCTTTAAAAAAAAGGTTATACGAATAATAGGTATCCAAATTTAGGCATTCTATATCACGCGGAATGCCTACAAACTTTTCCGCAATATTTATAATTGTAATAATGATTCAATAAACAAAAAGAAAAATCTGTTGTACCTGTGGACACTTCAACTTCACTTCAACTATCTGTACACAGGTTCAGCTGGCAATGCTGTCCATAGGTACAACTGAACGCCATGTTGTGCGGAAAGCTCTGTTTCACAAAACCCGTAAGTGATAACTGATATGAAAACATATGAAGTTGTGATATATTTATCGGAAAACCCAATGAAATATTACTGCCTAGAAAATTTCTAAGTGTAGTTCTTAAAAAAATTAAAATCACTGGTTGGATTGGTCAGGATTTGGAAGAAAAAAATAATAATTTCTTCTAAACTGTTAATCTGACAATCTTGAAAACCCACGTGCAACTGCAGGGAGATGCATGCAGCACTACCAATCTAACAATTTCAATTTCCCTCCTCCCACTCTCTCTTAATTAAAAACGTCCACTGGTACAACTGTGCTTTAGGTAAAGAACCTTCCCCTATATATTTCTGTGTGTGTATATTTATTTAAAGATTAAGAACTACAGGTTGGGTTCTCAACATACTCAAGAACCATGGCACCAAAATTAAATCTAATGAATGATTTTATTACTATAGTTCTTAAAATAAAATTCAAAATTTTAGTTAATTATCGAGGCTCCATAATTTAATCGTAAAACAATAATTTTAATAAAGGAAGCAATACTAGTAATAAATTGTTTGCATTATTTCTATAATAATGTCCCTAACTGTTTGTATACATAATAAATTATTTATTTAAAGTAAATACTACTTATCCGTAAAGATTTTTTATTAATTATTGCTTTTAAAGTTGTTAGTTGTATTTTTTTCAATAAACTGATCTTTTATACATGGTGTCCCGAATTTAAATGGCAAAACTTTAGGAACTTTTAGGGGACCGAGAAACTAAGACAAAAAGTAATGAAATGAAATGAAATGAAAAAATAAACTTTATTCTGGTACTTACTGTCCCCTAAGAATAAAAATAATGCACAGTTAAAAGTACAATTGTCTGGCATGTTATTTACAAATTAAATGCATCAGTAATAACAGCATACATTTTTTATAGGGAAAAAAATTAAATTAAATTAAAAGAAAAATAAACAAGTACTTTAGAGATTTGCTCGTTTTTGCTTAGTTTTAGAGAAAATCGCAAAAAAAAGAAACAAAACAAAAACGTTAGAGGTAGCAATTATCACCTTTCAAAGTTCGTCAGGCTAGGCAGTGAGATATGTAAACACTAGTTATCCTTTACATTCTTTTATTTGTTTACATTTTGGCTTCCTTCAAGGATTATAATTCCTGAATCAGTCTTCAGTCAGTTACTCAGATATTTTTGTGTGAATAGTATCAGCCACAATGCCGCATACATATTCTAATGTTTAATACGCTGATATGATTTTTGTGTATGTTTTCTGTAACGGTAATGCTTTAGAAACGGTGCGAGAATAAGCGCGCCGATTTCCAAATAGAAGAGTGCCTAATCGACGAGTCTTTTCGCTAACGTTTAATAGACTGCGAGAGACTGGGTCATTCTAAATACGTAATGAAGGCGACCAATTCCAGGCAGCAATAAGAGCAGATTATCGGAGAAGAAATTATGTCCAACGCCACTTCGATAACGATCCTGAGACTAGCATCCGAAGAGCATCTGCTGCATTAGCAATATAGCGGCAAGCAATATGGCGAACTTTGAAAGGTGATAATCGCTACCCATACCATCTTCAAAAATTTCAGAATTTATTACCTCAAGATTATGTCAAGAGATTGAATTTTAGTAACTGGTTCCTTGACAAAATTCGCGATGATAATTTATATTTGATTTAGAGAAATTAGACATTGCTTTCCTATTGATATCTCACACCTTAACTTATATATACATCTATATCTATATATTCAAGACTATATTGTTCTCATAATCATATCCTGCATCTTACAAAGGGACATTTTGAGTTGTAAGTCACAGATTTTAATGCCGATTTTTGTATGGGTAGTAGAGATCTATAATAGTGCAAAACTAGAGTTATAATTAACCATTTTTAAAAAAATTATGTAAGGGGATGTTTCAGAAACATTATTATTTTTTAATTAGATCATTAGATTGACTAAGTTGGATTTAAAATTAAATTAAATAAAATTAGTTTAATTTATTCAAAGTAACTCATTCTTTTTTTTTCGATAGTGGAAGTAAAGGTTTAGTTTTGTTTCAAATAAATAAAAGGACGGTTAGTGGTAAAGTGTATATACTGATGTAAGCAATAAAGGTCGGACAACAATGTTTACTGCCCAACGACTTTCTCAAGATAAGCCCAGTGCTGTCTCGACTGTTGAGGGAGGAAGATCGCGGCTCAAGACTGCAGTCGGCGAATAATTTCGCCGCCGAATTTTTTTCTTCTCTCTCTTTCACATCACATCATCTCGATTCACCCAGAGTGTCTTTTTCGGAAGATGTAGGCATTCATGTACCAACTGACCAGGTCAGTCAGCAATAGGCTTTAACCGTGACAATTAATACAATAAACAATCACCGTAATTATCACAATTGTTATGACTTTAACAAAGTTTTATTTAATTACATTTAATCTTGGAATACTAAACCTCAATTTAGGTACCTTATTACTATACCTTCGTCATTCTGACTAACAGTACCTAAAAATCAATTAAGATGGTTGTAAAGGAAACAAGAATAACAACTAATTAACAATTTAACATTTTTATTGATGGAATATAAAAACATGCACATTTCGTTGTGAATATTATAGAATTAATATATAAAGAAATGCTTACACTGACTGTTACATAAAAAAATTCAAATAAAATGGCTTATAGAACTTAAAAATTATATAAAAGTCAATATCTTTTTCAATTCACATTTACTACCTTTCTTCGAAACAATTTTTACACAATATCACTTGATGTTCGCCACAAATCAGGAGGAACAATTCCTATAAAACGTTTTTGTCATTCTTCGCAGTTTGTAGTCACATTTGGAGCATATGCGTCGTTTTTTGTCTTGTGCTTCTGCTGCAGGTGCTATATCTACTGTAGGAACGGAAGTTGTAGGTCCAATTGCTGCTTCAATCTTATCTTTGACACTTCGGTGATTTCCAGGTAGATCTCTTTGTTTTCTCAACCAACCATCAGTCAGTTTGTCTGACAATTCGCACATGTAATCAATGCTCGTCAATGACTTTCCTTTCCGCTTTTTTTAATGAAAATTATGGCAATATATTCATCATAATGAAGGAAAAGCACAGTAACTACCTTTTCGTTTTCCTTATTATATCTGTCAGATGACATAGCTCATCGAAGGAATCAACTTCTCCTTTTGTCGAATTTTAGTTTAAAATATGTTCTGGTTTGTCATTTGACGGATTTATTTGACCATCATTGTGAAGGGATGAATAATTTTAGATTATTCATCAATCTTAGGGTTTCAATGCAGTTAATTAATAATATGAGTGAGGAAAATTTTTAAACTAAAAACTGATAATATTTTCAGATTCCTGATTCATTTCGACAAAATTTAGTTTCCACATATTGTTTGAGATGAGGAATCTGAAAATATTATCAGTTTTTAGTCTAAAAATTTTCCTCACCCATATTATTATTTTAAACTGCATTGAAACCTTAAGATTGATGAATAATCTAAAATTAATATCAGGTTTTGGTTGAAAATAAACTCCCCTTACCTATATTGTTTTAAAAAGCTCTTAATTTAAAGTGTAAAAATTAAAATAGTAATAGAAATAGATCATTTTAAAACGTCTTATTTATAAACTATAGGTGAGCAAAATTTTTAAACTAAAAACTGATTTTCAGATTCCTCATCTCAAAAAACATGTATTAACTAAATTTTGTCGAAATCAAAAATAAATTTTTTTACCTTTAAAATTTTGTAGGATTTTAGAAGGTAAGAGGCTGTCAATTTCTGAAAACAATATAAATAATTTGCACTATTTCACATATATCGCCAACGCTTACAACCAAATTTTAAGTTCACTTGGAGTTTCTGAGCAACCTAAAGCCGGGTCTTGTCTTGAGTATAATGAAAGTATTTTTATTTCAAATAGCATACATAACTTCAATTAAGCGTGAAAGAATTGTTTCTCTATCTTGAGTGAGAGCTGAGAAAAAAAATAAAACGAAATTTTCATTTTTTTTTTCTCGGCTGCTTATGCTCATTGGTGGCTATAACTCTAGTTTTGCATTATTATAGTCCCCTACTACCCACACAAAAATCGGCATTCATATCTGTGAGTTACAACTCAAAACGTTCCCTTGTAAGATGGAGGACATAATTATGAGAACAATATAGTCTCGAAACGTCACCAAATAGTTGTTTTTATTTATTGACTGTACCTCAAGAACCTTACTAAAACACACACACACACACACATACACACACACATTTATATATATATATATATATATATATATATATATATATATATATATATATATATATATATAGTGTGGGTGTGTATATATACACACCCACATATATACACTATATTCACCCACTCAATTGAGACTAAGAGCTCCTCGGGTTGACTTGACGTAATCATAGTGGTACACAAGTATTCCTTCAAGGCCTCAAAACACCAAGACTCGAAGAAGAGAACATAAGTTTAAGACTACTAGATTTAAATCGAACTTGTTTATTGTCTCACTCGCTTGGACAACATGAAGCCTTGTCCATACTTTATGAAAGATTCCAAACTAATAAAAGAAACACGGAATGGGAAAATATGTGGACAGATATGTTTGAACTTAAGTAACGGTTAACATCAAAGCTACCATGACGGGTGATATGACCCTTTTTGAATTTTTTGGCAGTTCTTGGAACAACATTCATTTTTTTCTTTTTGATTTTGCTAATTTCATTTTTAAAAAACATCAAAAATGTTTTTTTCAATATCCACTCCTCTCTTATTAATGTTTGTTTTTTCACTGAGAAACATCGTTAAGTTTTTTTATTATTTTTTTTTTTGTTTATTATTTTTTTTTATTTATTATTTTTTTTTATTGAAACATATAAACAATCTGCTTGAATGGAGGGCAATAGGTGACAGTGCTAAAGATGTATTCATTCATACAATATATAAAAGTATACATACACACAACATTAATGATAATAGAAGATAAAAATAAAACAAATCATAATAGTTTATTATTATTTGATAATTTATTAACTAATAATTTAACTATCAAAAATAAAATGAAATAATAAAAATCAAGTAACAAACATAAAATTAAAAAAAAAATAAAAATAAAAATATAAAAGATACATTTTTACTATATGTACAATACAGACACACCCAGCCTGGGGAACCCCGAATCGACCCTATTCCCCCACTTATTGGGAGTCAAGGCCAGACCCAACGAGATCCCAGCACAGCTCTCTCAGCTGCATCACTGGTAATATCCAGTGGAGGCAGAGTGGGAGTGCTATAGCCACATATGTTCAGGGCATGATTGAGAAGCTGGTCAGTACCAGGACTCTAGCACATTATATTACAAAAGGTCTCGGGGCCATTGCCGTTTCAACCTTCTGGGTGGGTTATACGGATGGTTATGACTGGATAGGGATTGGGCTAGAGGATTGGGATGATTGGAAAGATTTTGAAGACATTTCGAGAATTTTGAAGGAATGAAATCAAGAACAAAAGGTATTTTTCTATTATTATGTAGGGCTTTATTAGTAACATAATATGTTGCATTGACAATTGTTCGGAGGACTTTGGATTGGAAAGTTTGAATGCGTTTGATATTGGGTTGTTTTGCTGTCCCCTATAGTTCCGTAGGTCCATATTGGTTTTAAGATGGTTTTGTATATTAGGAGTTTGTTATTGCCTGAAAGATGAAAATTCCTGCCTAGTAGTCTGTAAAGTTGGCTGAATCTCCTATTGAGTTCTTGTCTTTTGAGTCTTGTGTGAGGGTTCCAAGTTATTCTTTTTTCAAGATGAAAGCTAAGGTAACGTACTGTGTCGGATATAGGTATAGGAATATTATTGAAATGGATGGGTGGACAGGATTTGCGGCGAAGGGTAAAAGTTATATGACTGCATTTGGCTTTATTAGTTTTTATTATCCACTTGCTCATCGGTAAGTTTAGCGTTAAAAATGAAAATCATGAGAAAGAAAATAAATGAATTGATAAACCTGCTAAGTTTTTATAACACATAATAAGGTAAATTTACATTTACAGAAGTTTAGTTAATATTTTTTTTTGAACAACAAAGTTTCAGTAATGGTGGACACTTGAAAATTGTTTAAATTCAATTGTAAACTATTTCAACAGGTTTATCACAACCCTGATTGACCCAAAACATTAAATTGTGTTCTTACCTACCACATTAAGTTTAGCATTCGACAAGAACAAACACAAAGCCAAAAGAAGTCTTCATTTGCTATTAGCAACAGGTGGTTCCGGTGCAAACCTCAAGAAGCTTAATTTCCATAAACTGCTTCTATATGATGGCAACTACATTAAATGTAAATTTGAAGCTGGTTTGAAGCCTAGATTCCTTATTGAATTAATTATCTAACTGGACATAACTTAATATTTTTTTTTTAAATTTAATTACAGATCGGATTAGCGGACAACTGTCGTTGAGAATCCATGTTTCTCATTTCGGGAAGTACCATAAACGAGAAAATGTCGAAGAATATAAAGGCCGGATGTAGGAGTTATTAAGGAGTTGAATAAGATATAAACTTGGAGAAGCTTTGATAAGTGGTGCAATAGGAAGAAAGAAGTCTGTTTGAATACGATAAGTGGCCAAGGAACCCATCCATCAAGTTTAAGTCCCCCATTTAAAAGGAAGCCTACCGCTACAGTTGGCAACATTGATATCGAATAATCCTTGTTAGCTTTTTATTAATCAAACACCTCATCCTTTTATTATTATGGTTCGCTCTAATCTCTCTGCAAGAACACGCAATTAATCTTAACGAGGCTAACTTTGTTAATAAACCCGGCTCCCTGTAGTACACCACTCCTTCAGTTCCCAGCCTTCTTTGTATTTATTTCACTTTCATTAATAATTATTTATATATATATATATATATATATATATATATATATATATATATATATATATAAAAGCTTTTTATATATATATATATATAATTTTAAAGCTATACAACATTTTGGGATCTTGATATTTTATTGAAAACAAGGAAATCATTTAATTTTACTTCACTTCTGTATTTGAACCATTTTCAAAAAAAAAAAAAATCTTGATACACCCCTTTCCATACTTACCAAGGAACACAACCCCTCACGTACAAAACAACATTTGTTGAGTTTTTCATTAAATTCTGAATCCTTCATTTAAATTGCCTATATATTAACTTAATAATAATTATTTTGGTTATCGACCTGAGTGGATTCGAATGAAGGTTGAGCCAGAGGATTTCGATGGCTTTAAAGTTTCCGATGAAATATTGACAATTTTATTGAATCCTCGATGTGAAGAATGGTAGTTATTATATCCTCGTTTAATTTACCTCAATGGCCAATTACTAATATTAGATCAGATTGTTTATAATTAAAACGTTCTGTCTTTGGCGTATATTTTTGCAAAATACTTTAACCCCAAAACATTTAAATCATCCCATACCCGTTTCCTTGATATAACGGAGTAGTTATGATTTTGAAATTTCTAGTTTTTTCTCTATGTAATCTGCAAATTTAGAATTATCAATTATAATTTTATATAAACACTTATATAGTAATATCTAGTATTTATATCCTAACTAGTAAAATTAATTCTGATATTATATTCATTTATTAATTTTTTATGATTATAATGCTTTATTTAAAGCAAGATAATAAAGCAGATGGGATAGATATATTTACGTGATCAAAAATAAAATAATTTTATACATTGTTTGGAATTTGGAAAATTTTGCAGAGTAGAGAGTTGGTAGTTCCCTAGGTTAAGTGAGTGAATTATTTTTATAGTATAGCTAGATTTATGATGTAAGTTCAATTCGAAATTTAATTTTACTACTTGCTATCTTTTGTATATTTGGATAATTTATTTATAAACACTTTATGAATGGTTTCATTATAATCACTACTATTCATTGCTCTCGAGAGTGGCAGAATATTTGTCAATGAAAACTGTTTAAAAAGATAATTTTCAAAGTAGCTGCACTAAAAATATTGAGTTCAAGGAAAAGCCACTAGAAGAATATTACTGCAACATAAAACAATGGTTCTATGAACATGGTCCCTTTCTAATTAATTAGTCCATCTCAGACTAGGAATTCCTTAACACCCCTGGTACCCCTACGACTGCTTCTAACTTCCTAGCAACACTTGCTGATAATTCAGTTATCCTATTATATCAATCATATTTATTTTTCCCTTGCTTTTTTACGATTAGAGACCATTCTACGGAATAGGAGTTTGGTGCTACAAATTGCAGATCAAAATCGATTGATCTAAATGCTACCACGTAACTTCTGCCCTCCTGGCTACTTCAATAATATTCCCCGCCTCTTCTTGTTGAAAAAAATTACATGAAACCCTGGCACACTTAAAAGGCAAAAACATAACAGAAGCTTTAGTCGATTATATAAACCCCTAAGTTATTTTATTCTCACCATTCTGTTGATAACAAAGTTCTCATGTACTAGAAAACCTTGATACTTTTTTGAACCTGAGGACTTAAAGGGGGGGGGGGGGGGGGAGCAAAGCAATCGAATGTCAAACATTCAACTATTCAAATACTTATTCTTCCTAACAATTATAAATGCTCAAAATCATGTTTAACCAAATCCTACATTATGATCTCAAATTAGATTCCGTCTTCGTCTTTAAACACCATAAATTTTGTAAATTCTGTAAATACCATTCCAGTCTTACCAACCCTTTGGCTCATGCATTATCCAGTGCCGCACACCCTTTTAACCATCCTCACAGATTGAAAAGGCAGAGATCTTTTTTGTATAAATATTTATGCCGTAGAATATTACTTCACAATAGGAGAATGGCGGACACAGAAGAACTGATCCCTCCAGCCGCCAACATAGAAGGAATTTAGGTATATTGGCTATTTAATGTAGGCATTAAAGCAGAGCGAGTAACAAAGCACCCGCCAGTGGTTCGGTTCCCTGTTGTAGAGGCGATGTCCAATGTCACAAGGATCAACCCCTTACCAATTTGAGCCGGAGGGCGCACCAAAGGCAGAGGGCATAATTAGTACCTCCGCTTTCCTCGGCTTTTCGTCCCTTAGAAGGGACCGTTGCCCAAGTTTTATCTCATTAATAATTCTCAGGTCCGACTCTTTGTGAGGGTCGTGAGTTATTTAGATTGTGGCTTGGCTATGATTTTTTTTTTTTTTTTTTTTTTTTTTTTTTTTTTTTTTTTTTTTTTTTTTTTTTTTTTTTTTTTTTTTTTTTTTTTTTTTTTTAATATCAATTTATTGTAACTGTTCAGATATATACATCAAGTAAATGATAACTATAAGCATATCAGCATATCTATAATCATTTCAAAACTTGAAACGAACTACTCATCAGTAGCAAATTCTACACTAGAAGGTCTCTGGCCCATCTTCTTTTCAGACAACTCGGAGGATTATCAGAAATAGCGTGAGAAGGAAGTTGAAAAATTAGATGATTTGAGTGGTTTTTGAGCTTACTATGAAAGGATAGGTATCTGGTTTCAGCTAAATCAGCAACATATGGAACATTAAGATTTTTATGGATAAGTTTACTGGTGACTAAGTAAGGAGCATTGAGGATTTTGGATTGTAAAGATTGGATACGAGATGAATTGGAAGTTTTTGTAGAGCCCCAAAGCTCAACTCCAAAACTCCAAATAGGTCTAATCACAGTCATATAAACAATTTTGTTGTACTCGTAATTAATTGTAAGCTTTGACTGTTTCTTTAGTAAATGTTGACGTTGTCTTTAATGAGTGGCAGTTTCTTATCGCTTTAGTCTTGTATGTGGATCCCAAGTAAGTAGTCCAAGTGGAGTCCTAGGTAGCGGATCTGTTAAACAGGGATTAGTTGAATATCATTAAAGGAAACTGTAGGTCTACGACGAACGGTGAAGGCTATTTGAGGAGGTTTGTTTCGATTTATTTTGATTCTCCATTTTTGATACTATTCTTGCATGTTTAAGATATGGGATTGGAGTGTTTGGGAGAAAGTGAAGAGATCATTGTTTACTGATAATACACATGTGTCATCAGCGTAAGTGGTAGGATGAGTTGGGATGTAATTTCCTAATTTAATTATTAAATATAATTTTGGAAAGGTGATATTTACAAAGTAACTTTATTTGTTGATAATATCTCTCAATATCAATCACAAAATTGATAAACCTGCTTTGTTAAAATAAGTAACTCTTGTGTAAAGTTGGAAGTAAAAAAAAAACAATTAATATAATTTAAAAATTCATGTATAATTAGATGTGAAGTGAAATTAGACACCCCTTTGTTTGTTGTATGTATTTTCGCTTCCAACTCTCCGAAATCTTATACAACTTATATTTAAGACCTTGAATAACCAAGTCGTGGGAAAGGCAAGATGGTAAATGTTGCCCAACAATTTAATTTATAATTATAAAGCCCACTTGTTATACGAAAGGCGGTCAAAACAAAAAGGATACTGAAATTGGAATCATATTTTCAGATTCTAAAAAGCGTTTATCTTCTTTTTTCGACCAAGGAACTGCAAAATGATGGTTTCAGTTCTTCTAGGTTGGGGGCTGAATTCATAGGCTAGCAACTCTTTATAAGACGGAAACTAAGAAAGTTAAATCAATCCAGAAGGATTTCACTAAAGTGAATTCCCATAAAGAACAGGAAATACGCGAGATTTGAATACAACTAAAGGAAGCAAAAGAAATTAAAGGAAGGTACAGTAAAGGATATGTTGAATATGTGCAAATGCGCAATAACAGCACGGGCTTGATAATATCCTGAAGAAGAAATCGCATAGATGCATCAAAGAAAGAACAATAAATATTAGTTTACAGGTACACTAAAGAAAGGTTTTTGAGCTCTCCGTATCCGTGGGCATTGCCATTATAAATGAAAAGAACAAATTATAAGCACAGTTGGCAGAATTGACATATTTATATATATATATATATATATATATATATATATATTTTTTTTTTTTTTTTTTTTTTTTTTTCAGTTTTCCACATTATAGTAACCCTGCAATGGATGCATATATTTTTTACGCCCTCCTTATCTTGAAATAATGCGTAATCAATCACATATTTATATAAACTATACATAATTTAGAATATATATATATATATATATATTTACTATATTATTAAGAGTGAATAGAATAGAAATGAACATTGGCTTACCAAATAAAAACTAATATTTAACAGTACGGAATAGTATACATAAATTAAGGCTTAGCGAACCCGAAGGTTCGATGCCGACACCACCAACCGTCGACCACACACTTCCCTCCAATCCACTCCTCCAAAACCTAAATCCCCCAGGGCGTCCCTGATGCAAAACTCACATCTTCGTCTCGGTCTACCCCTCGGTCGTTTACCCGACGGCTCATAACTGATTACTTTTTCGGGATTCGATCATTATTAAACCCAACGACTTTACATGCCCATTTTAAGCGTCGCGCTGCTATTACTTGAACTATATTTACCGGATATAATTCGCGCAGTTCCGCATTGTGAAGCCTCCTAAATTCTCCTGTTTCTTCATCCTTTTTTGGGCCAAATATTCTACGCAGTACTTTAACGGAATAGTATAGAAATTAATTAAACATTAGAAGAAAAAGATCGAAAAAAAAACAAACTTACTTACAAATATTGTTGTAGGTAAAATAAACAAATCTTTTTTAAAGATATAAAATTAAAATCTTATTTAAAAATAATAAGACTGAGAGTCGAATATATTACTGTAAGAACCTGATGCACAGGCACAACGCCCGAGATTATGTAGGAAGTCGGATAAATTCAAAACGAATGACTTCTATAAAAATATTTTTTAAAAAGTAGGAAGAATGTTGAAATGAGACGACTATATGTTACAGATAATTGTAATTTCTATTAATATAAAGTAATAATAAATAAAAATGTATATACGGTCATAATACAAAAAGCCATTATGTGTAGCCATATTAAGTGCTGAACTCGCTTTGGAGTAAGGCAGTAGTGACTTTGAAAAAAAAAAAAAAAGTGATAAAATGAATAAGTGTTCTCCCTTTCAGCCGAATCATGAAAAATAAAGAGTTTAAATATACTATTGGAGGCATTGATGTGGTGGCCCGTGATTGAAGGCAACGTTTAATGAGATTTATATAATTCAGGCATGAAATGAAGGTGGAAGAAAGGGAACTGCTTATATTGATTCTTTCTTAAAACAATTTTAAATTGAAAGAAAAAAAGAAAAGAAAAAAAAAAGAAATGTCAAACAAGAAAACATATCTCTGCAGGGAATTGAAATTTAAAAATATGAAAACAATTTCAACAAATGCATGAAACGTACTAAGGAGGATATTGGGCCAGAAGTAGTTAGGAGGCGAAGTATAACATATAGTAAAAGTCTTTTAATAGAAAAAACGATTATTAAAATTAAGTAAAAATATTAAGAAAAATATACATACCACAAGAACAATTATCGTTTAGTAATCGACTGCCGGAATAAATATAAAAAAAATTCTAAACTATAGCCAAAACCTTTAGATAATGGAGCTGTGAATTGGAAGGAAGGGATGATGTTGTAAAGGAGGGAGGTTTTACAATGTTGGCTAAATGCTCTAGACACCTGACAAAAACATGGATGATGGCGTCACCCTTACACTCCATATTAATTATTTATTTACCTCGCTAATTACAATTTTGATGAAGGTTGTTAAATTTAATTAAGGACAATTAAATATAATTTTGACGAAGGAAAGTATAGAATCATTTGATAGTCCTTATTTGATGACTTTATCTCAACTATCACTCCTATACTGCTTTCTTTAATATTCTTATTTTTGAAATGTTCTAAAATTTAAAGTATTTGTAGGCATTTTGAATATCTTCAACCTGAAATTCTGTCAACCTGAACCTATTACGTTACATCACAAGGAAACACGCCTTTTAGTGTTGATTTGAAAGAAGCTTTCAAGGAATAATGACATACGAAAAATTCAACAGAGCTTAGGACCATCGCATGAATTATAGATCCGAATTATGTAATCGATCACATTGAAAAAAATATATTGAATTTCATGAAATAGAGAAATCAGAGACTACTTAAAGAAAAACAATAATATTTACCACACTTATGAAAATAAATCTTTGAGGCCCATACGAGTGGTAGCCAAGGGTTTAAGCCACACATAGTCGACTGAAGATATAGAAGAATATCTAAAAGGTTTGAATTACAAAATCGAACAAGTTACGCCAAAGTTATCCTGGAAAGATAAAAAAAAACATTTAAATATGTTTCTATTAAGTTTTTCGAACAATGAAAACATTGATAATATCACAAAAAAGAACACATTTTGCAACAATCGGTGGAAATAGTCCCTTTTAAAGGCACGAAACTCATACCAAAATGTAAAAATTGAGCGACCAAGAGTTTGGCCATACTAGGAACTTTTGTGGTAAAAAGCCTAGATGCGTGAAATTTGCAGGTGACCACATAACAGCAGAATGCAACAAATCAAATGAAAGCCCACCAAAATGTGTAAACTGTGATGGTGAACATCCGGCTAGCTATCGGGGTTGTGTTATTGAAAAAGAACTATAAAAAAATAGAAATAAAATAAATAGAAAAAATATCCAATCGCAGCAAAAGCAAAAACAGCTTGTGAAAATAGTACAAGAAAATAAGCACGGAAAAATAGAAGAGAAAATCGATAACCATAAGGAAATATCACCTATTGCAAAAACTGAAGAAAATACAAACATTGATGAAACTATCTTACAACGGCTTTTAAAAGAAATGGAAGAATTTCAAAAGATATATTTCCCCTTGGATTTAAGCCCCGGTTTGGGCTTATTTTCAATTTTGGTCAGCCTTTGTTTTATATCTTTATATTGGTCATTAATTTGTTTTAGTGAATTTTGAAATTCTTCCATTTCTTTTAAAAGCCGTTGTAAGATATTTTCATCAATGTTTGTATTTTCTTCAGTTTTTGTAATATGATTTTCTCTTTTATTTTTCCGTGCTTATTAGGGCAAAGATATAAAACAAAGGCTGACCAAAATTAAAAATAAGCCCAAACCGGGGCTTATTTCCAAGGGGCTTGGTAAATCCAAGGGGAAATAATGGCTAGCCATATTATAGCTGTTTGGAACGCCAATGGGCTGTCCAAAAATAAAAACGAACTTGAGGTATTTTTGGGAATAAATAGCATTGATATATGCCTTATATCAGAAACGCATTGTACAAATGAAAGTTTCTTCAAGTTCAGAAAATACAGATTTTATCATGTAATACACCCAAGTAACTCAGCTAGGGGAGGAAGTAGGGTGTTACTTAAATATCAAACATTATGATAATATTAAGATAGAAAGAGAAGTACAGACAGCAGCGATTACCGTTAAGACAAAGAACTATCCATTGACTGTTGCCAGTATCTATTGTCCTCCGCGGTATAATTTAAAGAAAGAGCAGTACATAAATCTCTTTAGTCAGCTTGGTAACAGATTTGTCATTGGTGGTGATTTTAATGCTAAAAACAACCAGTGGGGATCACACCTTACTACATCCAAAGGTAGAAAACTATCCAATGCAATGCAGGAACTCGGTTGTCATCCTCTATCGACTGGAAGCCGACATATTGGCCAACTAATTCAAATAGAATACAAGACCTAATAGATTTCTTTGTTATAAAAAACATTTAAACCAATTACGTAACAATAGAAGAAAGTTTGGAGCTAAGCTCCGACCACACCCCGATTATTCTCACCCTCAGTGAAAAGATTATTTAAAAAATACCAAATCCATCTCTGAGCAAAAAGAACTGACTGGGAAAGCATTAAGATTGATCTGGCTAGAAAAATTGACCTCAAATCTTCACCTTCATCGAAAGAAAAAATCGATGATAAAGTTAATAGGCTTGTTACTGATATACAGCAATCAACATGGAAAAAAACGCCAGTAATAAAGAGGAAACTAAATGGAAACTGTTACCCGCTAGAAATAGTTAAACTTATCCGAGAAAAAAGGAAAGCAAGGAAAAAATGGCAAAAGTCTCGTATGCCAAAAGCAAAAACTGAATGGAATAGATTAGCAGCTAAGCTTCGGAAGGCAATCCAAGAAATAAAAAATGAAACATTCAACAACTTTTTGAGAGAACTGACGAATGATAATAGTACCGAGTATTCACTCCGGAAGGCAACTAAGACTTATAAGAGACCAATGTTACAGGCTGCACCATTGAAGGATACCTATAACATATGGGTTAAAGATAATCAAAGCAAAGCTCAAGTCTTCGCTCGCTACCTTAAGGAAATTTTTTCTCCGCATAATTGTGAAGTGGAACTTTCCGATGAAACACCATTTGCAGAAATGAATTTTAACATTCCACCAGTCACCATCAAAGAAATAAAAAATACTATTAAACAAGAAATCACTACCAAGAAAGCGCCCGGGTATGATCTCATCACAGGAGAAATATTAAAAGCTCTTCCACGAAAGGCTATAATTAAAATAACGACGATAATAAATGCGGCATTCCGACTTAGCTACGTTCCGCAGATGTGGAAGATTGCAGAAGTCATCATGATCCAAAAACCAGGAAAGCCACCTCAAGAGGTAACCTCGTACCGCCCCATATCGTTATTACCGGTTTTGTCAAAACTATTCGAGAAATTGCTCCTCAAGAGATTAATGCCCCTCATCGAAGAAAGAAAATTGATAACTGATCATCACTTCGGCTTTCGGAAGAAACATTCAACTATCGATCAAGTGCATAGAATTACAAATCAAATTGAGAAAGCACTTGAAGAAGGAAAAGTCTGCTAAGCTGTCTTTCTGGACGTAACACAGGCATTTGACAAAGTTTGGCATCATGGACTACTCCATAAACTTAATAAAATTCTCCCCGGACATTATGTTCTACTCTTGAAGTCCTACCTATCTGATAGGTACTTCAGAGTAAGGCAAGAAGATGCATATTCTGGGCTCTATGAAATAAGTGCCGGTGTTCCGCAGGGAAGTGTACTAGGCCCCATACTCTTTCTGCTCTATACCGCCGATATCCCAGAAGTTGAAGAAGGCGTCAGGGCCACCTTCGCCAGTGACACAGCTGTTCCTTCCATCGGAAATGATAATCAGGAAACCACAAGAAAATTAATCACAATAGCCAATATACAAAGATGGACCTCAAAATGGAAAGTTAAACTAAATGAAACAAAATCTGTACATGTTGATTTTACTAAAAAAAAAATCAACTATCAACCCATAACCATATATAATAAAGTGATCCCGTATTCAAATCAGGCTAAATATCTCGGGATGACACTGGATGCAAAACTCCGCTGGATAGAACACGTTAAAAAAAACTAATACAACTCAATTTGAGTTATCAAAAGTTGTATTGGCTCCTAGGCAGGCAATGCAAAATGTCTGTAAATAATAAAATATTAATATACAACCTAGTCCTGAATCCAATCCGGACATATGGAATCCAGCTGTGGGGATGCACGAGCGACGCCAATAGAAAAATAATCCAAAATAAAGTGCTAAGGGGCATCGTAAATGCACCTTAGTACATTAGGAACGATGATCTCCACAGAGACCTTCGGATGCCAACCGTGGAGGAGGTAATCCAAAAATACGCCCAGTCGCATCAGGATCGCCTGCAAGACCGCGTCAACGCCGAGGCCGCCCATCTCCTGAACTCCAATGCACTGATGAGGAGGCTAAAGAGAAGAAAGCCCCATGACCTAATATAGTGTCTTGTGCTTTACATTCAAAGTTATTGACATTTGAAGATTTTTAATTTTGAAAAATAAAACCATATTTTATGTATATATGTTTTAATAGTGTATTTTTATAATTATTGCTAGAAAAAAATGCTAATAAGCTCGTAAAGAGCTTGATAACATTTCAAATAAATGAAAAATAAATAAATAAAAATAAAAAATAAAAAAATGTCATGGGTTAAGAACAAAATTCTATAAACTATAAACGTCTTTAGGTTAGGAATGAAAAATATTCACTATGATTTTGAACCTGTTAAATGTTCAAAATCTATTGTACGGTTCCTCCCGGGATTCAATCACCTCCAGGAGATTCCGGGAATAGACTCCAAGACCTCAGCACTGCATCAAACCCGCAATATCCATCCACAGCGGTGAGGTAACCCTATCTTCCTTCTGATTGGCTGAGCTTGAGACCTGTTGCTAGCCGAGTTGGGGGCCGATCCGATAACCTCACACCTCACTCTCCTACAAAATGAATATTTGCCGCAACTGAGCGGAGACAGGAGTATAGAGATAAAGGTTTGGATAACATCAGCACTCAAGTAATGGCAGTTCACATAACCTCATCAGCATAAATTGTGCTCAAACATCGTCCCCCTCCCCCTCACCATTCCCTGCTGTTAAAGGAACACCTTTCCATCACCATGGCTCACATTTTGACAGAGTCATCATAATTCTGCGTTACCATTGTTTGGTTTGGAATGAGCAACCAAGTAATGGACTTATGCTTAATTTACAGAAATCCTATATTAATTTGATTCCTAACTACATATAATAGACAAATATTTTTTTTTTAAATCAATATTTGTATTATATTGTATTTAAATTAGAAAAGTAGGTTATTAATCTATGCTACCAAAAATATTATTTAAAAATATGTTTCAATTTATTTTAAAGGAGAAGATATTTTTTTTCCTGGTGGAATGATGACAAAATTGCTACAAAAGGTAACATATTCATTTGATTCTCGTCTCATTCAGAAGTTATGATTAACTCTAAGCAGATGATGGCTCCCACACACCTACATCATATTCTATAAAACTCTCTAGGTGTTGATTTCTATATTTTTAATCCCGGCATGGTTCTTCAATAAGACCAAGAAAAAATAATTTAATAATGAAGTGAATATTTTATCATGTTTGTTAACAGAAGAAGAACGTTAGACGAAAGAAAATAAATAATTTTTTTTTTGCAAGCCTAAATGTCAATCTTAGATATTTGTCATAAATAATTGATTAGGTTCATTCTTGAATGAACCTATTCTTTAAACACGACAAATATTCAAAATTTTATTATCAGATCAACATCTGTCGAGTGAATTTATAAAATAGCTATTTATTTATTCGGTGCGACTGTCCTTAGAGCAGGACCAGGACCTCCTCAATAAGTCTCCTCCAACCTTCTCGGTCCGCGGTCTTGCGGCGCCATCATCTAACTCCTACCTGACGGAGGTCATGCTCCACGTCATCTAACCATCTCAATCGTGGCCGCCCTCGAATTCTAAAACCTTCCGGCTTCTCTTTTAACAATTTTCTAGGAAATTTCTCTGCAGGCATCCTTTCTACGTGTCCCAGCAACCTTAATCTCTCTTTCTTTATTTGGGGACTATATCTGGCTCACCTAACAATGCCATTAATTCCTCATTTTTTCTTATTCTCCATTCGCCATTTAGACATTTTGGGCCAAATAGCTTTCTAAATATTTTTCTCTCTTTAAAATAGCTATTATAATCAATAAATATAATCCCTTGTTAATTTAGGGACATATCCCTTTGAAATAAGAAATGAAAAAATATAGAATAATTCAAAATTAAAAGAGATAAAATAAAAATCGTAAGAACAATGAGAACGACTACAGATGTGACTAGAGAAGAAAAATAAATAAATAAATTCCTAATAAAATAAAAATATACTTCATGTTACACGTATTTACTATAAGTTACTATTGTTAGCATAAAACAACTCAATTTCTCTCTGAGTGGGAAAAACAATAGATCATGGATGTGTCTATTTATCATCTGTTTTTCTCAATTTTCATTTTAAAATAAAAGTAATCACGTTACTTCAATTAAATTAACAATTAATCATCATTCGAAATAAAGCATGTTGAGAGAATATAGGGGTTTCAAACACAACTTTTTTCATTCAAACCAATATATCTTCTGAACGGTAGGTCCTAGCTACAAGTGCTAAATATAACCTGAAATATTTTCCATTCAATTTCTAATCAGGAAACTATCGTAAAGTTTTTGATGAGAGAAACAGCAACAGAGCTAGAGCGTGTCAACATGTAACATTTTTAAGAAAAAGTTACACCAAAAAGTATATATATATATATATATATATATATATATATATATATATATATATATATATATATATATACATTTACACACAGCCAAAAGACATATCCATGTCTTGCAAAAATAACATTGCTATCAAACTATCAAACAAATCAAATATCTACTTTATTTAACAGCTAATTTATATATTTCACGCAGCAAATGTGGTAATATCATCACGAGTGTCCCTCTGTCTTCAACGAGCAGTCATTTTATTTCCTGGATACTCTAACACAATTAAACTAATTGTTGCTTGTCATTGCCCGTATTTTAGCATAGAACTTAAACATTGGTTTTCTGG
The DNA here is from genome assembly GCA_003667255.2 of Euschistus heros. Lineage (NCBI taxonomy): Eukaryota > Metazoa > Arthropoda > Insecta > Hemiptera > Pentatomidae > Euschistus > Euschistus heros. Next base: position 1,074,390 of record RCWM02000005.1, read on the forward strand.
AGCTGGTTTATGTGCTGGAGGAAAAAGACTTTCTTTCTCAAGTCCAAGTCCGTTATTTAAATTTACTTGCAGTGTGCTAAAAAGTTATTTTAAATTTTTGAGTAGCTGTTTTATTTGATAAACTTTTAATTAAAAATATATATATATATATATATATATATATATATATATATATATATATATATATATATATATATATATATTGTATTTTTCAAATATTCGACAGTCTATTTAACTTTTTTCGTTTTACTTTTATATTTTCTAACCGCCTCAGACACTAAAAATAGCATACTCTCAGCGTCATAATGTTCAGTTTAGATGGTGATCATCATTACTCCACTCACTTTGCCTAGCGCTAATTTATACATATGCTTTTATTACAATATTACAAAAAGTGACCATCAAACTGCGTAATAAATAAATATCTCAGTAAAAACAGCTTTTTTTTTTTACCTGTAGTATGGATTTGTTAAAAAAATCTACTGAAAAATAGGTATCTATCAAAATCCGAACGATAGCAGTCGTGGAGTTTATTTTTGGAGCAGTGACCTGAGAGAGATTGGGGTCATTTGTAGTCCGTGCAACTGTAGCACCATTAGGGGAGGGGGGAAGTTATGGCAACGGGCAAGGTGTTGAAGGACACCAAATTCGAACTGTAGAATTCGGAAACATATGATGGATTGAATGATTTGTAAGACAATGAAAGGATGACTAAAACAGAATATAATAAAACGAAAACTCCCTTAAGAATAACTTTACATAACACTAAGTAAAATCATATCTACCCCAGAGAATTTAAGACAATATAAATAAAAGTAAATACGGATTGACATTTGGAAAAAGAAAAAAAGGACATTGAAATAAAAAAATCAAATAAAATAAAATAATAGAAAAATAGTCAATATACAAAACTGTAGAGATATTAGGAAATGTAAAAAGAAAGAGACTCATAATATAATTCTACTAAAATTTAAATATAACGAAAACATAAAGTTATTACGAAGCCAAATGAAATAAATTTATTTAAATTATTCTTCATAATATCCTTAATCAGTCCATTTTAAAATCTGAGGGATCTGGCCACTCTCAATTAGCGCTAGGATTTGAATTTTTTTTCCAATGTAATATGAATTTCTTCAGAATGCTTTAGGATAATAATTGTACCTAATAATACATGCAATAATAATTTATGTGAATGTTTGGGATAGCTACTATATTTAGGTAGCTGTCAAGAGAACCCAAAACCACTGTGACTCGTTTTCACATACGAGTTGTATGCGTGTGGGGAAAGGTTCCAGAAACCACTACTTTCCAAACGTTTAATTTCTTGGATCAATTGCTTTTAGTAAGAAAAATTCAATTTGTATAGGATTCTATTAGTGCAGCTAATTTATCTTGAGCCAGCCAGAAGCAGACAACACTTTCGCCCTCCTCCGTCCATATTTATGTCAGTGTAGCCATTAATCTTTGTATTACTCTCTCCCTGTATCTCTGCCAATGGCGCTGGCCGAAACCAATTACTCTATTCATGTTTTGTTTTTTTGTTTTGTTTTTAAGTGTAAAAACCATTTAATTTTTGTTATCAACTTTAATGTTTAATTTTAATCACAGCAATAGTCATAATTTACATTGCATTTATTTTATTTTACTTTACTTGATTAGTATATATTATATTATATCATATTTTATAGTTAGCTTATAATTAAAAACATATGGTTTATATTATAATCACTTTAAACGAAAAAATATATAAATATATAAATATATATATATATATATATATATATATATATATATATATATATATATATATATATATATATATATATATTTTTTTTTTTTTTTTTTTTTTAATATATTTTTTTATTTTTGAAGAGAAAAGATTTGACCCCGGTTGGAATTCGAACCCAAGTCTCCACCTCTCTAGCGTGGTGCCTTATCCACTAGGCCACCGAGCTCGTATCCGAACCAGGGAAATCCTTTCTCTTCACTTGATCCATACCCCCGGGCAATCGCAATTGCGATGTACTATTCGGGGATGAATGTTCAATTTGAACATTACTTTTAATTGGATCTATTGACAAGCTGTCCGATATATTAAATTATGAAATAATTTCCTCAAAATATCTTCGGGTTTAGGGGAGAGAGGGGCTGAAAGTCGTAAGTTGTTGGCTTTCTGATCTCGGAACTCGGAAAACGTTACTTTTAGCATATATATGCATAAAAAAGCAAAGAAAATTAGCAAAAAATGTCATTTTATTCCTCTCTTTCCCATATAATAATTTTAGAGCTATGGAAGAGGGAAAAATAGTAGATTTTTTACTTGAGGTAAGTCGCAGTTCTCCGGAATAACACGTTTATCGGTGCTCGTTTGGCTATAACTCCGAAACTATTTGTCCGACTCAAATTTCTCTTTTTTCATATGAAAGCTAGTTAAATTTACTATAATAACTCAAATATTAAATTTTGATCTAGTCCCGCAAAACACCCACAGCAGAATATTGAGAAACCCGTACTGTTGTGAAAAAATCTTATTTTTTGGCACATATATCACAATAACTCCAGAACTATTTCTCCAAATCAAAATCTATTTTTCCCATCTGAAAGCTGTTTAAATTTTCTACGACATCCTATATATGAAATTTTGATTAAATTCCTGGAAATATCTATGGTAGCCCATTGAACATCTTCACATTTTTCCCAAACATACACATTTAGCGTTTTGGCGTGGGTATTTCACGGAATTAAATCAGAATTAAGTATATTAGGTTTAATAGTAACTTTAGCCAGCTTCTATGTGGAAAAAATAAATTTAGAATCAAACAAATAGTTTTGGAGTTATAGCGATAAATGTTTCGAAAAAAAAAGTTATTCCCGAAATAGTACGGTGTACTCAGCGAACTGTCATGAATATTTCACGAGATTTAATTAAAATAATATAAACGCTTTAATTGTAAATTTAACCACCTTTCAGATGAAAAAAATATATTATGAATCGGAGAAATAGTTCTGGAGGTATTGTGATAAATGTGCCGAAAAATAAGATTCTTTCACAACAGTACGAGTTTCTCAATATTCTGCTGTGGGTGTTTTGGGGGACTAGATCAAAATTTAACATTTGAGTTATTATAGTAAATTTAATCAGCTTTAATCTGAAAAAAGAGAAATTTAAGTCGGACAAATAGTTTCGGAGTTACAGCCAAATGAGTACCGACAAACGTATTATTCCGGAGAACTGCGACTTACCTCAAGTAAGAAATCGTCTATTTTTCATCTTCCATAGCTCTAAGATTATGATATGGAAAAGAGAAGAACAAAATGACATTTTTTGCAAATTTGCTTTGCATGTTTATGTATATATGTTTTTATGTAACGTTTTCCCAGTTCCGAGATCAGACAGCCAGCAACATACGACTTTCACCCCCTCTTTCCCCTAAACCCGAAGGTATTTTGAGGAAGACATTTTATTACACTTACAGCTAAGGGTAGTGAACAATATCCAGTTGTCAGATCTTTTGATTTTTGGAGTTGAATCATCGATGCTAAATGTTGTACTATACAAGTGATACAAGTAAACTATAGACTATTATAGCACAAAAAATGCACTTTGGAAGTAATAACCTAAAAATAAACGTTATTTCATTGTTGCTGCATTTCATGAACATTACATGAACTGCAGTATACGCGTTTGTGCACCTCAGCACGGCCCTGCTAGGACCGGCACACCGCTGTCCACTACTCTTTCGACGCTCTCTATGAAGCCATCGTTTTAATGTAATGCATTATGAGACACATCATTTTAAAGATAATTATATTATCTATAAGTTTTATTTATCACTTTTATTCTCAAAACGTAATGATAAAAATCTATAATTTGTTGAAGTTTCTCTATGTTTTTTGTAGTGGAAGTTTTCTGTATATGAATAAGTATTACGGCGAAACTAAGCTATCTACATACAAAAAAGTATATAACATAATTTGTTTGTAATATTATTAGGAGTAAAATAAAAAAAATAACAGTCCGATAGCATAATTCGGTTTCGAGCTGTCGGCATATAACCAGAGTTCTGTACTTGTGATGTTGCTGAAGGGGTGGGGAGAAAGCAAGAAGGGTGGGTGTCGGTTCTTTTTGGTGTTTTAGTGTATACTTTATGTACTAACACCCTGCAAAAATTTAGCTTTTCCCTAATTAGTTGTGACAAATGCTAATTTCTTGCTTTCATTGACTGGGTAATAACCTACCACGTTGGTAATTACAAATGATGACTTCTTCTGGTGTGGTGTTTGTTCTTGTCGAATTATTTTATAATTGTTGTATATTTAATTTTTTGGGGGGAATCAGTCCAAAATTCAAAATTAAATTATTTTACTATTGAATTTCATATATTTATAGGTGTCTGCTGTTGGTGTAAATTTGATGTACAACAGTTAAAATTCACCTTCAATTAAATTTGTGTTGATATATTTTAAATATAAAACATAATTAGTTGTTTTGAAAACTCTTGGATCCTGAATGACAATTTTCTTAACCACTAACATATATCGCTAACAAAAATATAATTGTTAGAATTACGTGACATAAGTATGTATATCGTAAATATTGATGTATATCCTTAATGATTCCAACAATGTGGCCAGTACCGAGGCTAGGTTGTATCGGGATTCCAGGTGCTTGGCTTCATCTTCAACTGCTCAGGCGTTAAATACAATAAAATAATGAAAGACTGTAATGACGATTAAAATTTTAATATAATCTTTGTTTTTCTAGAAATAATATAGTTTCAAAATGTATCAGACCACAGACATGAAGTCGAAAAAAGTCATTGACAGCTTAAACCTTAGACCAGTTTGATTTGTTAAAATATAACCATCCACCTTAACTACCTGCCCTAATTACCTATATTAAATTAAACATACGAATCAATGTTTTATAAAAGTAATATTATTGATGGTATAGTTAACAGTGTTGTTACACTTTTATTGAATTTTAGAGCTATAAGTAAGCCCTACTCGAGGCAACACTAAATAAATTAGCGTTAAATAATATTTTACCATCCCGAAGAAGAGCTCTAAATTACAATAGGAAACGAATTTTAAATTATGACAGAAGTATTGGAGTATCCTGGATTTTTAGTATCGTCCATACTTCACTAGAACCTGTCCAATGTCCTAAATCCTCCGGTTAAATCCTCATCCACTCCCAGTTATCCCTATAATCCACATCATAGGTTCAAACGGCAGCGGGCACCAAATCCATTGTAAAATTAGACAATTGAAGTGACAATGGCCTGCTCCTCCACTCAACTCCTGAGTGTTATTAGCGCTCTGACTCAGGCTCAATCCGTAGCTGTAACTCGACACCAGTTATCACTCAGTACTTGTGGGGGGGGGGCGGGCTTAGTAGTCCTCAGGTTCACTTTAAAAAGTCTGAATAGGATTTTGACAGTTTCGGTTTCCTAATCATCATTGATAATTTTAGGTGAAAGTAATTATTATTCTTTTTTGTTTGTGATTGTATAGGTCTTGCAAATCTAATTCAGAATTTTTCTTTCTGAATAAAATTTTTCCAAACCTATTTCTAAATATTTAAATCTAATTTGGGAATTGCCCATTACGAATTCAATATGTTTTTGTTAATTTAAAATGAACAATTGTGTATTTGGAATGGAAAATTTCGTAATTGGTTTTGGGAAATTGTGACTTTAGTTTGGAAAATTAGGAATTGAACACATACATTTGGTTTTGTGTGAATAAAATTTACATTGTAACACATAATTATATCGATTGCGCATAGGTCTTATGAGGCAGATCTTAGTACATAAATTGAAGTTATAAGTTAGGCAACATTACAAAATATTAATTAACATTTTAAACCAAAACTTTACATTTAATATATTTGTAGTTTTTCATAGCTATTAAGCTAACAAGATTAGAATTGAATGATTCCATGTAGCAAAGTCAGGTGGGTAGTCAGCAAGACAATCGGTCCTCTGGATGGGCAAGAATGGAGCGGAAGAGAAGAGAAGAAGACTGGGCTATCGGTGACTGATGGATAGAAAGAGCTGGCCCCTCTCCTACTCCCCTCTCCTTCTCTCTCTCCTCCCCCCTCCCGGATTATGGCACCTATTAGCTCTGACGGATTGTAGCAATGAGTCGTCCTAACTACCCCTTCTCGGAATATTTAAATTAATCACTAGTGTACATCTCTCAGCTATCTTTCCCACTCAGATTTTTTATTTCCATTTTTTGCTGAGTGAAGAATTCCTTTTTAAATGATACATATGTTGTCCTTAAATTCGATGAGGCATGGAACATCATCCACTTTTAATAAATATAAATAAATAATATATATATATATATATATATATATATATATATATATATATATATATATATATATAGTATATATATTTTAAAGAAAATATACACATGTCGGTACATGCTTATATGTTATAGTCGCATCTGCCATCTGCAGTAGGGATCTAAACAACGACAGACCATATTAAACTTGTTTTATATTTTATTGTATTTGTAACAAATAAAGAAATCTTTATTTATTTGTTTTAATCAATTCACAACTACAGAGTTTTCCCTCTGCATCAGTCGAATGATATATTTTTCAAGTGTTTGGCTTTGTTAAAACATATGTTGATCAATCAGAGTGTAAACCAAGAAGTAGACAAATTAATCTAACAAGAGTTCTTTAGGTCATGTGCTTTGAGCCGACATAAAGGATTGGACAGTTACTGGGGTGAATTAGTCTGTACTACCTATAAGTGGATTAGGATGTTATGGTATAAGAATGTGAATGTGAAGTTTTGCATTTTACGTTTATGTAATGGTGTACTGACGGAATTCGTCAATCATTGTGTGTTATGTAATTTGAAGTGTACCACGGTGCGTGCAGTATTATCCAAGTATTTGGTCTGTCCAGTTCGTATTTTAGGAATGTGTGTGAGTTTCGCAGAACCACAACGTTCTGCTCCGTAGGTTTCAGTAATATGTTATAAATTAGTTTTTCTTTTTAAAAGCTTACCAATAATGTATAGCATTTTTAATGTTCTTGTGGTTGATATTTCGTATGGTAGTTCCGAGGTAGTCTACGCTCTATATATTATAATATTATATCAATGTTTTTAGTTGGAAATCTCTGATTAAAAAGAAAAACCGTTGGACAGTCGTTCCTCCACACGGTCAACATTATGTGGTTTGATTTATCTGGGATCGGCCTAATTTTCCTTTTTTCTTAAACGATTTCTCCTAGATATATAGATAATCTCAGACAGGTGAGGGAAGAAATCGTGGGATTATTGTGCTAAAATAGATAGCAGTGTCATCAGAAAAAGCATGAAAAGTTGTGAAAGGGTTTTGGAAATATCCTAAATTTCCTTTATAATTAATTTCTACAAATTTCAAAATTAATTCGCAACCATCAGTAGTAGATTACAAGCGTTAACTGTTTTGATTTAAATTTATTCAAAATCATTTTGAACTAATTGATAATGAATTAATCAAACAACAAATTCCAGAGCTATAACAAGGTTTTTAATTACGACAGAAGACTAAAGCGACAAGAACCTGTTCGACGTTAGAATAGAATAGAATAGAATAGAATAGAAAATAATTTTATTCTGGGACCAAGTCCCTTAAGAATAACAAATTGTACATAAAGAAATGATATTAGTTACATCTGGTCAGAGACATGATGAAAAGTAACACGAAAAAATAAAATACAATAAAAATAAAAATAAAAAATAATAAAATAAAGAAGAAATATTAATATCAATGATAATATATACCTAGATACTAATGTGATATGTGAACAGGAACATAAGAGAATATTCTACAAATGAGATAATAAATAGGTTATTTGAGACAATGCAAATTATATACAATATAAGAACCCAAATGTTGTATTCGGAATGAGAAATAAATATATTGTTAGTAAGCGTCATCTTGGATTAGGAGGAGGTACTGGAAGTAGAGGAATTTAAATGTTTTTAAAGATTTCGCTTGTCTAATATGAGAAGGAATGGAATTCCATAGGATGGTTGAGCGGTATAGGAAAGAGCGCTGGAATGTAGTGGTTCTATGGGATGGGGTATATAGATCAGAAAGACGGGATCTTGTGTTCAGTGACTTGATTGCAGATCTGAATTGAAGCACATTAAAAATATAGGAAGGATGAAGGGTGCTGATGATTTGGTAAAGGAATGATCCATGGAAATATTTTCTACGGAATGTGGGATAGAGCCAGTTTAATTCGGAATAGAGGAAGGAAACGTGGGAGCGCCTCGGTTTATCGAAGACAAATCTGGCAAAGCAGTTCATAATTAGTTTCAATCTGCCTTCGAGGACTGCCGAGAGACCACCATAAACTAGACAACCATAATCAAGGTAAGGGAATATTAGGGAGGATACTAGAAGCTTACGAGTTGACTGGGGAAGAAGGTGACGGGATCGGTGGAATAATTTAAGTAGACCTATAGAACGGCGGGAGATTTGGGCAATCTGAGATTTCCAAGATAGGGTCTGATCAAAAATAATTCCAAGATTTTTAACAGAGGAGTAGAAAGGGATAGGATGATCATTTAGGATTAAGGGAGGATACTGGGTGTATGCACTAAGGAGGGAGCTAGATCCTATTATAATGGCCTGAGTTTTCTGTTCATTTAATTGTAATTTATTTAAGGTTGCCCAGGCACTAATTCTATTCAGGTCTTCCTGAATTTTGGCGAAAGCAGAAGGAAGCTCGGAAGGAGGAAAGGAAAGATAGATTTGGGAGTCATCTGCGTAGAGGTGATAGGAACAGTGCTTAATTGAATTAGGTAGATCGTTGATGTAGGTATTAAAAAGGAGAGGAGAAATGCTGGACCCTTGGGCAATACCAGAAGTAATAGTGAGAAAAGTGGATAAGGATTGGTTAGGTATTTTAACTGCTTGGGAACGGTGAGAAAGGAAAGACTGAAACCAGCGGATGGAACTGATGGAGAAATTTAAAGATTCTAATTTGGAAAAAAGGATAGAGTGGTCCAGGGAATCAAACGCTTTAGAAAAATCCAGAAGTATCAGTACAGTCAGTTTTTTTTTCGTCTATAGCAGTAAACATGTCATTTGTGATTTTGAGGAGAGCGGATTGTGTGGAGTAGCCGGGTCGAAAACCAGACTGTAGGGAATCGAGGAGATTGGATTCTTCAAGGAAGTTAGATAATTGAGATTGTACTAATCTTTCTAAGGGTTTAGAGAGGTTAGATAAGATGGAAATCGGGCGATAGTCTTTAGGAGATGTGGGATTCAATGTTTTATTTATAGGATGAATTAGGGCTTTTTTCCAGGGGGTAGGGAATACTGAATTTTGAAGGGAAAAATTGTATATAAATAAGAGGACTGGTGTGATTTCGGGAAGACATAGTTTTATCAATTTTATAGGGATTTCATCTATGCCGGTAGAATTGGAATTGGACTTCATTATTGAGGAAATAAGTTCAGAGGGGGAGATGTAGGAAAAATAAAAATTAGCATCGTTGTATGCAGGAGCTGAGGTAGAATGGGAGGAAGGGTGAGGACAATCGGAAGAGAAGGAAGAAACAAAATATGAATTTAGTTCTTCAGGAGAAACAGGATAGGTAGATGGAGATGTGCGTGAATCGAGAAGGGAAAGCTTACGGAGGAGATGCCATTTCGATTTGGAATCAGGAGCGGAAGAGAGGGCTTCATGGAAATAAGTTGATTTTGCTCGACGAATCGAGGCTTGTGTCAAGTTACGAAGCATCCTGAAAGTTTGGTAGTCGTCAGTTATCCTCGTGCGTCTGAATCGTCTGCGTGCTGCATCTCGATTTCGTTGGAGCTGTTTGATTTCTGGACTTATCCAAGGAGCAGGAGGACGACGAAAGGAGGAGGATTTGAGAGGTGCATGGATGTTAAGGATATTTAAGAGGTTTGTGGTGAGGATGTTTACCATGGAGTCAATCGAGGAGGAGGTATAAATTTCAGTCCAGTTCTGAGTTTCAAGGTCTGGAAGGATCTTTTCACGGGTTAGGGATTCTATATTGCGGAAATCAATAGTTTTCGGGCTGAAAGAAGGTGCTTGGATATTGTAAGATATTCGGATTAGATCATGGGAGGATAGGAAAGGAACAGGTAACTGAGAAGAAGCGAGGAGGTTCTTTTCTGAGTCAATAATGAACAAGTCAAGCCAGGTATCAGATGACGAAGTGTGGTGGGTAGGGGAGAACGGAACTAAAAAGAGATGTAGGGAAAAAAATAGGTGTTCGAGGAACAACTTATCACGTGAGTCAGAGAGGAAATTGGAATTCAGGTCTCCTGAAATGATGATATTGGTATAGAAAGGAACATAATTGTATAGGGAAGTTTCGAAAGATGAGTCAAAAGGAACATGAGGAGGGCGGTAAACTACCACGTATAGGAGATGGTGAGTTTTGTAGGAAATTTCTACAAAAAGAAACTCGATTTGGGGTAGATCAGTAGGATTTGAGCGGTCAAGGATTCGGAACTTGAGGCCATCATGGACAAACAAACCCACACCTCCGCCAGTCCGACCTACTCGGTCATGGCGGATAAGTGTGTAGTTAGGGAGGGAAACTAAGGAAGAGGGAATGAAAGGTTTGAGCCAAGTTTCAGACACTGCAATAATATGGTAGGAATTTCGGGAAAAATATTGAAGGAATTCATCATAATGAGCGGGTAAGGATTGGACATTTATGTGACAGGTAGTTAGGATGTTGGTCATTTTGAGGAGATGGGGAAGTAAATAGTATCTGATAGGAAGACGCAAACTTTTAGGTAACTGGTTGAATACCAATAATAGAATTTAGTAAAAAATAATAGTGATATAAGGCAACAGTTAGATTCTAATAAAATATAATATAAAAAATAATAAGGAGAATACTATTAGAGTTATGACATAAAAATGAAAAAATGACAATAGCTAATAATAAAAATACGAAAATAAATTTAGATTTACTAGAATAAAAGAAAATTAATGTAGAATAATTAAAAAGTAAAAATATTAATAGATATAACGAGAGCCGTAGAGCAATATATATAGTCCGTGAAAAAGTCCGATGTAGGCCGACAAGAAGATGAGGACCGGTAAGTCAGAAGGCGTCGAGGTCTTGTTGCTGATCAATGATAACCACTGGGTGGCCATCATCTTTACGGCATCGCACCCTCCCGGCGGCGAACCAAACATATTTGATTTTTCCCGCTAGTCTCTTCTGTCTGGCGAGCCAGTATAAATGTCTATTTGTTGGAGTCATCTCCTCGCCAAGATATACGCGGTGAGAGTCATTCTCCTGCCACCCCATATCCCTCGTCGAGAAATCTCTCCTAACCTTTCTTTTTTGTAAGAGCTCATCTCTTAGAGTCTGCCTCACGAAACGAACTATCACAGGTGGAGGTCGAGTATCCTCTTTCCTTGGTCTGCGGCGCTCAATCTGGTCAATATCCTCTATACTCAACTTCAGACCCAGACCTGCCCCTACGCTTGTCACTATAGCCGCAGGTGTTTCCCCCGAACGAATTGGGATCCCGCGAATTTCTATAGAATTACGGAGTAATCCCTGCTCAGCCCTATTCAGGCGAATACCAAGCTCTCCTACTTTCGATTTTAAATTAGAATTTTCCACTGTCAATTCTTCCATCCGTTTAGACTGCGCTTCTAAATGTTTTTCAATCTTAGTAAGCCTGTCATTTAATTCAAAACTTAGCTCACCATATTTATCAATAGAAGATTTCAAATCTTATATATCTTCGTTGACCTTCGCGCCGAGCTGGTTGAATGCCTTAAGTAAATCGGAGCAAGTGGGTTCATTTGATGGAGGACTAATTGATTTTTCAATAGATGATTTATCTGAGCATTTTGTACAGCACCATGTTTTTTTTTTGATGATTTTATTGCCTCAAAATCTTTATCCGTTATTTGACTGCATTTACTATGATAAATTATACGGCATTTGCAACAGACAACGATTTGTTTGTCGTCACGAGAGATCTGGGATTCACAAATAGAGCATAGACCCATTTTAAAAAACTATTTAAACAAAAAATAAAATAAATAAAAATATTTTATTCGATGTAAATATTGACGTAAACGCTAGCGCCGGTCTAGAAACAGTCTTAATACCTTAGGGATTGAGATATTATGACTCACTGTAGCACAGAGGAATGTTATATTATATATTGTTTCTTGGTCTTACCTCGATTATGGTGAGAAAATAACCACACAGCACTTAACAGAAATTAAACAATATTCTAATGTTTAACATAAAAAAAAAACAAAAACAACAACAACTAAAAACAACACTTTTGAGAGGGAGAAAAATACAGAGCAGATGTGAGCAGGTTGCCGTCTCTGGCCAGACTGACGTTACAGACTACTTCAACGATTACTAGACAAACGATCAAAACTCCCAATTTATTACAAAAGACTTATTTACATGACTGTGATTAGACCTATTTGGACTTAGGGAATTGAGCTTTGAGGCTCTACTAAACCATCCAATTCATCTCGTGTCCAATCCTTACAATCCAAAATCCTTCGAAAAATCCAAAATGCCCCTTACTTTGTCACCAATAAACTTATCCATAAAGACCTTAATGTTCCTTATGTTGCTGAGTTAGCCCAAACCAGATACCTATCCTTTCATAGGAAGCTACATAGTCACTCAAATCCATTAGTTTCTCAACTTGCTTCTCATTCCAGTCCCAATAATCCTCTGAAGCGTGTGAAAAGAAGATGGCCTCTAGACTGATCTCTAGATCTTCTAGTGTAGAATTTTTATTGAGTGCTACTGATGAGTAGTTTTGCCATATTATTGTAATCGTTATCAGCTCATTTATTTGATGTATATATTCGTACAGTTGTAAATTTCGATAAATTGATATATAATATATATTATGATATATATATATATATATATATATATATATATATATATATATATATATATATAAAAAAAGAAAAAAAAAATACGGTAGACGGCTGTAAAAAGTACATAGAGCATATATAGTACATAATTTACTTTAAGCCTAGAGCTCCGTGAATAATTGTGTAGCGTATCGTTGGAGTGTGACCTGAGGGCCGCACACTCCAACGATACGCTACAAAATCATTCACGGAGCTCTAGGCTTAAAGTAGATTTGGATCTTAAATGCATTTATAGTTATCCCATTACTTTTTCATTTTTTTTTAATATTACTTCTCAAGTAAACCGAACGGATGAATCAATCAACTTATTTTTTTAATAAGTAAATAATATCCTTGATATGAAATATAGTTTATTTTTCTGTTTATAAATTAAACCAAATGATTTCTTAAATCAAATATAATAAAAGGTTTAACATACCCGAAGGTGCCAATACCACAACGCTCTGAATACAGTCCTTCCTCCACTCTGCTTAGCGAAGCAGTGGATTCAAACATTTACTGTGGCAGATTTTATGCAGTTTAGTGTCAAAGTGGCCCGCTTTGGTCAACAGGAACCAATCCATTCTGCAATATGACAATGCCCCAGCACACTATTCTCGTATTAAACCGGAAAAATATCGTAATCGAAGAAGTAAACGTTTTACCTCACCCCGCGTGTAGCCTAAATATTAGATTATAGTTTTTTTCAGATCAATGGTTCATTTTTTTAAACGTTGATATCTTCGATAATTACTTGGATGTAAAAATATGATGTGAAGTGTTCTTTGTCTCAAAAGCAAACGCGTCTTACCTCCATCAAATCTAATCACCGGCAGAAAGATAGGTGAGATATAGTTGAAACGAATAGGCTTTACTTTGAAGAGTATTATTCAATAATGTTTAAAATAAATAATCTGAAATAAAAGTGTACCTGATGATGAATACTTGCCTCAAATCATCCTCTTTATCATTACCATTATTTTTTCCAATTTCATATCATTCACTACTTAAACATGACTACGAAAATCAAATATTATTAAAATTTTGGTTACATATTTTCTGTAAATAATTACTCTATGATTTTAGCTTATCAAATATAGAGATCCAGGTGATTTTTTATTTCGAAAACCGCTGTAAATATTTAGTAGTTAAGTAAGAATATTTTTATTGGTTAATGTTTATAGTCTTTCTATTATTCTTATTTTATTTGTGTTTTTGGAGCAAGCTAGAAACTTGATAAATTATTTCATCTTTTTTAAATTTTAGCCAGACTGCACTAGCCTGTCAAATCGGAAATCAATTCCTTATATTTAAATTCTATTACCTGTGTACAAAGTATGTTAATGCATTTAATTTTTATTCAAATCAACCAATAGGTGCAATCTATTTAGGCGGTTTCGGCCTGAACTCCAAGAGCGCGTATCTATCAGAGTGTACAATAAATAATACCCCGGAGCTATGGCAGGCTACAAAGTGTACACAGCTGTGGGGAGGGGGGTCGGCACCGTTAAGGTGAGAAATTAGGCCGCAACAACTGTTCTTCTTCCAATATTATATTCCTTTTCCTTTCATATCTGCAAAACCAATCTACTTTAGGCTATTATATTCCAAGTGTCATTTAGTAAATAATAAAGTATAAAGATGATTATACATTTATTTTATAGTAAATGAGTACAATACAATAATTATGATTTTTACTTTAAGCATTTTATACCTAAAGGCACTTTCTTAGAGACGAATTCTAATTAGATTTCAATTTTTGCGGTTGATTTAGGATGGAGGTGATAGATTCCGAATGAAAAGTTTATCTCAATCCTACAGCAAAATTTTCCGATCTCTAAATCCGAATTGAAATATGATTTTAAGCAATTAATATAAAATTCCTTACTTCATTTTCCTAACGCAGAAATCCGTTAAACCTTGAATTTTCACGTCTGCTGTGCATTTTTGTTATAATTAGGTATGGAGCACAATCAGGTTTGTTAGTCGTGTGTTAGTGGATACCCTCAAAATATGGAGACCTTCCTGGGGCACACCCAGCCTCAATAAATAGTGTACCCTTAGAAAGGAGGAGATTTAAGTAAGAGCTTTGGCCAGAAGAAAGGTTATATTTTGGTGATGGTGAATCAAAAAAAAAAAAAAAAAAAAAAAAAAAAAAAAAAAAAAAAAAAAAAAAAAAAAAAAAAAAAAAAAAAAAAAAAAAAAAAAAAAAAAGAGCCTCCCGATCTCGAAGTCGAGCCAAAGCTGAAATAATAAAATATAAATTTTATAACTTTACCCGTACTCAAACTCGGACCCGGTAGCTTGGCAGTATAGGGCCTTATTCACTGAAATACCATACTTCTCATAAAACGGCCGTGCTTATGGTTCCTTCTAATCATCACGGTGGGAAACTATTTTAATAATATACTTAAAATGATTTTTTATTTTATTTTTTTTTTTCATTTACTAAAAAACTTTTAAAAACTTGAACTGATTAGGAAAATACCTGAAGGCTGCAGGTCATTGGGTAGACACTTTTTTATTTTTCATCCTAGAAAATGAGCTAAATTTTTGTTTACGGTTTCACTATCAACATCTTGTTTATTTTTTTTAGAAGCATTATGTAGAGTTGGAAGAGGTCGAACACTGGGCAGAGGAGATTGCGTCGATGGCCTGCTCTCTTTAGAATTACACTGCCTCAGGTGTGCCCCCCCCCCCCCCCCCTCCCACTCGTGGAAATGTAAGTACTTGCCTCTTACTATTGCCACTTCGTTTCTACTGCAAATACTGATAGTTGAATAGCCTTAAGAAAGTAACTGAAGAACCAATGACCTATAACTGATTAAAAGTCAATAACAAGCCTACATAAATAGAATTAAAATAATAATTCACACATATTCCTAAATAATCATGAAAAATTCCACTCAATAGAAGATTTTCAAATACAATAGTTACACGAAATTCGTCGGTTTATTAAAAAGTATATTTGCCAAAATATTTTTTTCGTTTTTTTCTGATCTATTAACGACCAGAAATGAATACAATTCATTGGCTTATCCTGATTAAAGGGTCTTTCAAAAAGTCCATGCGGTTTAGGATCTAAATTAAAATCCAATTATTTCATATGATGTATCCACTCTTTCGTTCAATAACCTTTACCAATGAGCAGGAAAATCGAAGATGCCTTACTCCCAGAAAGACTTGCGTTTCTTATTCAATCTTGAACGTTCAAGGTGTTGTTTATGGCATTCTTATTCGAAAGTTATTTACTGCTAAAGAATGTTGTAGAGACTGGAAAAGATGCTCGTCGTACGGTGTAAGACAAGTACTATATGCTGGGTATGGCAGACTCCAACAATTTTCCAAATGTGCATAAAGACGTGTTTGGCCGAGCAGCATCTCCACAGCTTATGTAGCCAGCGTCTCTGAGGTGGGAACCACTTCCATGTAACACTTCGAGAATGAATTAAATATAGTGTAGCCTCGGTTGTGGTTTTGTATTTATAAAAAGCCTAATTTTTCGGCGATCAATGGGGGGCAAAAAAGATTTTTAAATTCTCGTGGAAACATATATCTAGAAACTTACAATTTCACACACTCCTTAGATTAGCAAAGAGGTTTAATAGTCTCATTCCTCAAACCAATTGGATGGTATGATTGAAAAAAAAAAATATTGTGAGAAAATTTAACGGTTTAAAAAAAATAATTTTCGTTGGTTTTTTTTACCAAACAAAGTGGGCTTCTATTAGTAGTTTTTCACGTGTCATCATTAGTTATTAATTATTATTATAAGTTATTAACTATCATGATTAGTTTTCACGTATCATCATTAGTCTTCTATTAGTAGTTTTTCACATATCATTTATTTTCCAAATAGAACTAGTTAAGAAGACACGCTTATTACTTTATTTTTATTTTTTATTTATTTTTTTGGTATTCTGAGTTTGTTAGTAAAATTTTACTTTTATACTTGTAAAATGATTATTGAGAAAACTTTGGACCATTATTTTGGACATTAATTATGTTAATTATTCTGGGAATCAATAGCGATCGTCCATGATTAGTACCCAACTCCTTAAAAAAGTTAAAAAGCTATTTTCAATTCTAATTACCTGCTAATTTTTTGAAGATTAGGTACCGTAAAATGGGGTCACATTAGTATGGTGGGTGAAATTGGTACACAATTGTTTCTGCGGTGATTTCCTTCTGGCAGGTTGTTGTGTCGACTTTTACCAAATGAGAGCCTACGAAACGACTCATTCATGCGCTCTCAATTGTTAAAACTCGGCACAACAACCTGCTAGAAGGAAATCGCCACAAAAATAATTGTGTACCAATTTCACCCCACCGTACTAATGTGACCCCATTTTACGGTAACTAATAAAAATACTAAATCACATCTAACATCGGCGTTCATGAAATGGGAGTTGTTGGAAAAAAAACTTACTTTACTATATGACATTACTACTTTATTTATTTATTTACTACTTTATTAAAAAATATATCCAAATTGTTTTTTTCAATATCCACTCCTCTCTTAATGTTATTGTTTTTTACTGAGAAACTATGGTAGAAATATATCAAATGTCGGTAGGTTAACCATGTTAACCATGTTCAAAGATTAACGAGCCGTTGTACTAAGGAAGCAGGTTTCTCTTCCTAAAATAAAGTATTTTTTTGTTTACATATCTCTAGAAAATATTTATCTTTCAATGAAAAAAGACACAAAGAGGAGCAATATCTATAAAATGAATAATTTATTATAAGGCCAATAACTTTAAATCATTTGACTTTCAATACTAATTGCTTCAAAATTTACAAAGAGAAAATACGGTCATTCATCATTGTCACATAAGGAAATTAACGTCCAGTAATAGTCATGATGATCATTCGAAAAAAGCCACCTCAAGTTGCACAGTTTGTCTGGAATACGGTAGGACATCCACTCTCCTGACAACTGTAAAATATGGGTTAGCGAGCTCTGGGAGTGAAGGACGCAAGTCGACGCGCCTAATCAAAGCATAGTCTGTTTCTCTACACCTCTAAAAAGTGTTTAATCTTGAAGTTGAAGAGGCAAAAACTTTGTAGGATGTATAATAAACAGAAAGGCGAAAAGCAAAATTAGGCCTTATTAATTTTGAAAATCATCTCGCTTCATACCCCACCAAGTTCAAAATAGTATAACACAGTATCTTCATAACGAAAAAAGAAATATAATGATTTTTAATGATAAATCACTAAAAATAAATTTTCTGTTTTTCGCCATACTTTACTATGAGGGATCCCCATTGTTCAGCAATCAACAAAACTCTAAAACTCAAGCTCTATTAGCCTTAAGCAGTAGTAAACACATATTTTTCAACTATTTAACGGAAGAAAGAACATGTTTTGTTGTTATTTGTTAATATATTTACATTGTTACATATAGGTAGTTAATAATATATAAAATGTATATATAAACAGTGTTTTGCTCATTTGGTTATCTTAATAAATGATACCACTAAAAAACATTAAAAAAGCTCAAATGCGATATATACAAGAACAAATTATATAACTAAATAATTACACGGTGTCTTTAATGACAAAAGTTTTATCACGGAAGCAAGCAAACGATTTTTGTACCAGACATATTTTTATAGCATCCATCCCTTAAACTCTACAAATCCTATGATACGTTTCAACAACGTTAAGCCCTTAATGTGGTGAAAACGCTCAGCTGTACTCTCCATTTTTTATCGAAAAAGAAGTGATAAAATCGCCTTCATTATTGTTTGTAATCGAGTTAGTGATTGGATTAGGCGAACAATTCATGACACCCAGCTGTGTTCTCGGAAAAAACGGCGACGGTCGGGACATGGATCCAATGTAACAATGAACATTCATGACACCCACCTGTCAAAATAGTAACCGACGTTTTGGCCGATTATGGTCAAGAGTATACAAATAGGCCAGTTTTAATTGTTTAGTTCTAGCTATGTACTAAGAGGGACATATTATCTTTCTTGTGACTGATTACATCTGTTATTATACTGGTCTTTTGATAAAGTTTGTTCTGAGGTCTCTACATCGAAATTACGTTTTTCTTAATTGCTCCGTATATTTTCCTGAGAATTTTTCATTCTTGGTTTTCAGCAACAGGGGATAGCAAATGTGTTCTGTGACCCCTAGACTGTCTTCATATATGAGTCATTCTGTCAGTTCGTCGGAATTTCAACATTAGGATTCCATTAGAAAAAAATTATTTCTTCATAAATATCTTTATAAAAGTCTACTAATATTAGCTAGCCACACACGAACGGATTTCACAGACGGATCTCAATATCTCTGAGTAAATCCGTCTCTAAATCCGTACGTTAGTGGAGAACAGGGCGGACTCAATCAGTGACGGATCGGATCTGGCGGGCCTTGATCCGAACGTTCCCCCACTAACGGGCAGATTTATCTGTGAATCACAGAAAAAAATCTGTGAATCACAGGTCCGTCGGGAGGGGACCGCCAAACCCCTTAACGCTCGGATTTTGCAGTTGTGGAGCGAGGTGTATAGTAGAAGTGTATAATGAGGAAAGTAAAATGTGCTAAAGAGAGACAAGTGAAGTGGAGTGACAAGGCTATAGAAGCTTATAAAGAGAGACCCAGTCTGTGGCAACTGAACCAAAAAGATTATATGAACAGAAATGCAATGAACAGGAAATAAATTAACATCACGAATTTTGTCAAGAAACCAGTAACTAAAATTTAATCTCTTGACATAATCTTGAGGTAATAAATTCTGAACTTTTTAAAGATGGTATGGGTAAGGTGACCAGACGTCCTGTTTTGAACGGGACAGTCCCGTTTTACAGGGACCTGTCCCGTTGTCCCGACATATATGCTCGGGACGCATATTTGGGTAACGGTTCGGATCGGCGACACCACCAAACTAGGTTGACCCGCGCTACACCGACCAGTTCGATCCTTACGCTTCACTTCGAGTTTACATTTTTCGATAGTTCATTCCTATAACCTCACATGTAAACAATCACTTCTACAGTTTCAACTTGGATTGTGTTGTTTAGTTTGTTATATTGATATTTAGACTTCTTAAATCTAAATAAGTCAAACAGAAGTTCACAAAATGAGTTTCATAAAGGATTAAGTGTTTTATAAATTCATGTTTTCTTATTTCATCTAATCTTATGTGTAAAAGTGTTATAAAACTTAAGAAGATTAATTTGTACATGGATTTGGTGTTTTACATATTTATATTTGTTCTTTCAATTTAAGTGATAAAATTTACAACTTGTAAAAGTGTTATGAAACTTAACAAGATTTCTTTGTACATGGATTTGGTGTTTTATATATTTGTATTTGTTGTTTCAATTTCAGTATACATATTTTGTTAATGGATTCTTTGTCATCCATATTACTTTTTGTGCTAAAGTGAGACAGATTGTATAATTAATTCAATAAAACATATCAGTTTATAAATAAATGTGAGAAAGTATATCACAGGTTTTTTATGTTTTCTTATTTCCACTTCCCATGAGAATATGAGAAAACTGCTATATGAGAAAATATAGCAGAAATTAACATCTTCACTTTCAACTAGGATTCTGTCTTATATTATATAATGGCTTATAACATGGAGAATTGACAATGTGAAAATAATCACAGATTAAGAGGTAAATGACACATTACTATATAATTGTAGAACTATTGGTATAATGTTATAGATTAATGTGTTTTTAAAAAAAATTAGAAGCCTGATGATGAAACATTATCACCGAAACATGGAGCTACAAATGTTAAATAAATAGGAGTTATTCCAAATAAATACTTAAGGATTTTGTCTTTTTTATATTTATAATTAGTTATTTTCACTTCTCTGAGAGAAAGTTCATCAGGAATTAACTTTACTGGTGGTTCAGTAGTATATTAATTGTTGATTAAATTAATATTAATTCAAAATTGATTTAGTGTCTAATATTTCGATATTTCCTTATTTCCACTTTAATATTTCCTTATTTCTCATTTTAATATTAGAAGGTAAACAGAAGTTAATATTACTTTGAACAGGGATTTAGAGTTTCTCAGTAAATGTAGGAGAATAACCTTTCTCCTCTAAAAGCAGCGACTAGAACATCGAAATATATCGGAACAAGGTTAGAATCGATAAAAGGTATTCTGAGCGGGTTTAGGGGTTGGTGTCGCCGATCCGAACCGTTACCCATATTTGTCCCGTTTTACAAATATTTGGTCCCACATGTACTTTTGACAGCATCGAGTTTTTTTCCTGAATTCTATTCAATGGTGATGAATGAATCAACTGAATTAAATCTTTAAAAAATGAATCGAAACCCACCACTAATAAGTAATAACTACTGTAGAGGTCACCTGTGGTGTAGTGGTTAGCATAGCAACTTACTAAACCCAAGATCGCGGGTTCGCAGCCCGGCAGATGATCTTAGGATTTTTTAAAGGGAGTAAAAATCCTTAGCTATGCCGTCCTTCGGAAGGGACGTAAAATGGGGGTCCCGAGCCTGTGCGATGTCTGGTACTCGTTAAAGATCCCTATCCTAATTATACCTGGATAGGCAAAATTTAGGACTCCCCCACCGTAGCATCGTTGAATTAGCCATAGCAGCATAAAGTGACGTTAAACGAAATAAACAAACAAACTAATAAGGCATGAGAGATTGATAGCATCGGCCGTTCCCGGCGTTACTCGGGCGAGATCGTTTAACTCTGTGATGTCTCGCGCATTGTCAAACATCCCACTTCCCCCTACCACCAGAAAATACAATTCACAATAGTCACAACTTAACCTCTACTAGTAGTGGTGCTCAGGCGTAATTTGTGTTTGTGAGTGTATTAATTTTATTCAGTTTTAGTTTACATTTTTAAAATGCCAAAACGTACATGCAAGTTCAACAGTGAACTGGAAAAAGAATTTCCGTTCATTAAAAAAACTAAAAGTGATTCTAATGTTCGGTGTCTCACGTGTAGCACAAATTTTTCTGTTTCCCACGGCGGAAAAGCTGACATCACTCAACACCTAAAGAGTGAAAAACACAAGTTAGCTCTCTCAGCTGCATCCTCCTCGAATACTATAAGTAAATTTTTCAAGTCTTCAACTTGCGGAACTGCAGAACTGGAACTGGCCGCTGCAGAGGGAGTATTTGCTTTTCATACCGTCAGCCACTGCCAGAGCTTTCGCTCAATGGACTGTACGACAAAAATAATACAGAAAATCTTCGAACCAAAATTTGCGTGTGCCCGTACCAAAGCTGAAGCTGTAATAGTGAATGTGTTAGCTCCATTTGCAGAGAACGAGCTAAAATCAGATTTAGATAAAGCTAAATTTATTTCAGTCTCTTTTGATTCTTCAAATCACAAAGATCTGAAAATGTTTACAACATTAGTACGGTACTTTGATCCCAAAACGGGAGTACAGGTAAAACTGTTGGAACTACAGGCACTTCCTGGTGAAACGTCGGACATTGTATGTGATCATTTAATCACATTGATGCAAAATGCAAACATATTGGATAAAGTTGTTGGATTTTCAGCCGACAATACCAATACTAACTTCGGTGGCGCAGCTCGGTCAGGAAAGAACAATGTTTTTTACAAGCTAAAGAACTACCTACAGCAGCAGACAGTCTCCCTATGGATATTGAGGCTATTGTTGTTAAGATTTACAGCCACTTTTACATTTACACGGTAAGAGTCGAGTCATTTAAAGAATTCTGTGAGGAAGCTGCTGTGGAGTACAAGAAACTCTTGGGCTACAGCAAAACAAGATGGCTAGCACTTGTGCCCGCTGTAGAGCGCCTTTTGAAATTATTTCAGCCTCTAAAAACCTACTTTCTTACCAATGACAAAAGTCCTAAACTCATCAAAGACTTTTTCAACGACCCATGTGCTGAATTATGGCTTTATTTTGTACATAGTCAAGCTGCTGTTTTTCACTCTTCCGTGTTACAAGTTGAAGGTCGGAGTGTGAATGCTGTTCAAATTGCTTCAGTTTTGTCTGATCTGCGTCAGAAGTGTGAAGAAAGGTTGGCAAACAAATCCATGCCTTTAGTTGTCGGTAACTTCATTAAACAGATCGAAGAAACAGTTGACAAGGAGTACATTGTTAATACTATTTGTACTTTCTATGAGAATGGTATCGAGTATTTAAACATGTGGTCTTGGCATTTTTTGATGACATGAAGAAATACCAATGGATAATTCTAGAGGAAGTTCCTGAGTGGGAAAGGATCGAGGAGGGGATTGACGTGATTGATAGTAAATTTACCATGCTGAAGATTTCGGATAGTGAGCTTTTTGACGAAGTGACTTATCTAAAGAAGTACGTGACAAAGGAAAAGATTTTCAAGTGGACCGAAGAGAAAAACCGAAGAGATGGGTAGAAATATTTCTACATTTTGCAAATCAAAATGTCCCTATCAAGAATATTGCACTGGTGGTTTCATTTTTCTTGTCCTTACCAGGAACAAACGCTCCTGTGGAACGAGTTTTCTCAATTATTAATGACATTTGGTCATTAGAAAAATCTCAAATGAAAATGTCGACCCTTAAAGCAATGATGCTAGTAAAATGTAACTTTGCAATGGGTTGTGTACAGTTTTTAGATTTTATCAAACAAAATCCTGATATTTTGAAAACAATTCACTCATCTCAAAAATATGAAAAAATAAACCTTGAAGTTAGTTTTTTCGACAATATTTTTTCAAGTGATATCAAGTTTATTTCTAAATGTAGTCTCATAATAATATTGAATAAAATAGTATTTCATATATATATTGGTAAATAGTATTTTTTAAAAAGTGTCTCTAACTTCCCCGATATTGAGGGTCCCGTTTTGAGAATCTCATAATCTGGTCACCTTAGGTATGGGTAGCGATTATCACCTTTCAAAGTCCGCCATATTGCGATATTGCTAATGCAGCAAATGCTCTTCGGATGCTAGTCTCAGGATTGTTACCGAAGTGGCGTTGAACACAATTTCTTCTCCGACAATCTGACCTTATTGCTATCTGGAATTGGTCGCCTCTATTACGTATTAAGAATGACTCAGTCTCTCGTAATCTATTAAAAGTTAACGAAAAGACTCGTCGATTAGGCACTCTTCTCTTTGGAAATCGGCGCTCACCGCTTCTAAAGCATTGCCGTTACAGATACCATACACAAAAATCATATCAGCGTATTCAACATTAGAATATGTATGCGGCATTGTGGCTGATGCTATTCACACAAAAATATCTGAGTAACTGACTGAAGACTGATTTAGGAATTATAATCCTGGAAGGAAGCCA
Organism: Euschistus heros; assembly: GCA_003667255.2. NCBI lineage: Eukaryota > Metazoa > Arthropoda > Insecta > Hemiptera > Pentatomidae > Euschistus > Euschistus heros. Next base: position 1,098,603 of record RCWM02000005.1, read on the forward strand.
AAATGTAAACAAATAAAAGAATGTAAAGGATAAAATTAAGTGTTTACATATCTCACTGCCTAGCCTGACGAACTTTGAAAGGTGATAATCGCTACCTGTAGCATTTTTGTTTTGTTTCATTTTTTGTGATTTTCTCTAAAACTAAGCAAAAACGAGCAAATCTGTAAAGGACTTTTTCTCTTAGTTTTTCGGTCTCCTATAAGTTCCTGAAGTTTTGCCATTTAAATTCAGGACACCCTGTATATCCCTTTTCTATATATTTTTATTCTTTTTTCATGTAGGTTGAACCATTTCCAGTTTTATTTAAACCTTTTCTTAATGGAACTAGGCCCCTAAATTTTTATGCGAAATGGAAAAATATTTATAATGATCATAAAAACATCATATTCTGACATTCCAGAGAACAAACAATAATGTCGAAATAAAATAAATCATTCATTATTCATTCATTCATTCATTCATAATAATCTTATTTGATTAATCCCTTAAGTTTTTATGGTTGATCATTGATAACAAGTATAAATAATAGTTAATTAACATTAAAATCAATTTCAGTTGGAAATTTAATGTTTGTTTGAATTAAATACATCAGTGTGGAACTTGTGCTTATGCCGCCCTCTAAAGTTTTTTTTTTACTTTGCAGATTTCCCCTTTTCATTAAGATATGATACACTCCACACATACCACTGGCAAGGGCAGCAATTTGACGAGAGGTACCCAAATTCACCCGCGAACACATCACTTACCCAGTGGAACTAGCACACTAGATCCGTGGCGGATTTCAGAAATCCGACGGATTTGCCCCACACACGGGCAGATTATCGACGGATGTGGCTTGACGGTTTCAAACCTGACAAACCAGAACGGTTTGTTAAGGAGCAGCAGAGTTTAGATCTCCGTGGGATCCGATCCGTCTCGGATCTCCATCGCACATTTTCGACGGATCGGGTTTGACGGATCAAAGGTAATGTTAAGGGGCAGAAGAGATCAGATCCCTCAAACCATATCTGCCAGATCAGATCCTTAGGATCAGATCCCTTAACGAAATCCGTCTGCGTAGCTATTACTAGCGAAACATTCCTTCATAGAATATAGCCTATCTGCACATTTATGATCATGATGGAAATTATGAGATATAGAGAAACTGATAGAGTGTGAGGGAAATAGAAAACAACAGCAATTCAAATAATAAAATGTTTATAGTACAAAAGAATTATCAATGAGTATAATATCAACTAGTCGATTAAAATATATTAGTCAACATTGATTAAACATTTAAACATAAAACTTGAAAGAAAAAAAAATTAAAATGGTAAGACATTATATTATACATTTAAACTTTAAAATCGAACATTAGATTAGTATAATTAATATTATATCACATTAATATAAATAGTGACGAATATATATGAAAAGTATTTTTTTTATTTGATTTCACTTACAGATTTTACAGTAGAATTTTGAGTTTGATTTAATATTAACAACATTTTGTTGTATTTTATTGTGAATATTACAAAAAAAAATTCATTTCGGGCTTTTTTGAATTCAAAGAACTGAGTGAGATTGAACGTGCAAAGGTTTTATGTCGTCGTAAGGGTATAATCTATCTGAGATTGCTAAAACTATGTGCTGTTCAATATACACTTATGAGACAGCGGATCTTTAACACATTTTCCTTGCTACCTAGATAAGGAAAAAAATAAATAACAGGTGCACGTTATAAGATTTTTTGTGAGAACATCTCTTCAAAATCGCAAGAAAGAATCGAAAGAACTGGCTGAAGAGATGAAAACCTTGTGTTCTGTCGATATTTCTGCTCGGACAGTAAGAAGAAGACTAGGAGAGAAAGATATAAAGGGATGTAAAGCCAGGAAGAAACCATGGCTTAGTAAAGCCAATCGCAAGAAGAGGCTTGCCTGGGTAAAACTTCACCAAAACTGGACTGCTGAAGATTGGGTAAAGGTAATTTGGTCAGACGTTAGCAACTTTGAGGTAATTCAATTATTGTAAATTGAAATTAAAAGTTGCAAAAAATCCCGAAAATAAGTTTCAAATACAAGAATATAATTGTTTTTTTTCAAATTCATTAAAATATCTCATTTTGTGCAGATTTCTGGAACTTCTAGAGTAGTTTTTGAACGAAGAAGGGAAAGCGAAGCCTTGCATCCAGATTTTGTTGTCCCTACTGTAATCATGGTGGAGGAAACATAATGATTTGGGGTTGTATAGGGCTACGGAAGTTGGAGAAATGTTTTTGTGTGAAAGGAGGATGAATAGCGATACCTATATATCAATATTTAACCAAATTTTGAAGCCTTCATTTGAAAAAATATTTGAACCTGATGACATTGCCAATATTATTTTTCAACAGGATAATGCCCTATGCCACATTTTATGCAAAAGTAGAGAATGGTTTGATAAATAAAAACAATATCAATGTTCTTGACTGGCCTCCTCAATCCCATTGAACACCTGTGGGCTAAATTAAAAATCAGAGTTGGTAAACATAATCCTACAAACAAAGACAATTTGTTTACATTATTAAAAGAAGAGTGGGAAAAAATAGTTAAAGAAGATTGTACACAACTTGCTAATTCCATGCCAAAAAGAATAATTGGGGTAATAAAAGTAAATGGTTTGATGACAAAGTATTAAATCGTGATTTTATGATTAAAAAAATATATGATGTAAATGGTTGAAGTCATTTTTATTCCCTAATACTTTTATGTAGGTGCCTAATACTTTTGGCCAAGACTGTACTTCAATGCAAAGAAAACAAGAATCAAAGTTATCTTCTTTATAAAATCAGTATGTGAAGGAAATAAAATTATGAATGACACGATTCGTACACTTGATTCGAGACAAACTTGAAACAACTAACAAAGGAAATTTGTTGTAAGTTAGGTTATCCTCAGTTTGGCGGGACACTTCTGCAATGTTGCCAACCTCAAATATGATGGAAAGAATCTTGGTTATACTTTAGTGGGCCTTTTCAAAAAATGTGAGAGAAACAGATTGCATCAGTAGAGAAACAGGCATTAGTCATTCTTCTTTTTGTAAGCATTTAGCCTCAGTTTCTAGTCTAAAATTCAATATATTGCAACTTACTTGAGGTCATAGAAAATAAATTAAGTTAATAATTGCAAAAATGGAATACTTATTCGCATTTAACGTTACCAACTTATGTTTTGGGACATGCGAGGGGAATAGAATTTGACGTTTTGAATTCAAATTTAACCATGAAAACAAATCGATTAACCATTGGAATATTAAAATAATATTAACCATGGAAAAACTACTTTACGTTTAAGTGGTAAATACCTCGCACCTACTTATTACAGTTGGGTTGCAAGAAATTTCATGTAGAAACCACAATCGCATCGGGACACAAATTCGTATGAAATGGGAGAATGACCCATATATTTTATTGATAGTATGAATGTTTCTTAAATTTATTTATTTACTTTTTTTTTAATATTTTATTTTATCTCTTGTATAATTGAAGGATATTTTATTGTACATATTGTATGAATGGATTCATCAACTTCAATATTACTTATTACCTTAAAGTGATGTAGATTAAATAAATATTTAATATAATATTTATTTAATAACATCTTAACAAATATTTATTAAATAAATAAATAACAGAAGTGCATCCAGACAAAAGCCAAACTAAGACCGTATCAAAAAGTGATTGTTCCGGAACCCTCCTTGACAGCAGGAACAATGGTCATTGATAGGCAGTTCAAAATCAGCGAAATAGATAAAAAAGAATAAAAAAAATCAGAGGAAAATATATGGAGCAATTAAGAAAAATGTAATTTGAGTAGATGTAAAGACCTATGAACGAAATTTATGAAAAGACCAGTATAATAGCAGATGTAATCAGATAACGCCGAGAAAAATTTTAGTTACATCTAACGACAAGCAAATGCGGCACAGCATGATTTTCTTTATTCAAATGTCATATTGTTGATTTTAACGCGGCACTCGGTACGATCTTTAATATTTTCTACATCGATCAGCTGCAGTTCCCTCTGTCACTCCTTTAACCATGCTGTGCCGCATTTTCTTGTCGTTATAAGCAAATGCGGCACAGCATGGTTAAAGGAGGCAGAGAGGGGCCTACAGCTGATCGATATAGATAATTTTAAAGATCGTACAGAGTGCCGGGTTAAAATCAACAATATGACATTTGAACGAAGAAAATCACGACAATTTGGAAAAAAACAGAAGAAGGAGCATTCCAAAATAATGAAGAGACCCTGGGAAGAGAGAAGGAGGGATAACCGAAAATGAAGTGACTTCAAGTTCAATCGCTCTCCTCAATATAATAAATATTCGTCATAATATTAAATAAAAGTAGTTCTTTTAAAAAAAAGTTAATAAAAAATAATATGAATATATTCTTTCAGGAATGGCTATCATTATAATTTATTACTGATTTTCATAGGCTTTAAATCATACGCTATTTTCATTTCATACATCTGTTAAAATAAGTATCATTATTTACATTACGCTATTCAGGTAGAATCCATAACTCGTTTCAATAAAAGTTCTTTTAGTGCCTCGTTGAGCACATAGTAGAAATGAAGTCTTATTTTTTTTATTAATTCATTCATTCTAAACTGATTTAAGTGACAACCGTTATTCCACGCGATGGGGGCGGCCATGATGACCAGCTCCAGGTTATATTATTCAATAATTACTCAGTAATCGGCCTCACAGCAACGGCACCCCCCTCCCCCTCCCCTAAATGTTTCTGGCGTTTTATGTTGACTGCAAATCTAGGTCGTACAGTGCCCCTCCCCCTCTAACATCACTCACAATTTTATTTACTGCCTTCATAAAAAAATGTTGCTTTTCCCAACATAATTATATACGTGTTATATATTTATAAAAGGTTAATTTCATAATACAGTAGCAGTGATATTTCAGAAAAAATAAAATAAATTATCTGGAAGCAATTCTGACCCACTACGTTGGGTTGATAAATGTTCTGTCCATGTTAGTCCATCACAGGTTTAATTATAAGTAGCAATACCAATATCAAAGAGCGAATTTATAAACATACAGGGTGTCCCAACAACTATGTACACCTCGCTTGTTCCTCATAGATTTTTTTTTTTTTCAATTCATTTTGACAATATATTACGATTTTCTACAGTTATGGGCAATACGTAATAGTTCTATAAGTTCACATCCATGCCTGACTAACATGAAAATGAAATAATAACAAAATTATGATACAAATAGGTAAATAAATAAATAGATTAACGTATCCAATAAAAAAATAATAATATACATAAAGTTATAATAAAAAATAAAATAAAGAATCAAATAACAAGAAAAGCGAAGAAAACAAAAATCACTGTCATTCATGCATATTTACACTCAGGTTAAGAACATCCTCCCTTCACCTGCCTCCCCTCCCTAACCAAGTGAACAGGAGGGCTCTAGAAGACCATTCTCTCTTGGTTCGTGAGCCATTGGAGGGAGAGTTGGAGCACTTAAGTTACAAACATTCCTAGCTGGAGGACAGGAGAATCAGGCCATGGCCAGGACTCCACAGTTGAATTTTACAATAGATATCGATGCCGCTGCCTTTTTAACAAGTGAAAAAGCTTACGGGGATTTGGGTAACTGGATAGGGATTGAGCCATGGGTTTGGATGATAAGGTTGATTTTGATGAGTTTTTGAAAATCAGATTTATAACAATACCAGAATCATAAATTATCTAAATAATTAAAAGGGTCTACAGTATATATCCTTATATTGAGGTATATATATCACTCCAGACCTTTTACTTCATTAACACGTAAATTAGATATTTCCACTGACCCCCGTTGAACAGATCGGCTACCTAGGACTCCATCTACACAAACGACTTACAAGACTTAAAAGAGAAGAAACATTCGTTTCCGACAACTCCAACATTTACTAGACAAGCATTAAACACTCATAATAATTGACATAAGACTTATTTAAAAAAGAGGAAAACCTTTAGCACTGCAACCTCGTGGCCAGTGTTCGCCGAAGAGCCATTAGTCTCCCAACTTGCTTCTCTCTCAGTTGACTACACCCCTCCAAGGCGTCTGAAAACAAGATGGCCCAGGGGCTTTCTAATGTAGAGCAATTATTGAACTGCTGCTTATGGATAGGTCTTCACAAATTAATGGCATGTTACATTTACTTATTGTATATACTGTATACAGTTGTAAATATCAACAATAATAAAAAAAAATTGTTTGTTAAATATTAGAACTAAACATTTAAAACGGACAAATGTTTAAGTTTCACAACTGCATACAGTTAAACAAGGGCTTCGTTTAGAGAGAAAAACGAAAAAAGTAGAATTATTAGGCAAGGACCTTCAAAGAGCGTTTGTTGGAGAAGAAAAACGTTATAAAGTAAAATGTCAATAAATTCATGAAACTTTAATTTCAACTTCTATACTCCATTTCCATTTAAGATACATTACTCCTTTTCTGTTGACTACATTAAGGGCGGCTGAAGGAGCAGCCAGCGCAATACTTCAACCTTCAGCCTACCCACCATTCGACCCACTTTCACAAAAAAAAGTCTTTCATTTTCTCTCTACTTTTTTTCCAAGATGTGAAAACTCTTATCTTCGCCTTTTAACACTCCTATCTTCTTTTTCAATAAAAATAAATAAAAAACCAGTTACCTCGCAAGTTAGTTATTTTAATTCATTCTTGGCCGGGTAACATTCATCTTGAAAAGCTTCTTCTGTGACAACTTAAAGAATACTAAGGTTCAATACATTGAAAATAAAATATATTAGTAAAAATCAGTTTATAAACGAATGATATTAGGTATAACTATACAAATATACAAAATCAGCCAGAACGACTATCCTCTTCTGTTCTATCCCTCATTAACCAGTTATAAAGTATAAAATGATCAAAAATTTTAAAATTAAAATATTATGAATATTGTTTCTGTCTCTCTCCCTCTTTCCACATTTGGCTCTTGTGTTTTCATTTAGTGTTTTCCTATGAACCAACACCAGCAGTATGCCAGTGCCTAGAAGACCTTTCCCTCAAATTCTATCTTGGTTACCGTAATAGTTGGTTTTCTCCACTATATGATTTGGATCATTTTCCCTACAGGTCCTCATATTTCATATAATCTTATTTTCGCCAAAAAATAAACTGAACTGTTAATGATATGGGATGGAAATATGTTTTATGACGCGAACATAAGTAGGAATACCCTTCTATTCGCACTCGCCAGCTTTCTGATTACTTAAATGAAATGAAATAAAAAATAAATTTTATTCTGGGAGACTGTCCCCTAAGCATAATTAAAGTGCACAATATTAGGTACAATTGTCTGGCTGAGATTAGTTAAAATTCAGCACATCGGTGTTAAAAATTAAATTATGAGAAAAAAAAAACAAAAAGAAAAGAAGAGAGAAAAAAAAATGAATAAAATTAAAAACAATCAACAGTAAAATTTTTACCACACTTATGTACATTTACATTTTTGTGGAAGATTGAAGATTGAGGAGATGGATAAATAAAAGATGTTTAAAAGAAGTTAAGGAAGAGGCTTTGCGAATATGGATAGGTAAGGAATTCCAAAAAGAGGTAGCACGGATGACGAATAATTTTTCATAGTAGGCAGTTCTATGCGAGGTTGGAAGGTTGGGATCTTGTATTCAGGTGGTGAATGGAGGAACGCAGAGTAAGTAGGTCTAGGATATAGGAAGTTTTATTGGTTTTTATTGAGTGGAATAGGAAAGTGCCGAGGAAGTATTGCCGTCGAAAATCGGGAAAAAGCCACCCTAGCTCATTGTACCGGCAAGATACGTGAGACCGTCTGTCGACACCAAAGATAAATCTTATGAAGCAATTCATAAGTCTTCTTAGTCTCGTCTCTAGCTCAACATACAGTCCCCATACACCAAGCACCCGTATTCAAAGTGGGGAAAAATTAGAGAGGATACCAGAAGTTGCCGAGTACTTCGGGGAAAGGAGTCACGATGTCTTTGGAGCTGTTTGAGGATCATGATAGATTTTCTAGTAATTTAGGAAATATGGTTATTCCAGGATCAAAGGAGATTCCGAGGTTATTAATGGATATTTGGAATTGAATTGTACGGTTATTGAGGTATAGTAATGGATAGTAAGGGAGGGAATTAAGGGTAGGTTTTGAACCGATAAGCGTTGCTTTTCTCTGGATTCAGGCGTAACTTATTTTTCACTGCCCATCCGCTGATGTTCCCAGTATCGTCCTGAATCTTACGAGATGCTTCGAACATGTCTGAAGGATGGAAGGATAGGTAAATTTGGGGGTCGTCAGCATACAAATGATACTGGGAATGGTGTATAACATGGGGTAGGTGTTAATGACCTAAGCAGAGAAGCAGAAAAGAGGATTGGTGAAAGGGAAGATCCTTGAGGAACACCTCGTGTTAAAGGTAGTGAGGATGAGGGAGGTTTGTTGGGAATGATAACTGTTTGGGAACGGTGAGACAAGAAGGAGCGGAACCAGCTTAAAGCGCTGTTGGATAGGGAAAGGTTATGTAATTTGGAGAGGAGAATTGTATGATCGACGCAATCAAAAGCTTTTGAAAAATCGAATAGGACAAGGATTGTAATTTGCTGTTGGTCCATGGAGGAATGGAGGTCTTGTGTTATCTTAAATAGGGCCGATTGAGCGGAGTATCCTGAAAGGGAGCCTGATTGGAGAGGAGTGAGGAGATCTTTGTGATTAAGGTAGGTGGAGAGTTGTGAATGGACTAATCTTTCCAGTGGTTTTGACAGGTTTGACAGAAGGGAAATAGGCCTTAAATGAGAAGCTAGGGAAGGGGAAGGGTGTTTTATTCAGCGGGCGTTCAAGGACATTTTTTCAGGCGGAGGGAAAGGTGGAGTTTTGTAGGGAAAAGTTGTAAACGTGTAAAAGGGCGGAAAGAATGGAAGGAAGACTGAGTTTAATCATTTTTACTGGAATTTGATCATAATCATAATCATTGGTTCGGGATTTGAGTACGGAAGTGATTAGGTCATTGGGAAGAATGTGAAGAAAATAGAAGTTATCGGGATTGAATGGGGTTTGAGGAATAGGATATGTTACAGGTAAGGGATTAATTTGTGGCTCGTTAGCGAAAAAAAAGTTAAGTTCATCAGGGGAAATAGGGAAGTTGGAACAGGGGGTGGAGCCGGCAATAGAGAATTTTCTTAGGATTTTCCACATAGACTTGGGGTCAGGAGCTATGGATAGGATATTATTTAAAAAAATGTGCCTTGGCACGTCGCAATGAAGACTGAGCAAGGTTTTGGAGATGTTTGAAAGTGGAGTAGTCCTCTGGAATTCGAGTTCGCTTGAAGCGCCTCCTAGCAGCATCTCTTCTCTTCATCAATTCTCTAATTTCTGGGCTAATCCAGGGAGCGGGGGACCGTCGGAAAGTGGATGTCTTAAGCAGTGCTAGGTGATTGAGGAATAAAAGGAGATTTGATGAGAGGCATGCAACCGTCTCATCGATGGAGTAGGAAGAAAATATGGGCTCTAATGATGTGTCAAGTAAAGGATCTATGCTTTCAGGAGTTAAGGAGTCAAGATTTCGCCAGTAAATCTGCTTAGGGATAAAGATGGGTGTGGGAATATTATAGGATATCTGAATGAGATCATGGTAAGACAGAAAAGGTATTGGATTTTGGAAAGACGAGAGTAGATTCTTAGGTGAGTCAATGATTATGAGGTCTAGTAATGTATCCGTAAACTGGGTATGATGGGTCGGTAAAAGAAACAATGAATAGGTCAAGGGAGTATATCAATTCTAGTATGTCCTATCAGGAGAGTCGGAAAGTAGATTAGTGTTGAGGTCACCTGCTATGATTATGTAATTGTACAATGGTACGTAAGTCAGGAAAAAGGATTCAAATGTTAGATCGAATTTAGCTTGAGGAGGGCGGTAGACTACTTCGTAAAGGAGTAAGAATGAGTTAAAGGAGATTTCTGTAAATATATATTCTATGTGTGGATAATCAGGAGAGGGTGATTTGTATAGGGTTTTAACTCTCATGCTATCATGAACGCACAAGCCGACCCCTCCACCTTTTCGGTCTGCGCGGTCATGACGAATGAGAATATATTCAGGTTAGTTTATAGAGTAAGAAGGGATACTTAGTTTAAGCCAGCTTTCTGATACAGCAATTATATGGTAGGAATTATGGAGAAAGTGGTGCAGGAATTCATAATAATGAGCAATGAGGAATTGTGAGTTAACGTAGCAGGTTGAAAGGATATTAGTCATGAGAGGAGAGGGAAGAAAGTAAATTATAGAAAAGCCCATAATTTACTGGGAAATTAATTAAAGGAAAAGAAACTTTTCGGTATTTTACTTCTAAAAACAATAAAAATATAAATATCAAATATAAACTTAAGAATTCAAACATTGAGAGCCATAAAAGAATTAATAAACCAGAAAAAAGTATGTGAAATTGAAAATTAAAAATATAAATTACTGAATTGAAAAAGAATAACCACATTAAAAAAATAAGCACTTAAGCTTCTTCGTCACTCTTATTTCGCCCATGAGTGGAGGGACAGGTTTGGTTGGGAGATCCCTAATTTAGTTTATAGGGGTAGGTGCTGTACCTGTGGACAATTTTCACTTATAAATTTTTCTTATTTTCAGTGCTTTATTTATCTGAGTGGTCAATGTACCATTAGATAAGAAATTTAAGGGGCTATGGAACCCTGGTGTCTTTATTTTGAAACGTTATTTGATTTTTACAGAAAATAATGTTTTGTAACTGACTGATTAGTGTCCATAGGTACCTTCCCCCTTTGTACCTGTGGACACTAGTAGATGTATCAATGGACATTCATTTCTCCATAGGTTTATAGGGATAATTGAAAAGATATTTAGAGAAACACATCAGCAATAATAGAATATTATACAACAAAAGTCGACTTGATATTATTGAACTAAAAGGACGACTAGAAAGGTGAAAACAATAAATTTAGCGTCTGTTTCACAAAACCCGTAAGTGATAACTGATATGAAAACATATGAAGTTATGATATATTTATTGGACAATCCAATGAAATATTACTGCCTAGAAAATTTGTAAGTCTAGGCCTTAAAACATTTAAAATCACTGGTTGGATTGGTCAGGATTTGGAAGAAAAAAAAGTTTAACAATATATATATATATATATATATATATATATATATATATATATATATATATATATATATATATATATATATATATTGTAAATATTTAGTTTACAAAAGGTTAAAGAAGTTTCTATATCAGAAATGGTAGTAGAAATTAAAGAGAAAATAAGTTGGATGTGATCTAATAATTCTTTAATTGTTAACAAGTTAACTACGGTTCTCATATCATTAATTTTTCGTGCAATATGCAGCGTGTTCTCTTGTATGTTTTTAATAGTATTATTAAATTCAGTAATTAAATCACTTTTTATCGAATATTGGTTATGTATTTGATCAACAATCTGGTCCTGATTTTCTTTAAGAGTTTTTATTAATTCAGAAAATTCTTTTTTATCATACGCATCTAAGTTAAGTAATCCTCTTTTAACTCGGTTATTCCTGGTATCATGTAGTTTAATATTATTTATTTTCCCGTTAATTATAAATCTTGTACTGTTAATTATATTAATGTGAACTTTTAATTCTTTTAATACTGCATTGTTAAAATGTGATTCATTTAGGTAATTTTCAAATTGCCAACTTACGAAAAGATATTCCGTAAATAGTGGTCCTAAGTCTAAGAAGTGTATTATTTTGTGTTGGGATGTTTGCAATTTAGCGTGTCCTAACATTTTTTATTTCTATCATCCCTGCAATGAGAGTTGTTACTAACCTAAAAATTAAATTATAAAAATTAAAGTCTAATCATTTAATTATACTATTTTATTCTATAAAATATCTGTCATAATTTGGCTTATAATGCCATATAAACACTCTTAAACTAGTAAGACTTCATATTCCCTGAGCTCGTTATGTTGTTTATCAACAATAATTATTCTTTTTATCATTCTTTAACTACCATATTTTCACATCAATATAAGTCGTATACAGCGACCTTATTGTGTATATTAAATTATTAGTTATATTAAATTATTTCTAATGTTTTTTTATTTTATAGCAAAAAAAATTATTTACTAATATTAAAAAAAAGGAGTTTTAAATAAACGTAATTATTATAGCTTGTAATTATAGCTTGTCTTAAGCGAAAGAATGTGTCCGGTGCGAGTGCTTTATGTCTGTTCTAAGAATGCTGACTCGGTCCAGCTCTTTCATCTGGGGGCCTACCAACTCGCACGTTTGTCCTTTCTTTTAATGAATTTTTTCTCGCATGTTATAATGTTTTTTATCAATTAAAGCGGTTTTACTATGTTTAATTATTTTTTTAATCTTTTCCTTTTTAAATTTATTTTTTAATTTTGATTGTTTTTGCCTATTAGCTACAAATACTGTTTCCGGGATTTCGTTTGGCAATTCTTCGCGATTTTTTATTCATCCTGGTTATATATTTTTCTTTTGCTACCTGATTCCTATGATTTATTTGTTCATGCAAAATTTCTACTCTTTCTTTATGCTTTGCAACATAATCATTTATGATTCGATTATTGAGGTCAATTGCAGCGGGCGAGTCTATATCTAAATGTCCAGATATTATTTCGATTGGCTTTAGTTGTGTGATGGAATGAATAGTGTTGTTATACGCGAGTACGGCATATTTAATTTTTTTTTTTCAATTGCGTCTTTTTTGAATTCGTCTCTATTATTTAATAACCGTAAATGTTCTATTAATGTGCTATGAAAACTTTCAATGGATCCGTTTGATTGAGGTGATTGAGTAGCCGCATAATGTAGTTGGATTTTGTGTAATTTTAATAAATCGGATAATAATGAGTTTCTAAATTCTAAACCGTTATCTGTTATTATTTGTTTCGGTAACCCGTGATGAGAAAAATGAGAACTTAATTTATTTACGACTTCAGTTGCTTGACCATTTTTTAATTTATAAACTTGTGCGAATTTTGAAAAGGAGTCGATTAGAGTTAAATTTTTTTTTTTTGTTTTCTAGTGTGATTGTATCCATGTGAACTATTTCAAATGGTTTAGATGGTGCTTGAGTAACGTTATATTGGAGTTTTAAAGGATTCCGATCATATTTTGATACTGTACAAATTTCGCAATTATTAATTTGAATTTGAATTAAATTTTTCATATTAGGCCAATTATACAATCTTTTTATTCGATTAAATATTTCCTCCGAACCGCGGTGGTTTGTTTTGCCAATATGGTAATCATTTATTAAACTATTTTGTTCTTCAGGATCTTGAATATCGATTAATCTACTTGTAGTTTTTACAAAATTTAATTCCGAATGTTTAAAATATTTTACCATGGTTTCATAAAAATTGGGTGTAAAAATCAGTTTCAAAGAATAAATAATATTTAACTTTTGGTTCAACGAATTCTTTAATTAATTTTATTATGTCTTGTTCGAAATTTTCCTTTGATATTTGAGCAATAATTCTGTTTTTAGTATTATTAAAAAGTTTTTCGATTTTGGGTTTCGCGGGATTAATATCAACTAAATTTAAAATTATTTGATTTTTTCCTAAATTAACTGGAAAGTCTGCTATTGGTATTTCGATTATTGTATTTCCTAAAGTATTAGAGTGAACGGAATTTGTTTCAGATTCTTCTGTTATATTATCTAAATTTTCATTTTCATCAAAATTTACGATAAGGGATGCATTTTCCGATGTTTCATTTTCGCGGTAAAATTGTTCTATTAAATCATTAATAATTGTATCAGGGTCTTCAGATTCTGTTAAATTAATTTCTACTCGCGATAGTGCGTCAGCGACATTGTTTTCATGACCTTTCTTACATTTTATTTCGAAATTAAATTCTTCGAGTTTTAGTTTCCAACTATATAATTTTGAGTTTGGATCTTTTAATGATTGTAACCATTGAAGTGGTTTGTGATCGGTTTGAATGATCAATTTTCTGCCATAAAGATAGGGTCGAAAATATTTGGTAGCCCAAACAATAGCTAAAAGTTCTCGTTCAATGGTGGATAATTTTGATTAACTTTCGTTTAAAGTACGGCTCGCGTAAGCTATCGGAAGATCTCGTCCTCCGTGCTTCTGTGACAATACAGCGCCCAAGGCTACGTTTGATGCATCTGTCGTTAAACAAAATGTTTTATTGAAGTCCGGATATTGCAGGATGGGATTATTAATTAAAATATTTTTACTGGTTTCAAAACTATCTAAATAATTTTTATCCGCGATGTTAATTTTCGATCCTTTTTTTTTTTAAACATTGGGTCAAAGGTTTTGTGAGGTGTGCGAAATTTGGAATAAAACGGCGATAATATCCTAGTAATCCTAGGAAAGCTTTAATTTGTTTAGTGGTCTTCGGTCTGGGATAATTTTTTATAGCAAGGATTTTATTAGGGTTTGGTTTTACTCCGTTGGATGTGACGAGAAATAAATAAATAAATATAGAATAAATTAATATTCTATTTCCTTTTTTAGAAATTTGGTTGTACCGGGCTGAATTTTTAAGTTAGATTCTCTTAGTTTTTTAAAAACTTGCTTTAAAATTGATAAATGTTCCTGAAGGGACGTACTGTAAATTATTATATCATCTAAATAGGCAACACAATTTGGAACGCCCATGAGTATGTTGTTAATCACTCTCATAAACGTTGGAGGACTATTTTTTAATTCAAAAGGTAACCTCATCCACTAGACCCCCACCAATAGATATAAATTACAAAGGAATACCTCTTCGGCAAGCAGCTCTATCGGCAAGTATATAGGAATCACCCTAGACAGTAAGCTCTCCTGGAACTCCCACATCGCAGAAACAGTCGAAAAAGGTCTAAAACGCATCATCTTCTGAAGAGGCTAACTGCAACTAAATGGGGAACGAGACAAGATGTATTAACTACGGCTTATAAGACCTACGTGCGCCCTGTACTCGAATACGGATGTGAAGTCACCTCTTTGGCAAGCAAAAGTAGCCTAATTAAATATGATCTCGTCCAAAACAACGCTCTTAGAGTAATCACGGCTGGAGCCAAGTCTACCCCTATAGTAGCCATGCAACTGCAAACAGGCATTGAACCATTATATAGCCATTATACACGCTTAAGTTATGGAAAAGGGCTAAAAGAGTGAACAATAACTACTGGAATGGATTCATGAGCACTTCACAAAGACTAAAAACTCAAACCTCGCCACTTACGCACGAAGAATCTTTGATAAACAAATACCAGCTTCAGCTACTTACGGATAACCCGGCGCCCTTGCAGCACTACACTACTTTGGTATCCGTCCTTGCAAACAGATGTCTAAATTTAATCAACCTCACATCAAATAAGGTGGAAGCTAGCCTACTGGAACTCAAAGCTTGTGCCCTTGGCACCATTCACCAGCGGTACCCTCCGAACGAATGGCTTCACATCTTTACAGACGGTTCTTACATCCCTGAGACCAGAGCAGCCGGAGCTGGATGGTACTGCCAGCTATTCGAAAACTCAGCCGCGGTTGGATTAAACGCCAACAACTACGATGGAGAGGTTAGGGCCGTCCACAAAGCCTCCAACGAACTCCTAGTCAACAGCATGAACCTAGGAAGAGTAGTATTCCTCGTCGATTCCCAGTCAGCAATAATAGCTCTAAGCAGCAATACCACCACGGACTGCATTGAGACAATTAAGTGTCGTAGAAAAATTGCAGAGCTCATTTTGACTGGATGGGTCGTCTTCCTACAATGGGTACCCAGCCACGTGGAGCTACATGGTGACGCCAAGGTTAAGCAGGGAGCAGAGTCAGACCAGCCTATCGTGCCACTCACTTTAAAAAGGGGCAGAAACCTGATAGACGCCACGGTTCGTAGCGTAACTAAAATGACCCTGATGACATGAAGCATTGGCAAAAAATGGGAGGAACTTGCCACAGCAGAGCCGGTACCAAGAACTATCGAGAGAGCTGAAGCCGTTGCACGATTTCGACTAATAGCCCAGTCACTGAAAGCAAGAAATTATTAGCCTTTGTCGCAACTAATTAGGGGGAAGCTGAATGTTTACAGGGTGTTAGTACATAAAGTATACACTAAAAAAACAAGAAGTTCCGACACCCACCCCTCTTGCTCCCCCCCCCCCCCCCCCCCCCCCCCCCCCCCCCCCCACCGCTTCTGCAACATTACAAGTACAGAACTCTTGTTACATGCCGACAGCTCGAAACCTAATTATGCTATTGGAGTGTTCTTTTTTTTTATTTTACTCCTAATAATATTACAAACAAATTATGTTATATACACTTTTTATGTAGATAGCTTAGTTTCGCCGTAATACTAAATCATATAGAGAAAACTACCACAACAAAAAACAAAAAGTAAATTCAACAAATTATAGATTTTTATCATTACGTTTCGGGAAGAAAGGTGATAACATAACTTATAGATAGTATAATTAGTTTTAAAATGGTGTGTCTCATAACGCATAACATTAAAACGATGGCTTCATAGTGAGCGTTGAAAGAGTAGTGGACACCAGTGCGCCAGTCCTAGCAGGGCTGTGATAATGTGCATAAACGCATATACTGCTGTTCATGATCATGAATAGTCATTTAGTTGAAATGAAGCAACAATGTAATAACGTTTATTTTTAGGTTTTTACTTCCAAAGTGCATTTTTTTTGCTTTAAGTTTATAGCTTACTTGTATCACTTATGTAGTACAAAATTGGGCATCGAAGATTCAAATCCAAAAATTAAAAGATCTGACTGCTGGATATTGTTCTCCACCCTTAGCTGTAAGTATGATAAAAAGTCTTTCTCAAAATATCTTTGCATTTAGGGGAGAGAGGGGGTGAAAGTCGTATGATGTTGGCTGTCTGATCTCGGAACTCGGAAAACGTTACTTTTAGCACATGTATACATAAAAAAGCAAAGCAAATTTGCAAAAAATGTCATTTTATTCCTCTCTTTCCCATATCATAATTTTAGAGCTATGGAAGATGGAAGGTTAGAAGATTTTTTACTTGAGGTAAGTCGCAGTTCTCCGGAATAACACGTTTATTGGTACTCGTTTGCTATAACTCCGAAACTATTTGTCCGACTCAAATTTCTCTTTTTTCATATGAAAGCTGGTTAAATTTACTATAATAACTCAAATATTCAATTTTGATCTAATCCCGTAAAACACCCACAGCAGAAAATTGAGAAACCCGTACTGTTGTGAAAAACTCGTATTTTTCAGCACACTTATCACAATAACGCCGGAACTATTTCTTCGATTCAAAATCTATTTTTTCCATCGGGACACCTTGTATATAAGGCTCTTCTTGTCCTATCGATTAAGTAGAACTATTTATTATCAGAGTAGAAATTCATACGTTGCGCTGCGTGGCAAAGCTGTTGAATGTGTGCTTTATGGTGCTACGTGATGCTAATACCTTCTACCTTCATCCTTATGTACTTCCTTCCCACTCTCCACATTTCTTCTTTTTTTTTTTTCATTTTTTTCCCTCATGCTTTCACTCTTACAACAGGAAAAGGAATAAGTAAAAAAACATTCTATAAATTAATACTGATATATAGTAGTATCTAAAGTATGAATTGCATTAATTACAAATGGAAAACTAGTCAGCATCTTTTTATTTATGCCTTTAGATCATGCGTTGAATTACTGCATTTAGATTTGACACGCGTCGTCACTCACACCTGTTCCAAAAGTCTCTCTTGATAAACTCTCCTCTTTTTCTCTCATTTGAGCAAAGCGCATGGGCCGATCATCTTTGCTAACTACACTTTATATATATAGGCTTGAGAAATGTATACTTACTTTTTAAATTTCCAAGTAATAAATAACAACAATGTTTTTAAGAATGGTAGGGCATAAGCTAAAACAGCTCTCTCCCTTCCTCAGCAAACTAAAATACAGAAATGTTGGCGTAAAACATACCACCTCCTCATGTCATTGCAGAACAGTAGCCCTCAATCGACTCCAAATAGTGCCCTCAGCAATGACTCGGCTTTATTTTGATTACAAAATAAGATCCCCTAAAATGCCAAAATTGCAACAAATTTTGGATTTTAATTCAAATTTTTGAGCAATGGCCGTTACGCACCCAAATATTAAGCAAAACTGGTGTACCAGGTACCGTTTGAATGGATTTAGGAAACAATACCTGACAATGAGTGGACGCAATTATGTCCTTCCTTGTCAGCGTAACTCTATTTAAACAAATATAAAAACCAATCTACAGTAACTGATATGTTTATCCTAACTACTGTTTTATCTTTTTCATCTTAGAGACTTTAAAGCTATAGCGCTCTAACACAACCTCAATAAACGGATAGTTAGTTGCCCATCGAAATACTACCACCCTGTATTTGTTTGAAAAAGTGATGTTGTTTCAAAGGTATTTTTATTTTGAGCTTCTTTCTGACAATGAAGCAGTGGACTCAAACCTTTACTGTTTGACAGATTTCATGCAGTTTTGAGAGAAAAGTACCCAGATTTACTAAGCTGGAACCAATCCCTTTTGCAACACGTTCTCATTTGACCTAGGAAAAAAATATCGAAACTGCAAGCAAAAAATTTGCCTCACCCTGCGTATAGGCAAAATATTGTACCATCAAATGATCAACGACTCATTTTTTATCTTTAGTAATTTTGAGCATCGTAATAATTGGATCTGATGTGGACGTTGCCTTGAAACCAGAGGAGTGCAACTGGCATCTTAATGTGGCATGTATTTTGAAATAATGCTATACCTACTCACAAGGACTTTTTTAAGAACCAAGTAAATTACATTCCAAATGAAGTCTTTTGTGATTTTCAACTTCATAAAATCTTATTGAACTTGTTTGAACTAGTTGTTTATTGTTTTTTTGTTTTGTTTTTTTTCGTTTTAGCCCTTGGTCCTCATATGTTATGATTGTTGTAGTATTTTCTTTTTGACACATATTTGAAAAATTTTTAAAGATTAAAAAGAGCACCGAATTCCAAATAATGAAGTATTAGCCTGAGATTCTTTTTAAGTTAGGAGGTTGTGGCCGACTGGCTCATTGTAACTTTTGTACTGCTGAGGGAATCCCTATTCATCGCTAACTTTAAACTGCCGGATCTTATTTACAGCCTTAGTTAAAAGTTACTCAGTCTTCAGGAAGAAGGAAAGATGTTTTCCTAGTATTTATAGTTGTTTTTCATAGTTCTCAACCCTAAGCTATATAAAATTCTGTTGCTCAGATAATATTCCACGTCTAAAATTTCGGACTTGTTACTTTCGACTCATAAAACATAAAAGTAAAGAAACCACCATTAAACAATACAATGACCAATGCGAGGTGGTGTTGACTCGGTGGGCTATCCAAACTAGTTGGCTCGCTGGGTGGCTGATATTACCAACATCCATTACTGATTTGCGCCTCTATGCAAATTACAGTGAAACATTGACGACGGCCGGAAAGCTCCCTGGGCCAGCTACTTATCGGACGCCCAAATCCTACACTTTTTAATTAACCACTACCCAATTAATGATAGTACTAAGTTGACCCACTTTTTCCTATCGGTTTTACTATGTTGTTGTTTGTTTTTTGGGGCTTATGTATATAACGTCCTTATATACACCAACTAGGGTAGGAAGGAGGGTTATCCTACAGGTTACCAACCTATTCTAGCCAGGGTGGGAAGGTCAAGATTTATTCTAGGTATCGCGACGAAATAAATTTTAACCCAGGGTGGGATTCGAACCCACGACCTTCTGGTTCGAGTGCGCTGAGACCCATATCCCAACTGACGCGGTCAACGAGTCCCCTCGGTTTTACTTTTCTTTAGATTCTTAGATAATTTTCCACTCCTGTTGACCGGTATACTGGTTATTAAGAGGTTTGACGATGTGACACTTTATACAGTTAAGTCAAATTACACTGCCTTCCACCGCTAGGTCACAACAAGCGGAAATTTACATCATTAAGTTGCTAATGATCCTGTTTTTAGTTATTCATAGAATTGATGGCTGTCATGGATTATTTATAACGACGTAGAATTGTTGAATTAAAGAAAGATGAAGATGGTTAGGGGTGTGTGGTCATTAAAAGTGTATTTCTATTCCTCAAATATATATATATATATATCATAACATTATTCCTATCCCCTTTATTGTTAATATTGTTGAAATATTATAAGCGAAAAGTCATTGTGCCGATGTTTTGGCTTATATTGCAAGCCTTAATCAAAGCTATAAGAAAAGAAACTAAAATATATGATTAGAGATAAGGTTGACTTTATAAGATATTAACAATAAAGGTGATTGGAATGATTTATGAGATATATTTGTGGAATAAAAATATAAAAAAGAGGAATAACAACAAAGATGGGTAAATATCATTTGTAATAAAAATAAAAAAATCAATAAAATAAATTATTTATTTATTTTGGTTTTTTATTTCTTATTACAATAGATATTTACTCACTTTTGTTCATGAAATCCACTTTATTTTACGTACGTATCTTATAATATCAAACATATTGCTTTAATTTTTAATCTTGTTAAATATAACGTTTAGGCCAACCTACACTGGTACCTTAGCGCATGATGGTATTTAAAGATCAATACTAGTCGAATAATTTTGTTCTGTCCCTCTTTTGTTTCTCGATTTTTTTTCATCTTGAGCAGTTTCTAATTTAATATAAATTAGAAATCCTAAGGAACGAAAAAAGGTGGAAAAGACATTTTTAACACTGTAAACAAAAATGTGGGCCCTTTACTATACTTTATCTGCTTCCGTTATTTTAGGAAATTTAAAATATTTTACAGAAACAATCCGTGTAAATGCATTCTTACACCATGCATAATAGGATAAAATTCAGCCATGTGTTTCCGTATTTTCGGTTGTAGTAATTATTTTGCAAATAATGCTCAACTTAATAGGATATAAATGAAATGAAAAATAATATTTATTCTGGGACACCTTGTCCCCTAAGAATAAGACAAAAGTACAATAAAAAAGGTATCATTGTCTGGCTGCGTACATAACAGGCAGCAACTTATATAGAATGTAAATTATATACATATAAATATACAGGGTATAATTTTAGATTTGAAAAAATAAAAGTCTTTGGGTTTATATAAGAAAAACAAGATAAGAAAATAACAAAATTAAAATAAAATATAAAATAAAGAAATATTCTAACACTAATATATTACATAATTTCGGAAGATTGATAATTGAGGAGGTAGATGAATAAATTATGTTTAAAGAAAGTGAAAGGAGCATTGCTGATCGAAATGGGTATGGAATTCCAAAATAAAGCTGCACGATTAATAAAGGATTTTTCAAAGGAAGCAGTTCGATGAGAAGGGATATACAAATCTATAGGCTGGGATGGATTAGTGTTGAAAAGATGAATGAAAGAACGAAGGGCAAGCATGTCGTAAAAGTACGAAGGTTTTTTGGACTTTGAGGATTGGAATAGAAAGAAACCAAGGAAGTATTGTCGCCGAAAACTTGGACAAAGTCACCTCAACTCTTAATACCAGCAAGTGATGTGAAAACGCCTGGGGATCCCAAAAATGAATCTTATGAAGGAGTTCTTTAATCTTTTCAGCTTCATTTCAAGCTCGCCAGACAGTCCTCCGTATACTAAGCATCCATAATCGAGGTGGGGAAGGATGAGGGAAGATACTAACAATCGACGGGGTTTTACAAGGGAATGATTCACGGAATCTTAGGAGCTGTTTGAGGATGGAGATGGTTTTTCGGGTAATGTGGGAAATATGGTTATTCCAATACAAATGTTGATCGAGTACTACTCCGAGGTTTTTGACAGAGTGTTTGTGAACTGAATAGGAAAGTTATTGTGATATAGAAGTGGATAACAGGAAAGGGAATTAAGGGAGGGTTTAGATCCAATTAGCATTGCCTTAGTTTTTTTGGGGTTTAGTCGTAACTTATTCTCCACTGCCCATTGGTTAGTGCTATAAATGTCCTCTTGAATCTTACGAGTCGCCTCAAAAATCTCACAAGGATGAAACGATAAGTAGATTTGAATGTCATCAGCATATAAATGATATTGGGAATTATTAATAGCGCCTGTCAAATCATTAATATAAACTGAAAAGAGAGTTGGTGAAAGGGAAGATCCCTGAGGAACACCTCGCGTTAGAGTCACAGATTTGAAGGAGGTTGGTTAGGAACAATAACTGTTTGGGAACGGAGAGATAAGAAGGACTGGAACCAGCCAAGAGCACTATTGGAAAGGGAGAGTTTTTGTAATTTAGTGAGAAAAATTTTATGATCTACGGAATCAAAGGCCTTGAAGAAATCGGAGAGGATTAGGATCGTAATTTTCTGTTGGTCAATTGAGGAATAAATGTCTTGGGTAATTTTTAAAAGAGCGGATTGTGTAGAATGACCTGAACGGAAGCCTGATTGAAGAGGAGTTTGGAGATCTTTATTTTCAAGGAATGTAGCAAGTTGAGAATGGACTATTCTTTCTAGTGGCTTAGATAGGTTTGATAGGATGGAAATAGGCCTAAAATGGGATGCTGTGGTAGGTGAAGGAACTTTATTCAATGGACGAACTAGGACCTTTTTCCTTCCTGTGGGAAAGGAAGAGGTTTGTAAGGAGAAGTTATAAATATGTATGAGAGCAGGAAGGATGACAGGAAGAGTGAGTTTGATAATTTTTACTGGGATTTGATCGGCACCGAAATCATTTGTCCGGTATTTAAAAACAGAGGCTATTATATCATCAGGAAGAATATAAAGAAAGTAAAAGTTATCTGGATTAAATGGAAATTGAGGAATGGAATAGGATAAAGTATTGATTGAAGGCTCATTGGAAGAGGAATCTACAAAAAAGGAATTAAGTTCGTCAGGAGTCACAGGATAATATGTACTGGATGCGTAACTCGTAACCGACAACTTCCTTAGAATTCTCGTTGAGGTTTCGAAGGGATTTGAACGTGGAGTAATCATCAGGAAATCTGGAACGCCTGAAGCGTCTTTTAGCTGCATCTCTTCTTTTCATCAGATCTCTAATTTCTTGATTAATCCAAGGACCAGGTAAACGTCGAAAGATAGAGGTTTTGAGTGGAGCTAGATGATTAAGACATGTTAGTAGATTAGATGAAAGGCATTCCACCATTTCATCTATAGAGTGGGAGGAATAGATTGGTTCAATGGAAAGGGATAATGAGTCTAGTAGAGGGTTTATATTTTCTAGAGTTAAGGAACTAAGATCGCGCTAGGAAATTTTTTTATTGAGGATCTTAGGTGTGGAAATATTGTAGGAGATTTGGATAAGATCAAGACATGACAGAAAGGATATTGGATTTTGAGAAAAGGAAAGTAAATTTTGAGGAGAATCAACTATAAATAAATCAAGTAAAGGGTCTGAAAACTGAGTATGGTGAGCAGGTTCGAAAGGTACGATGAATAAATTAAGAGAATACGCTAGGTCTATCAAATAAGATTTATCAGGAGAAACGGAAAGGAGATTTGTGTTAAAATCACCGGCTATTATTATGTTATTATAAGCGGGAACATAAGTAAAAAGTGAGGATTCGAAGGTTGAGTCAAATTTGACTTGAGGAGGACGGTACACTATTACATAGAGAAGGGTAAACAAGTGAGAAGAAATTTCAGTGAAAAGATATTCTAGGTGAGGTGTATCAGTTAACGGAGATTTGAAAAGAATATACTTTTCAATACTTTTATAAGAATTTGAATATACTTATTTTTATTCAGGTTCAAAATTAATTCTGTATCATTCAGCAATATAATAATTTTGTTAAGAATATTTATAAATTACATGAACAAATGTTTCCCTTTTTTCTCTAGAAATTTCAAAAATAACAATGGTAATAAAACGTTTAAGTATAGCAGAATATAATTATCAATATTTTTTCGTGTTAACTGATATGTGTAAGATGAAGAAATCAAAAGGAAGAAGGATTGAAGCAAAGACTGGACGACAAAAGAGTACCACTCCCTATTAATATTTCAATATTTAATTAGCATTAAACAGTTTTTAAGTTTTTATTCAATTTATGTGCCTATTTAAGATGATTAAAAGTTTTCTGTTCAACCAATAAAAACTTAGTTCGCTAATAAATAATGAGTTATCCAGTTGGGAATTTATTTTCAGAACCAAGTCATTAGCCCGTATCTCTATTAATTTCAAACTTGTTGAGGGTTTCACAAGTAATAAAAATATTCCTTCTATCTTTGAATCGATTCGTGCTTTAATGCACTTTAGTGCTCTTCTGCATTTCATAAAAGATGTAGATGATAGATAAGTAGTCAAAAGTGTATTGGAATGATCCACATTCTTTATCTTTATAGAATTCCGCTTCAATATTAGCCATTTGAATAATTAAATTGGTTAAATAAGGAAGCTAGGGAGATTCTGAATCAGCTTCCAAACTATTGTGAATTTAAGTGTCACCTTAAACCAGACATCCCACAGTTTCAACATATTTTATCTTTTTTTCGTACTTGAAATGAAAAATAAACTTTATTCTGGGACTTACTGTCCCCTAATAATAATAATAATGCACACTTACAGGTACAATTGTCTGGCCGCATTACTTACAAATTAAATTCTTCAGTTATTACACCCTGTATTGTCGTCAGGAAAAAAAATAGTAATATAAAATACAATCGTATAGGAAAAGATATAATAATTCGAAATGTTTACCTAATTATTTACATATTTGTGGAAGATTGATTGTCTACAGGGTGTGAAAATAAATTACTTTTAAAGGGAGTAAGGGAAGCATCTTAACGAATTGGAGTGGATAGGGAATTCCAGAAAGAGGTAGCAGGAATTATAAAGAATTTTTTTAAAGGAAGGCAGTTTTATAAGAGGGGATATATAGATTAAACGGTTGGGACCTAGCATTTAGGAGGTGGTTTTTCGCTTTTGTAAATTGGAGTTGGAGAGTACCCAGAAAGTATTGCCGTCGGAATGTAGGAAAACGCCATCCAAGCTCAAAATATCGGCAAGTAACATGTGACCGCCTGAGGATCTCTTAGATAAATTTAATAAAACCGTTCCTAATTCCACATTTTCATCTCGATATCACCAGAGAGCCCCCATATACCAAGTAACCGTAATCAATGAAAGGGAAAATCATTTTTGTAAAAATATGCAAGCAAAAGACACTAGAAGTTGTCGGGTAGTATGGAGAAAGGAACTAAATCTATAGAGTTGTTTGAGGATTATGATGGATTTGTTGGTTATTTGGGCGATATGCTTGTTCCAGGATAGGTGTTGATCAAAGGTAACTCCTAAGTTTTTCATAGAGTTTTGGATCTCAATGGGAAGCTTATTGAGGTAAAGCAATGGATAGTAGGGAAGGGCATTAAGGATGGGTTTTGAACCGATGAGGATTGCCGTCTCTTTGGATTCAGGCGTAACTTATTCTTCTCTGCACAGCGGTTCATGTTATAAATTTCCTCCTGGAGCTTAAGAGATGCCTCGAGCATAAGATACTTGCAACTTTACTTTAGTTCGGTCCTTATCATCAACCATGGAGACTAAAATTTATTTACGATTGGTTCTTCACAACTATAGGATTCATATTATATCGAAAATAACATGAAGTTGCTGCATTAAAACTAAAACCTATCTGAAATAAAAATAAAAATAAATTACAAAATATAAATTAACGGATTTACTTTTATCGGCGGCTTCCGGAGGGCTAAAAATTGTATATATAAATATTTCAATCCTTCAAGTGAATAAAAAATGAAATTTTAGTTGCACCTTTTTAGGTTGCGGACTTTTTATTTGCTTTTCACTTAACACGTTTTACTAATAAGAAAATAGTGTAATTTGTGTTTAGTGCATTCACTTTAAAACAATCGTTTAAAAAAAAAATAATTTACAACAATTAAAAGAAAACATGATGGTCATGAAGAAAAATGAATTATCAAAAGTTTGAAGTCTTAAAACTGAGATTTTATTACTTGTCTATTTTGAGAAAAACTCTTAACTTTTAATTGCATTATTAATTTAAATACGATTTTTGCACTTAACATACTTTTCACGGGTGACGGTGAAAAAATCATTTTTTTTTGCATTTTTATTTTTTCCTGACTTTATCCAATAATAGAATATTGAAATAAGAAGAAAGAATAAAATAAAAAAAATGGAGGAAAATTTATTAACTGAGCGAATTGAATAAAATCAATTTCTTTCGCATTTTCGTCACTTTGAACCACTTTTAACCGTAGAGGCAGTTCATGGAAACTCAACAACTTTAGGTTACCATGGTAGCCCCCTCCTGGTAATTTTAAAAACCCTATAGTTGAAAAAACCCACCAATGTTGTTCACATTGACAACTTCTCACAATTGATTCTGAGGTACAACGACTGATTTGATTGAAAGACTGAGCCGGGATCGATCACAGCCCCGGAAGCATGGAAGTCTATTGAAATATTAAAAAAATCTAAATAATTCCACCAATTGATTTCATGAAATAAAATAAAAGGTAAGAAAAAGTGGAATGAGTAATGAAAATAACCATCGAGCAGGGGACCTAAATCTGACTCCTGAAACTTACACTATTAGTTTTAAAAAATGTTTATATTAACTTATTAAATATTTTTTATATTTAGCTCTAAGAATTTTTTCATTACTTTTAGGTTATTCAATTTAAATTAAATCGGCCATGGTCCTCTTTTCAGGGTCCTACTTCAACCTTACTTCATAAAATTAAAAAAAAAAAAAAAAAAAAAAAAAAAAAAAAAAAAAAAAAATGGGAGACAGGATTTTTGTCGAAGCAATCACTTCAAAAACCTTTATAAAAAAAGTAAAACAAAAAAAAAGTTTAAATATGTTAAGCATTTCATTATAAAATTTGGATAGATAGCGTGTTATAAACCCAATAAAAGAAAATGGCCCCTACCCCCTCCACTCATGATATTAATATTTTCAGAGTTCCATCACAGTTATTAAAGCCGCTCTTTATTACGTCAAAATGCGTCCCGAATGCAATAATGCCTCCCATTGCTTCTATAATCGTTACAGTAACGGATATTTTGCCATTTTCTTTAACAATCTGTAGCAGTCCTCTTAAGTAGGGCCAATAGCACCCCTTTATGGCATCCTTATTAGATACACCCTTTGGAATGATGACTACTTTGGATATAGCTTTGGTATGTAGAGGAGTAGTAATATTTCTGTCAAATATCAAACCATTAAACCATCCGCTCAATCAATACAACTTTTATCAGTGGAACTCAATTTTCAATAAAATTAAAAATATCAATATTTTTTTGTAAAATTAAATTAATAAAAACCAGAATAAAAAATATCAAACAGAAAAAAAAAGAAATAAGTAGAACTTTTTTTTTTTTTTTTTTGATCCCTCTGAAACTAAAACGAACAAATACAAAAGATTGGTAATAGCATAATAAAAACAGTATTTTTCGGTTTGCTTGGTCAACCAGTGGTATTGGAAGGAGAGAGAAGGTTAGAATAAATAACACAGATTAATGCAAAAGCCAATCTACATATTTTGGCAATGTATCTCTAACATATTATCAGTTCATGATTAGTACATGTTTCCGATCTCATTCAGGTCTTCAATCCATATTGCAATTATTTCATTAATATTAATTATTACATGGCATTATTTATCCCAATATGAAATTGTCTTAATATTTAGCTTTATAATCATAAATTATTCATTCATATTTAAAACTTCCAGTTTACTTCGACTGTTTATCTTATGCTTTATTTATCTTTTGCTATATCCGTATTGCAACTTAGCGTTGAGGAATAGCAACTGTATATGTCACTTCATAAAAATATATTATTTTACTTATAACATTAATAGTTCATTCCTTAAATACAAAAAACACACTCTGTCGTGTTATATTAGGATACAAAGTTAAATTTTAATTACACTGCATGATAACATAGCAATTATTATCTAAAATTTCATTTTATGTTATTTAAAAATTTAATTTATTTAATTTAATCATTGTTTCATGAATTAAATAAATGTTTACATTTAGTTTACAAATGTTTGTATACATCTTTACAATTTATTCATATGTACTTTACAGAGATAAATATTAAAATAATTTAAAATTTGGATAAATGCAATAATCGATGTACCTATATGGATAAATTATATTTTAAATTGTAGACCTCAAGATGGGACTGATTTCGGAAATATATCGTAACCAAGAACTGATAATATATTTCAGACATCCGGCTAAAATATTTGAGAGTTTACATTAATAACATCAAACACCATTGTAACATTAACATTATTTTTATGTTTTCTTAACTCCTCTATCTTTGTGTTCCAGGACTGAATTTTTATACATTTATTCATACAACATACAGGTTATTCAAATTTGTCTCCTTAGCAGTACTCCACTTGGGAAGCTACACACTTTTCCCACCGGTGTTTCCACTGATCAAAGGCCCCAGAAAACTCTTCTTTTGTAAAGGTGTTTAGCAGCTCCGTTGTTTATTCTTTAATTTGTCAACTGTTTGAAATCTTCGTCCTTTCAGGTGTCTCTTGAGCTTCGGGAAAACAAAAAAGTCGGCTGGAGCCAGGTCAGGTGAGTAGGGGGGCTGAGGAATGACAGTCATTGCGTTTTTTACACAAAAGTTACGGATAACTAATGCAGAGTGAACAGGAGCATTGTCATGGTGAAGGAACCAATCACCACTTTGCCATAGCTCAGGTCTCTTTCTTCTCACAGCATTACGCAATTTTCTGAGGGTTTCAAGATAAACAAAACCATTAATTGTTTGACCTTGTGGAAGGAATTCATAGTAGATAACACCTTTACAGTAAAAAAAAACCGTAAGCATGACCTTCACATTTGATTTGACTTGGCGTGCTTTCTTGGGTCTTGGAGAACCTTTTGATGTCCATTGTGAGGATTGGGCTTTTGTTTCCACATCGTAACCAAAAACCCATGTCTCGTCTCCCGTAATGACATGTTTCAAAAAGCTTTCGTCGTCATTGCCTTTTGAAGAAGTTCCTTAGAAACATGAGTTCGGTGTTGTTTTTGATCTTCAGTCAACAGTTTTGGCACAAACTTTGCTGCAACACGACGCATTTGAAGTTTTTCCTGACATGACCCAAATGAAATGTTACACTCTTCTGCCATTTCACGGATTGTTAGTCGACGGTCTGATCGTACGAGAGCGTTCACTTTAGCAACATTGTCATCATTAATTGACGTTGAAGGGCGTCCGGAACAAGCATCGTCCTATGTGGTTGTTCGGCCATCTTTAAACCTCTTGAACCACTGATGGCAGCATGATCGGCTTAGACATTCTTCACCAAAAGCCTCTTGTAACATCAAAAAGGTTTCAAAAAACGTTTTGTTCAGTTTCACACAAACACGTTGCTCTTCTTTCACATTCATTTTCATAAAATAGCCAAACTCTATAAAACTAACCTCAAACAAACTGTGCTAATATTACTTTCAGTGATGTTATGATTGATCTGCAAACACAGCTGTGTTCCTGTTGAGTCAGGCAATACAATGCTGCCAACCGCATCGCTGTGAGACATTGCATTCCCATAGTATATAAAAAGTCATGGAACTTTTTGATCACACCTCGTACATCGTCAAAAAAAATATCGTCTTCTACTATGAACATTAATCGCTACATACCAAGTTTATTATTTATCAGTTATACCTGTTAAACACTATAAAATCAGGTTATAGTTTACATTTTTTGTTTATTTAATAATAAATGAACCTGTGATTAGATTTAACTGTGAAATGGTTCTTGCAAATGCATTCCTTCCAAGAATTGACATTTTTAGAAACAAATAAGTGAAAATGAATCTCACTTCTTAACTGGAAATTCGATTTAAATAACTTGGTCTCATACTTTACGACGTAGTAATGCGCTTATCAAGATATGACACCGAAATTAGAAATATATTTATACCTGACTAAATATATAAATAGGGGATCTTTGACCCAAGGCAGTTTACTTTATAATTGTTTGTGACATGCGTTGTTCAAGATTTAAGTTATATTTTACCCTTTGAAGGTCAAAAGGATACTTTCTCTTAGTCAGGTACTAAAAGGATTTCTCAATAATAAAAGTAATGTTAAAGATTATATTAATATTGTGAGTAATATTTATAATCTTATAACTCGCGTCACTCGCTCTATAATGTGAGATTCACGCGTTATTCTATCGAGTTTGTAGTTCTTGTTTCTTCTTGTTTGTTCTGGGCTTGAAGTATTTCTAATTTCGGTGTCATATCTTGATAAGCGCATTACTACGTCATAAAGTATAGGACCAAGTTATTTAAATCGAATTTCCAGTTAAGAAATGAGATTCATCGACCTCATGGGAAGTAAATCACCAATTTCTGATCTGGTCTATTCAAGAAATCTTACGGGATTATCTTATGGGAAAGTACTTTTTTATGATGATTATTAAAATCAATATTTATTTAATACAAGTGTAATCAAAATAGAAAAATTTTAATGTTGTAATTAATACTAATTTGTTTCTTTAAATGTCAATTCTAGGAAGGAATGCATTTGCAAGGACCATTTCACAGTTAAATTTATTCACAGGTTCATTTATTATTAAATAAACAAAAAATGTAAACTATAACCTGATTTTGTATTGTTTAACAGGTATAACTGATAAATAATAAACTTGGTATGTAGCGATTAATGTTCATTGTAGAAGACGATATTTTTTTTGACGATGTATATAGGAACACAAAGATAGAGGAGTTAAGAAAACATAAAAATAATGTTAATGTTACAATGGTATTTGATGTTATTAATATAAACTCTCAAATATTTTAGCCGGATGTCTGAAATATATTATCAGTTCTTGGTTACGATATGTTTCCGAAATCAGTCCCATCTTGAGGTCTACAATCTAAAATATAATTTATCCATATAGGTACATCGATTATTTCATTTATCCAAATTTTAAATTATTTTAATATTTATCTCTGTAAAGTACATATGAATAAATTGTAAAGATGTATACAAACATTTGTAAATTAAATGTAAACATTTATTTAATTCATGAAACAATGATTAAATTAAATAAATTAAATTTTTTAAATAACATAAAATGAAATTTTAGATAATAATTGCTATATTATCATGCAGTGTAATTAAAATTTAACTTTGTATCCTAATATAACACGGCAGAGTGTGTTTTTTACATTTAAGGAATGAACTATATATGTTATAAGTAAAATAATATATTTTTATGAAGTGGCATATACAGTTGCTATTTCTCAACGCTAAGTTGCAATAGGGAGATAGCAAAAGATAAATAAAGCATATAAAGTCGAAGTAAACTGGAAGTTTTAAATATGAATGAATAATTTATGATTATAAAGCTAAATATTAAGACTAAATATTATATTATAGATAATAGTTTAATTTTATTAAGTAATGATATTTTGTAGAATTAATCAACAATAACAATACTTTAACATAGGAATAAGATTTGATGGATGTATATGTAAGCAATTATTGTAATTTACATTTAGGTACAGCTATAATTTAAATTTTATAATTATGTGACAATAGTGTAAACCAAACTTCCATCCTTTAGAACTTTCCATCCAATCCTACACCTGAACATCCTTTTGCAATCAATGGTAGGCCTCTGGAATAGTTTCATAGAATACAAAACAAAGGGAGAATACATTGTAAAAATAAATTTTATGCTTCAGCGACTTCGCAATTAAAGGAAGGAGGAGTTATAAGATTATAAATATTACTCATAATATTAATATAATCTTTAACATTACTTTTATTATTGAGAAACCCTTTTATCATCTCACTAAGAGAAAGTATTCTTTTGACCTTCCAAGGGTAAAATATAACTTAAATCTTGAACAACACATCTCATAAACAATTATAAAGTAAACTGCCTTGGGTCAAAGATCCTCTGTCACCCTAGGTCCTCTCTTATTACACCTTATTACACCCTGTGTATATCACTGTGACATGAGACTATTGACACCTACGCCGGACTACCCTTTCTCACGGACCCATAAGTAAACTATTAGCCTGCCGAACTTTCACCCTATTCCTCGATCCTATCCTCACTCCAAACCTATAGGTTTAAAAAGCTGAAAGTTTCAGAGGAAGGACACTCTAAATTTGACTTGTAATCATTATACTAGAAGTCTTATATGTAACTATCAGTAAATAAAGTATCTTTTTCTAAGTCTTCACTATTTGTGTTCGTTTTCTCGCATAGTCCAGAATTGAATTCTGAATAGGTTTTCATAAAGTAAACAAAAAAAGTTTAAAAAAAGAGCCCAGCTTACCAAGAGTCGATTCAAGAGATTCTAAATATCTCTCATATATTTGTTCAGAAAAGTGTTAGGTCCATCTTACAAGGAATAGGAGATATTAAATGCACATAATGACAGTAACACAAACTCGATATTGATTTGTTGTATGGAAAATAAAAATATTTTACCTCTAAACACATTATAATTTAAATTTGCTTCACATTGTCGCTGTATTTATTGAGAAAATTGTTTGATGACTATTATTAGTTGATTGAAAGCCAGAACATAGCTTTATCGATGTCTATTTATTTTTTATTCTTCTAGTACAAGCATATAGTTCAACGACTAAATCGATTTCATATTTGCTTCCTGGGTAATGAATTGATATATTCATGCGCCATTTGCCCCGCGGCAAAACGCTAACTGAATAATTATTATTAAATCCGTTAGCTACGAGAGAAGAATAAAGTACAGGCGGTTAAAATTATTATCGAGATCACCTTATTCAAATTAATGAAATGGTGGATACACTGGCAACGAAGCATTGGTGGCTTCCTATATTTATTGAAAACTATTTTAATTAATCACAATTAATGTTAAATGAAATAAGTTTCTTCTCTATTTCTCTACTAGCTACGCCTCTAAGGAGAAAATATTCAAAATATTCAATATATATATATATATATATATATATATAAACTGACATTAGGGTGGAGCGAAAACGGCTAAAAAGAATTTCGAGAATGTATAAAACCCTGGGGAAATCGGGTCAAATTAATTGGGTAAAAAATTTGAGACTAAAATATTACAGTATTATCACAGGTCGCACCAATCGTTTGAGATTTAAGGTTTGAACAAAATTTCCCAGTTTTATTATTGGTAAAGTAATATATTTCAGTCTCTAAGTACTTTCTACTATCACGCTTATTTACAGGTATTGGGGTCTCCCAAATTTTGTAATTTTTTATCTCTTAAACTAGGAAATGAGCTTTAAGTATAAATTAAATAATCCAGAGTGAAGTATTGCTAACGATTAGAATATATATATTTTTTTGTTTGTTTGGCTACAGAAAACTTTAAATGATTGGTGCGATTTCAAGATGAAATATAATATCAAATTGAAATTCTAACACAATTTGTTTTACCTGATTTCGCCTCTTTTCTAGTATCAGCCCACCCGATTTTTCCAACACTAGCCCCCTCATCGACAACAATATCACTAAATATCCTGTGAGGAGTTGGCTCGTTTCAATAGATTATAATTATATACATTTTGTGGCAGTGATAATGTTGTTAATGAAATCATAGCGGATCCCACTGTCTATCAATTTCGTTAACTATCCAATAAATTACTATAATATGTATACCATGCCTCTATCATCAGCTAATACTATTAATATATTATTTTGAAATATAAAGTGCATTATAGGCTAGGGTGGGCCGAAGAAACACTTTCTTTTATTTCGAAATTGTAATCGCGCGAAGTATATAGACAATAAAAAGGAATAACAAAAATTATCGAAATCGGTTAACATCTTCCGGTCGCGCATAGGCCCTAAAGTTTCACGAAATAAAAAAATATTTCATTTTTGCGATAATTTTTTTTTTTTTAATTTTTGGTTTAAATGTTTTTTAATGTAATAAATTGAAACTTCTTCAAATAGAGCCTACATTACATTGTGTTTTATTTTGGTTTAAATCAGTTGATATCTTCCAGGTCGTGAATAAGCCACAAAATATTGAAAATTTCACATTTTTTCGAATTTTTCTTTGTATCAATTATATACTTTTTTGATCGTATTATTAACAGTATTTTCATTTTTGAATAAAAGAACATTTATTGTTTATGGTGACTCAATCACAGACTGAAGCATTACTTTCAAGCGATTCCCAGTTCACACGTAGGCTGTTGACCGCTGAGTAAAACTCGTCACGGAATCCTCAGGAAAAGTTAGTGGAACTGAATCTCGAGATGGATTTATGAAAACCACTCTGCTGTCCAGATCCTCCATGCCCAACTTCACTAGCAAATCAGTCAAAGTACCTTCGGCTATAATATAGAGAACGGTAAAAATGAACTGGTTCAACTACAATGGATTATTTATTCAAAACTCTTTTTTTTCTTTTTTATAAAAGTAAGCCCGTTTACTAAAAAATATACTGTCACTTAAATATTTGAACTTTCGAATGTACGACGCCCGTTATTATTGTTATCACCCATCATGCCATAAGAATCTTCTTTTAGGTACTGTTTTTCTATAGCATTGGGGGTCATTGATTGACAGTAAGAGGTTAATTATTTCACACCATAAAAAAATTATACAAAAAAATTCGAAAAAAAATGAAAGTTTCAATATTTTGCGGCTTGTGCTCGACCGGAAGATATCAACTGATTTAAACCAAATTAAAACACAATGTACTTAGGCTCTATTTTAAGACGTTTCAAATTATTATATTAAAAACATTTAAGCCAAAAATTAAAAAAAAAAATTATCGCAAAAATTAAGCTTTTTCATATTTGGTCAAACTTTAGGGCCTATGCGTGACCGGAAGATGTCAACCGATTTCGATAATCTTTTGTTCCTTTTTATTGTCTATATAATTCGCAAGCATTCCGCGCTATTAAATTTCGAAATAAAAAAAAAGTGTTTTTTTTTGGCCCACCCTATTAAAGGCATAATACATCTGATATATTAAATTTTAATCTAATTCAGTTTTAAACGTCTCTGAAGGAAACTTTTCAAAACAAGTAAAGGTTGTTAGGCCGTATCCCTTGAAGAATCATTAAAAAAAAGAATATATGAGAAGTTGACTATCAAAATGGGAGAAGTGCAAATCGTAAAACTTCTTAAGAGAAGCAAAAAACGGCGTTACTAGAATGCTTTCAATAGTTTAAAAATTCTTTTCCGACCACAATACAAATAAATCACTTGTTATTCATGAGTTTCCATGTATTTTAAATAAATAAGTGTCTGCTGTGTGAAAAGATTCCTCCTCTGACGGGATTAGAAAAATGATAGAACGAACATATTTATAAATCAAATTCCTAATATTTAGAATCGACATCAACCAACACTAAATTGAAAAAAATAAAGAACCCTCACCGCTGCGACAGCTCACCCTCGCTGAGGAAGTATTATTGAGGACTCTCAGCTCAAGCGAAAAGAAAGTTTACCAATTAAAGAAACACTCCGCCGGCTTTAACACTTGTAATAATTGGTACAACTAGAAGGTACCTCCCATAGATATCCCATCAAGCTCTTATAAATGGACATTGGCCAGCTGGAGAATAGCAGTTGCCACCAAATGATCAAAATGTAAATTAAAAAAGCATTAAATGAAGCTTGAATAATTTTTTTAAAAAAAGTCCTTGAATCTGTATATTTGTTTGTGCTTATACCCCATTGATGCCACAAATCCACACACTCAATAGTATATTCAAATTTGAATCAGGCCCAAAATTGAGTTCACAAAAATGTGTGCACACCTGGACTTATGACGAGTAACTAAAGTTCATCTTTAAGAGCTAAAGTTGTTCTCTACATACAGTTTCATTCTTTTAATGGAAAGCATGATTTTATTAAAAATAGATAATCAGAGTTGAGTCGTGAGGCATACGTCTAAAAGGTAGGCTAAGGCGTAGATGGGAGGGTTATATCACGGCTGCTATTGGAGATTTGGGTGTTAATGGGGTAGGATTGAGGAAGCTATGTGGACAGAGGTTTGTGATTTCGGCATCGAGCCTTCGGGTTCGCTAAGCGTTTTTATGTATTTGGAGAGCTTGGTGCTATACATTTTTTTTTTTTTTTTAATTTAATGATCGGACTCAATGTTGGATACAATTTTTTTTATATAACTCTATTTTTTTTTTTTACAATAATACACACTTAATACTGGCATGTTTAAAAACAATGTTTTAACAACGCGAGGACCAATAATTCATTAAAACTTCAAACGATAAAACTTTAAAACGAAGAATTGAAACAAATGTGAGTTTTAGTATCTTAACCGTAAGTATAACAGTGTCTGATGAGACCCGAATCCTCTGTTTCATGGTTCCAAGTCGTACAAACCTCATGTTTTAAGAGGAGCTCATTGCACAACTTTCTCAAAACACTCGTTTCTGGTCCCTCTTCCGGTTTCGTATAGTTGTTCTAACCAGACAGAAATAGTATGAATTGCAGTTGGGGTAAACATGTGTCAGGTATTCTCCCCTTCTGTTTTACAAATTAAGGAAT
Organism: Euschistus heros; assembly: GCA_003667255.2. Taxonomy (NCBI): domain Eukaryota; kingdom Metazoa; phylum Arthropoda; class Insecta; order Hemiptera; family Pentatomidae; genus Euschistus; species Euschistus heros. The sequence continues at coordinate 1,135,178 of RCWM02000005.1, forward strand.
GAAATCTAAATTTATTACGAACAAATATCGACGTCCATATTTTATTGTTTTTTTAGCATTCCCTTAGTTAAAAAAAAAAATATTCATAAATTCACATGAGCCAATTAATTTTCGGAAGTTGGGTTTACAATGCATTTATTTTTTTATCAGTTTATTTATTTATTATTTTTTTTTTTTTATACTTCCATCGATTTACTACGTTTTCGTTATAGTCTCATCAAAGGTTACATGTTACTTTACTACTCCGATCTCTCGGTGTTTAGTGCATACGAATATTAATTAATTAATTAATATGCATAGCATTATTTTATGCATTATTATTTTATGCTACGAACTTATTACTGCTTTAGCGAGATGACTAAATGTAGAGGACTTGCTAATATAAGACTTTCACATAACTCCTAGCAAAGGGGAGCTGTTTTACAGGTCATTGACTGGTTATAATAATCTCATTTACTACAAGTATTTTTTTATAGGCACTAGTAAGTATATAAATAGGTAATAGAATTTCATAGAGCAATAGAGCTTTTGGACAGAACAGAGAATCTTTCATATTATTCTTAACATGGTCATGTCATTTAGCTGGGGTCTATAGCTTGCCTTTGTTGCTTTCCTTTGTTACGTTTTTCACCTTAAAAGATGTAACCTTTTGACACGCTCTAGCTCTGTCAGCCTTGCTCGTATCAGAGTATAAGATTGCTCCTTATCAGAAATTCAATGGATAATATGTTTTGTTATATAACATCTGTCGCTAGGACTTTCCGTTTAGGAGCTATTTCGGTTTGAATGAAAAAAGTCATGTTTGAAACCTCTTTTTTCTCTCAACTTTGTCTATTTCGAATGATCATCAATTGTTAATTTAATTTAATATTGACAACTGTGTAGTACATATACGAGTAAATGCATGGGAAAATGAATAGAGTAACATGACAATAGCTTGTAAAGCAACCACCCATTGGCGGCACTTTATTAATAAATTTTCTATGTTAGAAGGTCTCGAGAACCTAGAGCGTCTTCTTTTCAGACGCTTCGGAGGGTTATCAGAAACGGAATGCGAATGGTTATGTTATAACATATGGGACATTAAAATCATTGTGTATAAGTTTGTTTGTGACAAATTAAGGAGAATTGAGGATTTTGGATTATAAGGATTGGATATGAGAAGAATTGAAAGGTTTAGTTGAGCCACAGAGCTCATGTCCATGGAGCCGTATGTCCAAAGAAGTTTGATTACTGTCATGTAAATGAGTCTCAGAATTTAATTGTATTTAATCAGAAAATGTGAAAGTTTGTCTAGTAAGTGTACAAGTCCAAAACTATGGGCATTTTCTTGTCGTTTCTTTCAATTCTAAAAAGTAAATTAGGAAAACTAGTTGATTATGGATAGACATATCCGTCTTGTTTTCTCTGTCAGGGAGAAATCGATTTTTTTTTTTTTTTTTTTTTTTTTTTTTTTTTTTTTTTTGTGGTTACTTATTTTTGTTATTAGGTTATTATCCAATTTGTTATTTATTATCCAAGTTTTTTTGTCATTGTAGCCCCGAAGAAGGCTTCTTAAATGTGCCGAAACGTCAGCATACATTAAGTAGCTTTAAGAGATGACGAACCTTCTGTCAATCCTATGCTATTGTATCTTTTCTAACATACATTAAACTTGTGTTCTTCCAAAAAGAAACGAGAAAAAGGGACGAATACATATATTCCAGCATTTAATTCTGCACAATGGAAGTGAGCCATGCCCCTGAGGCTCCTACAATTACCGAGAGACCCACATTTGCATGTAGGTGGTGGATTCACTTATCCAAGCTATGGATCGGCTCAAATAACAGGACGCTAACTAATGATTTGCAGGGGCGGGTCGGCGGCCACGCAATGTCTGTTTTATCTTCACAACTGTAAACATAAATTACAGCTTAACAACGTATAACTCAGCCTTCCAGGTAACAAGAAGCTATCAGCCCTCGGGCCCTCTTCCGACAATTAGGCTGCCCCTTCCCGATATTGTCTTCCACAGCGGGCCAGATCCGACCTTCAACATTTTTCATCAACACGCAACGTTGATAGAGGTGTCATCGCATTAGCTGGTGTACATGGGATCATTGGGGCCAGTGCCCTATATGCAACCCCCCACACTCCTCCTATCTCATACAATAGCCTGTTGTTAATGATTACCACATCGTTGTTGTTTGAGGATATTCACTGAATTCGTGTCGTATAGAAGAAAACAATATAGGTACCACATCTATTGTTCACAAGTTTTTATTCAGTGCTTTTCTTAATACTTTTACCTGCTTATTGTTATTGGAAACAGATTACATCACTGATATAAGAAAATGAATGAGTTTAAATGATACATACATGCATACATGTATATATATATATATATATATATATATATATATATATATATATATATATATATATATATATATATATATATTGTTACGTCCCTATTTTTTTTATGGTTAACAAGTGGGCTAACAATAGCGCCAGTTTTAACATTTGGCAAAAGATGATATAAAACAAGAAAATTGGTTTTGAATCTCTGTCAAGAATTTATCAGGTAGGTATACTTTTATAGGTAGACTTAAAAAATCTGATATGGTGTTTTCCTTTACTGATTGTTTACTTTCTTTTTCCGAAATCGTAACTTGTTGGATCTGCGAATTCGGTTGTTGATGATCGATTCGGTACTAAAGTGATTATGACGTTGGTTAATTTGTTCAACTTCTTTATCTAATTTATCTTCTAATTCTAGTGTTTTAGTTTCACATTTTCCATTTGATTCGAGATTGAGGATATCATTTTCAACTTTTAATTTCTCATCGTCAATTTGTAAAAGAGGTTAAAAAGTATTATTGATTTGTTCCCAAAATTGTTAGAAATTATTGTCATTACGCGGTCCATATCGACCGATTATCGTTGATTGGTATTCTATTGCATCACCTTATTGCGTTATTTTATCACTTAATTGAGTATTTTTTTTTCAGTTATTAATTGAGATATTTCAGCGTTATTTTCGGCTAATTGGAATCTTAACTGTAAGAAGATTTGCATATGACTCATGGGAGCCTCTGCCAAAGTTTCGGCATTGGGCGGTGTGTTTTTGCACGAGTTTGTTCTGGTGGTTATTGCCGAATTCGGTCTAAATTAATTTTTTCTTGGAATTCAGAAAACAGATCTTGTTACGATAGTGTAGGTCGACCAAAAGGCATACTTCTTTCATTGTGCCTTCCTCTTTGGGCGAGGACGTACGCGAAACTGTATTCATTTTAAATAATTAAATTTCCAAATAAGAAACTTCAAAATGCTAGGCATGTCAAAAAAATAAATAAAAAAATGTAAAGTGGAAAGTTATTCATACAAAAAAAAAAAATTAAATGGTAACTAACATGCATAAATTCCTAAATTTCTTGGTTCAATATCAGGCAAGCATAAATTGAAAAATGAATTATTATTTAGTTTTCTTTCAATTATTTTGTCCTGTTTCCTAGTAAAACCATTCCGGAACGGCCCCCAAATTGTTACGTCCCTCTTTTCCTGGATATTTTGGTTCAATGATAAGGTGGGGCCGCTACAAATGATTAATTATCTCCTAGTAAATCAAATATATTAATTGAAATTACACTTGGCAGTTATTTGCCTATTGTAAGCATACTTGTTAATCATACAAACAAGTGGGCTAACAATATTCAAATAACTGCCAGGTGTAATTTAAATTAATATATTTGATTTACTAGGAGATTATTAATCATCTGTAGCGGCCCCTCCTTGTCATTGTACTAACATATCCAGGAAAAATAATTACCAACAGATGTTCAAGACAGCACACAAAACTTTTATTATAAAAATTATTTAAACCAAGCCACTAATTGATTTTTTTTTAAAATATAAACAGATATAAATATAACATTAATGAGCATTTACAATTTACACTTTATTAATACTTTAATGATAATGTAAACCATTAATGAACGAATTTAACTAAGAGTTTGATAAATCTTATGGTCAATTCAGCTGATTTTTTATAATATAAGAAAACAAGGTTTACTGATTGAATAAGTTGACGTCCACGTACGGTGTAATTTTATGAGGTAAATACCTTCTATTATAAACTGTTGCAATCATTAATATCTTCAAAATGTATCTTGAGTTCAGCTTCTTTTAGGGAATAACCGCCTCCAGCGGGAGGTGACTTCTAACCACTTTTCTTGTCGGGATCTAACAGCACACTGACGAGCGATTCTGCTCCTTTCCGCTCCTTCCAGACTGGTAGTGCTAGTAAGGCTGGCACGGGCGGCATGGCTTGACTCATTCTTCTAAGAATTTTAGAAGGCTCCTTACAGCTTCCTTTTGTCGGCCTTTATACCCTCGATGTTTAACTTCTGAATTTTTCAACATTTAGGCGAATAAAACGGAACATATACTAGATTTTGGAAAATCCAAAATCTGGGACATCTTAATACATATAGTTTTATTTATTGTTGGAAATTTACATCTGTATTATAAAAAGTCTACAAGTATATATGCAGTGAAGTTAATTTTCAGGTGAATTTATTGAGAATTATTGTTATTATAGTACATAGTAATTATTAGTTTATTCCTTCCATTTTTCTCTTATAACCATAAATCATGATCATAAAACATTATTATCAACTAATCAATTAAATATGGACTAACAGATTAGATACAATTATATTTCAGGATTAATTTCTTTAAATTGAAAAAAAATATGGATTAAATGTGTATATCAAAATTTGTTTAGTTAAATCTTTATTATTTAAGTTTTTTTTTTTTTTTTTTGCATAACTCCTATTATATTTCAATATATATATATATATATATATATATATATATATATATATATATATATATATATATATATAGGTAGATGTTTCGGATCATTGTTCCATCTTCAGGGTTCTATTTATCTGTGATTATTTTTACGTTGTTTCTCGATATAGATGAAGAGACAATGTGAAAGTAATCACAGATAAATAGAAGCAAATTAGTTATAGTCTATAACTGATGAGTTTTACAACTGTAAATACAATTAACCTGTCCCTCACCTCTATCACTGAAAATAATTATGTTTTTGGCTATGTCTGACATACCTTACATATTTATGATTTTCATTTCTTGGGATCTTCTTACCTGAAACAGGGAAAATTTCAGATCATTATTTAGTCTTGTTGAATTTCAAGCTGGATTTAAGTGTTAAAAATTTCAGTCACAAAATCGACTTGAATCATTTCAAACTTTCATTATTATTATACACTCCATTCATTAGCCACAAATAATTGGGACATAAATTATAATAACAGCATACACACATGAAAGAAAAATTAAAGATTTATCTCTAAAATAAATGATTATCTTCTATAAAAATAAAAAAGTATAATTTAAAATAGTGGTGCATGAGAGACAGACGTTTTTAATTTCTGATTCCAGGAAAACAACTTTCCATTCTGATACCTCGGTTTAATTAAAAAAAAAAAAAATAAATAAAATTAATGAATAGAAATGTATTTAAAAACAGGTATAATTAAAGGAATAAATTAGCCAACAGCAATTTAGGATTTATTGTCTACAATATATGTAATAATATAAATAATGAATAACATTAGGCAGTGTAAAAAAAAAAAATAAAAAAATAAAATATATTATTCACAAAGTCTTATTTAAAAATACCAACATTTCTGCACTTTTTGAGTTTCGTTTATTTTTATTATCATTTTTTTTTTTTTTTGAAAAAAGTTTTTTTGAAAATTGTCTTTCCGTAAGCACTGAAGTATAAGGATGCACTTTTTTTTATTTATTAATTGAAAAATCATTCACTGCTGCAAGTAACACTTTTTAAGAGAGATTCTGAAGGTTTGGTAAGCGTTTTTGGTATTGGAACCACTACCCTCTGTTAGCAATATTAATCTTATTTCTTCATTCTCCAACAACATATAAATACCATTACCAATCTGATGTTTGGCTTGCGTAAGCATGGTTTGATCTATAAAAAGACTTAAATTCTGTATCAAATCTAGCATTACATAATGAGGTATCACTAAACTATCCTACACCAATATGACAACAAAATAATAGTAAGCCTCGTAATTATCGTATCATCAGGTAAAATCAGAGTTACGGATCGATTCCTGGGAATCGACTTTTTATTACCGATAGGTGAACACACTGATGTTATTTCTTGGACATTAAAAAATGAATCGACGAGAGAATGCAGTTGTCTAAGACACGTACCCCTTAAATATAACTCTTTAAAAGTCAGCCTAGAATCGGTAAAGCTATCGGTAATATCTGATCACCGCAGTGCACCCCTCCCCACCTCCTTTTGATTTATTAATTCACAGAATTTCCAACTTTTGGAGCTACTATTGCCAGCAGAGGTGGGATATCCATTAAATTCGGAAGGTATTGAAAAAGAAGAAGTTTTAATCTTTCAAATGAAAGAAGATGTTTATTTTTGTCCTGACCTGAACCCGCAGTATACAGAAATGTTCATCGCAGTTTATTTGCCGAACTGGCACGCGATTCTAGTTAAGAAGATTTGCTAATCTATATTTCCTATTTCCTATTTCAGCTAATATTATTGCCCTCCTTGAGGCAGTTTACTGCTTAAAGAAGATATTCGTCTTCAGTTAAAAAATAAAAAGACAATATTTTTCTACACCACAGCCGTTCTAATTATGTGAACATTTTATATATATTTATATAAAAATTATTATATATATATATATATATATATATATATATATATATATATATCATCATATATATATCATCATATATATAATGATATATATAATGATATATATAATGATATATATAATGATATATATATGATATATATAATTCATCATATATAATAATTCATCATATATATATTAATCCATAATATATTATGGATATATATATAAAAATTAGACCTTATATTATTCCTTTTTATTTAACATTTTTCCTTCAAACCTCCTTTCTTTCTTGTAAATGTAATCTATTTCTTAGAACCCCTCGTGGGGCCTCTCTCTCCTGCGAACTGTACTGTTAGCATTAGTATTCCTAGTATTAGATACACTGTGGCTACTTAAACCTCAGGAAATTTTGCAACTCTCTCTCAGTCCATCTAGAGCGGTCTCCACACCACTCTTCTCTCTGATATTGTAATTTTTATTAAATAAACTTCTTTTTAAAAAAGTATTTAGCTTTAAATTAAAGATAACTTTTAAACCAAGTTTGCAACCGAAAAATGAAGTTTTAGTAAATTTAATTAGCTTTAAATTAACCCCAGACTGCGGCCTGTAGGTGTAATACAATAATAAAATCGGGGAAAAGTGTTGAAACTTGTATGTTTTTAGCAGTTTGATACAAGAACTCCGAAAGCGTTACTTGCAGCACATTTTGTGTTCTATACATTATTAAATCTAAGCAAATTTGCAATAAATTTGAGTCTATTCATTTTGTATTTCTCAGATTAATAGTTTTAGAACTGTGGAGGACGGAAAATTGAATAACTTGTGGTAATTCGCACTTTTCTGCTAGAACACGTTTAACGGTACTCTTTTGGCTATAACTCCAAAACTATTTGTCTGATCTAAAATTGGTTTTCTTCATCTGAAAGTTGGTTAAATTCACTGTCATCTCTAAATATGATGTTTTGATCCAGTACCGTAAATCATCCATGCCAGAACGCTATTGTGAAATCCTTATTTTTTCGCTACATTTCTCGTGATAACTCATAACTTACAAATTTATTTATAACTTATAAATATTTGTCTGATCCTGAAATCGTTTTTTCCATCTCAAAGCTGGTAAAATTTACTTTCAGATACCATATATCGAATTTTAATTAAATTCCATGTAATACCCATGCCAACTGCGAACTGTTACAAAATACAATTTTGGCTTGGAACATTTTCTCTATAACTCTTAAACCATTTGTTAGATCCTATTTATAGCTATTAGATCCTATATAACAAATTTTGATTAAATTTAGTGTAATATCCATGCAAGCACGCTAAATGTGAATGTTTTAGCAAAACATGACAGTTCTTATATGTTCAGTGGGCTGGCGTGAGTATTTAACGGAATTTAATCAAAATCTCATATGCGATCATCTAGAAAATTTAACCAGCTTTGTGATGAAAAAAAGAAATTTTAGATCAGACAAATAGTTTCGGAGTTATAACCAAAAGAGTACCGACAAACGTATTCTAGCAGAAAGGTGCGACTTATTTCTTCATTCTCCAACAACGTATAAATACCATTACCAATCTGATGTTTGGCTTGCGTAAGCATGGTTTAATCTATAAAAAGACTTATTTTAAATTCTGTATCAAATCTAGCATTACATAATGAGGTATCACTAAACTTAGCCACTAAACTTAAATCAGCCAATTATTCGTTCTCCAAAGTTCTAAAACTATTGATCTGGAAAAAAAAATTAATAAAACTAAATTTACAGCAAATTCGCTTAGCTTTAATTATGTATAGAACACAAAATGTGCTGAAAGTAACGCTTTCGGAGTTATTGTATCAAACTGCTAAAAACATACACTTTTCCCCGATTTTACTTGTTTTTAATTAACAAGAGAAGTATTACACCTACAGCCTACAGGCCTCAGTCTTTGTTTCCTATGACTTTCTTCGTAGGAACACTATTTCGGCCGGTGTTCCCCACGAAAGCCGGCTAAAACATAAAATTAGTACTTATTGGAAATAAATTACATAGATACAAGGGACGTATCTCAGAATGTATTAGACCAACACAGCTGCGATTGGGCATTGTAGGAAATTTAATCTTATTTAAAAATGGGGACGCATGTTTTGTTTTTTTTTTGGAACAAAAACGCACTGATTAGAAGATACAGGCCAAAAACTGTATCTTAACATATCTCCGAAAATGTCGTAATTTATTGGCCACCAAAAGTTTTCCCATCCGTTTTTTTCGATTGCAAACTTGGATTTACACTACTCAGACATGTCCTTACAACATAATAAAAATGCAGCTCTCTTCAATTTATTGCAACCCGAAAGTACTTGGCCGCTGGCCTAGAATACCATCCCAATATTACTAATCATTACCCCCAAAATAGGTCCACTGTTCAACGGATATTTACCTGAAAATTTATATTCTCTAATTTTGTCTACTAGAGTGATTATTCAAAGTTTGATTACTGTTTTTTATTATTAGATTCATTAAGTGCCTTCAAGTTCTTGTGTATAATGTCCAATTATCACTGGATAATAAACTAAATATATATATATATATATATATATATATATATATATATATATATATATATATATATATATATATATATATATATATATATATATATATCGGAGGCGCGGTAGCTCAGAGGGTAAGGCGTTAGACTACCATGCTCCCGGGCTCGAGTTCGAGTCCAACTGACGGCAGAAAATTTATATTCTGTTATTTCAGTCGTGGATCGAATTCGAGGTCGGGAGACCCTCCTGGGGCCCACCCAGCCTCTTAAAAAGTGGGTACCCTTAATTGGGGAAAAACCTGGCGGTTGAGCGTGAATTCTGGCCAAATCACCTCCTTTCACAACCGTTGGCTTAGAAACAGTACAGCCTACCTAAGTACTGAACCCGAGACCCTTCATGGGTTGTAAGTGGTACAGTTTTTTTTTTTTTTTTTTTTTTTTTTTTTTTTTTTTTTTTTTTTTTTTTTTTTTTTTTATATATATATATATATATATATATATTGACTTATTATTAGAGCACAATTACTTATAGCTCTTAATTCAGGAAGGTAGATTTTTTTAAAAAATAATGTATATAGTGATATTTCATTAATAAAGTGATTGAACAAATATTTTCGTTTGAAAAAAGTCGTTAGCATACGCCTCTTAAATTCTAATTCTTTTCACTTATGATCAACACCATCATAGATGAAATGAAGATCCCCAAACATACAATAATCTATTCCGATTCCTCTATTAGAATCATTGATTATCATTGAACCTATATCAGTTACTGCCGAAAGCCTTCAATATAATAATGTGCAAAATGGTGCCTAATGAAATTAAAAAGAGCGAGCCTGATCCTTAGATCATGTCCCTTAGGAAGGCTTGCAAAATGAGATTCCTTCGAAAAATGATCCCTTTCCCCCACCCCCCTTCTCACCTACCTCCTCCCCAGCGCCAGTATTAATACCTAACTCATGAAATAAAACATGATCTCTGGCAGTGGGACAACTTGTATACATACATATATATATATATATATATATATATATATATATATATATATATATATATATATATATATATATATATATATAAAACTGCTACTTCTTAATTTATATTTTGTAACCCCCCCCCACTTTAAAGGAAATTACAGTGTCGTCCATTCTAAAATGATGGATGGTTGTTCCGAGGTTATTTTTTCCTTCCTTTAAACGCTTCGGTTCTTTACTAGCCCTTCTTCGTTTCCAAGTCTCAAACAAAATTTAAAGAGAATTGGAACTGATATAAAGGTTTTATATATATTCTATAAAATGATAAAGAAAATCTCCAATGAAACGGAAATCCATTTTTAGCACACAATTGAAGCCTTCCAAATTCCTGGGTCATGTTAGTGAAATAATATCATATCAACATATTACTTACTTCTGTAGCTCTACAGTCCTGGGTGGACCTTGGCTTTTCCAACAATACTACACCACTCGTCCCTACACAATGCCCTCAATTTCCAGTTCCTTACACCAAGGGTCCGGAGATCTCCTTCAACATCTTGCAGCCATCTTCTTCTTGGGCGTCCTCTCTTCCTGGTACCAAACATTGTACCCAGTAGTAGCTTTTTTGGGGCTCTGCTATCTTCCATTCTCATAACATGGCCCAACCATTCAATTCTTCTCGCTTTTATAAACTGGATCACGTCACAGGTAGCGTACATCTCATATAACTCTCTGCTTTTCCGAATCCTCCACTCACCCTCAACCATCACAGGTCCATATATTTTCCTAAGAATTTTCCTTTCGAAAATTTTTAGTGCGTTTATTGTGGGGGTACACAGGGTCCATGTCTCAGCAGAGTATGTCACGATAGGCCTTATTAAGGTTTTATATAACCTTACCTTCGTTGTCCGTGACAAGAGTGATGATCGAAAAAGCTTGATGTTCGCGAAATAGGCTCGGTTACCTGCCATAATCCGTTTTTGCACCTCTGACGATAACTTATTTTCACAGTTGAGCTCAGCACCAAGATAGGTAAATGTTTTCACATTTTTAAAGGAGTATCCGTCTGCGATTAGATTTTCTCTAATTCTTGAATTATGGTTTGGACTGACGTACATATATTGGGTTTTAACCTCATTTATTTTCAAACCAACTACCTCGCCTTCAGCCTTCAACAAACCAAACACGTCTAGCAAGCCTTGCTTGCTCCTTGATACCAAACAAATATCATCCGCATATGCACAAAGTTGATTAGACGTGTACAGTATATCTCTATTGATATTCAGCTTTTTTACAACACTGTGCAGCGCAAGATTAAATAATGTAGCAGATAACGCATCCCCTTGTCTAACTCCAGCTGTAACTGGAAAACTGCGACTGAGGTGGCCATTAATATACACTTTAGCATTGCTACCTTTCATAGATACTTGTATGAGACGAACTAGTTTGTTCGGGATATTAAATTCCCGTAGTGTATTTAACATATTGTTCCTAACAACACTATCAAAGGCACGGCAGTAATCTATGAATAATATATGGAGGTCAGTGTTAAACTCCCAACATTTTTCCATTATCTGCCTCATAACGAAAATCTGATCAACCGTTCCTCTTCCTTTACGGAAACCACACTGATATTCCTGTAGGACATTTTCTGCAAATCCATTGAGCCTACTAACCAATATATTGGAAAATATTTTATATGCAACTCCTAAAAGTGAGATGCCTCTATAATTTTCACAGCGTAGTTTATCTCCTTTTTTACGTATAGGATATATCAGACTCGTTTTCCATTCTGTTGGCATGTACTCCTTGCACCAGATATCCTCTATTAGTAGATACATTTGATTTGTAAGCTCCTCACCTCCTTTCTTAAAAAATTCTGCAATCAACATGTCTTCTCCGGGTGATTTATTATTCTTCAACTTATCGATTGATTCTACTACCTCCTCAATGGACAATGGTTCTAAGTCATTAATATCTTCTAGTTCCGGTACCAGGTCAAGATTCTCATTGCCCACATTAAGTAGATCAGTAAAGTGCTCCTCCCATCGGTTGATTACATTTGCCTTCTCGACAATTTTTCCATTTTTATCTTTACAGGTATCTAACCTGGGATGGAATCCTTGACTCATGTATCTAACGGCTCCATAAAATTTTCTACTTTCATTATTTACCCTAAGCTCCTCTATTTGCTCAATCTTTTCTTTTAAAAATTGCCTTTTTTTCTTTCTTATTATCCTTTTCGCTTGTCTCCTACTTTCATTATACACAGTTGTAGCCTGCCTAGTAGAGCGCTGGAGTACCATTAATCTATGTTTGTTTCTAATTTTTATTGCTTCTGCACACTCCTCATCAAACCATTCTTCATTTCTCTTTAATCTCCTCTCTCCTATTACTTCTTCTGCAGATTTCTCAATAGCCATCTTGATCTTATTCCATCTCTCTTCAACTTCGCCATCCTCAATCTCTTTTAAATTCTCTGTTAGTTTACTATGCACAGAGTCTTTAAACCTTTCAACGACATCTTCCTCTTTAAATTTTTCCAAGTCCCATTTCCTCCTACAGTGTCGCTCCCCAGATTTTACACACGCTAATCGTTCTCTAAATTTCATTTTAACTAAAAAGTGGTCCGAATCGCAGTTCGGACCACGGGCAGTTTTTACATCAATAATTGATGATGCATGCCTTCTATTTATCAAAATGTGATCTATCTGGGTTACTGTGCCATTGGGTGCTTTCCACGTGCCTTTGAATATATCTTTCCGTTGGAAGAATGTACTTCTTATTATCATATTACTCTCTTCTGCAAATTGACAAAGAAATTTACCATTGTCATTGGTCTCGCTATCAACATCTATCTCAACATATTAGAAACATTTAAAATAGCACAGTTGAAAACCAGTTTTGTATTATAAAAAAAATGCTGGATTAAAAAAAAAATCTTATTCTTAACTAAAATTCATTTGAAGTTTTGAAAGTTCACTTAAAGCTGTACTACCTTTTCACTCTTATATCTAGAATTAAATTTCCTTAACTTAAGCATATTTGCAAAGCTAGATTTATCCCTAATTTTGTGCGAGTCAATTTTTTTTTTTTTTTTCGTTTGGCTTTTATAGACCTTGGAGACCTTTAGCCGCCTCCACCTGCCTCTTCCACCTCAGCCTATCCTCAACTATTACTTTCCAGTAAATAATGCGATGTTTGGCTGTGTCCTTTTTTATAGTGTCTACCCATTTAAGCCACCGTCTCTTTCCTACCACTGTAACATTTATTGATTGGGAAAGGGTACTAGTTGGGTTGTTTCTTGCTACTTGTCCGGCACATTGTTATCTTCTTGCTGTCATGTCTAGCGCGACTGACAGCTTGGTTTCAGAGATTATTTTATTATTATTCTTCCTTCTTCAAATCCTTAATTCACTGTCGCACTTTAGGCCCACTATAAGAACATTTCGTTTATCTCAACCTTTTTCTCAAGGTTACCCGTAAGAAACCAGGTCTCACTACCATACAGCATGCAACGGGTGAAATGATCGATTTATAAATTTGGAGTTTCATTTACCGGGATATGTTCTTAGATCTTAGAATATGAGCTACTGAAGAAAAAAGCTTTGTTTGCGCTGAGGATTCTTTGGTCGACTTTACTCGGCTGCTCATTAATGGAGGTTACTGTGCTTCCCTGGTATTAGAAATTGTCTACTTTCTGGAAATTTTGACTTCCTACCCTTCTTATTATATTCTTCTTGGTAGATCTTGTGACTAACAATCAGATATTTTGTTTTGTTTTGATTTACTTGTAGGCCAATTTCATCTGACGGATGATCAGTGAACCGGGCAGCACCTGAATATCTTCTGCTTGACTACCCCGTACTGTTACATCATTCGCATATGCGCAACATACCAACATAACTCCACCGCATTTTCGCATTACTTTCCCCAATGCCAGGTTGAATAGCATCGTTGAGAAACATTCTTCTTGGCTAAGTCCTGATATCACATCGAACGTTTCCGTCATCTCTCTTTGTACCAGCACTCTACATTTGGAACTGTTGATACATGCCCTTATCAATCGAATCCCTTCGCTAGGAATCCTAATTCCATTACAGTTTCTATTGACAGAGTCGTAAGCTGCTTTGAAGTCTATGTATAGGACGTGTAAATCTTGTCCCACTTCCAATCTTTTCTCAATTATCTGTTTATTGATGAAAATTTTGTCCGATGTGCTCTTGCCTCTACAAAATCTTGCCAGTTCCTCGCCTAATGCTTTCTCATAGAAGGGGTTCATTCAGTTAAGCATCATGTAAGTCAGGATCTTATATGTTACCGGAATGTTATGTCTCTGAAGTTGTCACACTCAGAAGTGGATCCTTTCTTGAGTATTGGACATATAAGGCCTGTGTTCCAACTCTCGAGTATCTTTTCTTCCTTCGTATTAGTATTAATTTTTCATGAAATTCATAAATATCCAGGGGATTTTACTATTGGTTAATAATTAAAAGATCGCCTATCTTTAGCAATTAGTTAGTTTTCTCTGCATATGGGCTTGAGACTTTTTCAGCTACTCCACATAGTTAAAAATGGCAGATGGTTCACTGAAAGAGAGGACATGGACCTCTACTAAAGAATCAGTTTTTTTTTTTTTCCAATGAAGTGTAAATCTAAGGCTTAAGAGGAAAAGTGGAAACACTACTGTAGGCCTCAATATTTTTCTTGTTTCAATATGGTTTTATAATGGACTTGGACTTGATGATTAGTAGCAGCCGCTCCTATAATATAAACTAACTAACAGGATGATGAGGACCGCTAATTTACAATTAACATCCCATATAAGGAAGAAAATCCTGACAGAAAATCACAGGTCCTCCAAGGTTAGCGGGGATTGGGCGCAGGGTTAATCGCTCGGCTCCGACAAAAACTAAACATTTCGAATCCAACAACCAGCCTCGGATATGATTGTGTACAAAAGGTAACCACATTGGATTTGTATAAAGGACTCAACTTGCTTCATGGAATGTTCGGAGCTTGGAGATGACCATGGATAAATTCACGGTTTTCTACAGTGGAAGGAATGAGCGAAATGGGATCGGCGGCACAGCTTTTATCGTGATCCCAAAGGCGAGAGATTCAGTCCTCAGCTTCACACCTGTAAATCATCGAATTAATTTGTTAAGGACAAGAGGATGGTTTAATATCTCGATTATCAACGTGTATGTACACACTGAAGTCAAGGAAGAAGAAACAAAGGACGATTTTTACGAACAGTTAGAACACGTCTATGACCATATTCCCAAATACGATGTAAAGAACGGACCGGATTCAAAGGCAGAAACACACAGATGGACGGTAAGAATGGAAAAATGTCGGCAGTTAAGAAAGAAGTGTTGAAAATATGAATGGAACACTTTGAAAACCTTCCTAATACGAACTCACGAGGATGGAATAGATGAACCGGACCTACCTACGGCCATTGATCGATTAAAAAGACGAAAAGCACTAGCGAATGATGGCCTTACATGTGAGTTGTTCAAAGATAGTAGAAATATCTAGTAGATGGAGTTTACCAAATTAACCTGAAAATGTGGAAGGAAGAAAAGATACCCGAGAGTTGGAACACAGGCCTTATATGTCCAATACTCAAGAAAGGATCCACTTCTGAGTGTGACAACTTCAGAGACTATATTATTATTATTATAATATTATTATTACTGTTCCTTCTACTATTGTACATAATTTGAGAATGTAATCATGAAGTAATTTATATTACTTATTGCCCACATTTGTGGCAGATTGTAATAATTACCTCATAAATGTTTTTTAAAATACAAAAATTTGGAAAACGTTAAAATGTGAACAGGGAAGGTACCTCAAGATTTTAAAGGATTTGCGGTTCTCGAGGAAAAACATATTTTTCCGAGGGTGAGCTGATGAAGGCTGCTTAATTTTAGATGCTCTCCAACTTTTCGATTGCTCATTCAGCCAACAAACTCCCCTCGACCGCCCTCACTAGCACAGTCACTAGTAGCATTGTCCAATAACTAATATATTTCTACTTCCACATAGAAATATATTAGGATTTATATATAGAGAGAGAATAAATAAAAATATTTATTTAATAATGTGATACAATCATTTTTTTTTATTTCCTATGTTTCGTGGGTTAATAAAGCTACCTGGATTCCTTCTATTGTTAATGAAAAGGCAGACAAGCTAGAATAAGTAACAAGTAAAACGGACATAAAAAGAACCTACTTAAATTACCATTTAGTGTCACATAACAAGAAACAAGCAGGTAGTTACAGATGACAAATACCCATGCCATCTTATTGACAGGCAGTATAATACAGTATTCATATTTTACAAGTGCAAACATTTTTAAAAACATAGAGCCAAACTAATAATGTCAATGATGCTAACAGGGAATGTTGGCCTATAGTGCAAAACAAATGATTTGAAAAATGTAATATCCAATTTAAAAATTGTTAGTGATATAAATATTTAATCCCTCTAAACACGAATGTATCATGTGATATAAACCAGCATCTTTTGATTCCAGCTTTTCATCATTAACAATATCCTGTAGAAATCAAAACAAATGGTAGTCACCGGTGCAGGTTCCGGGCTATACCATGGATGCATCAAAACTCCCAAGCCTAGTCATTAAAGATATATATGGTCTGGTATTTTCGGGGTGGCCAACGCCTTTCCTATTGAACAATTCTGGCCGTTTTCTCGAAAATTCAGCTTCAATCACCTAAGTTGTTGTCAGAAGAGAGTCAAACGTCCAGGTTATTATATTACGTCCAAATATCTTAATAATTCAGATCGTTTCCATTATACGAGGCGACATGTGAAAGTGACCAGATACTTCTCACTTTTGGTTGAAAATAAAAAGGTTAATCTCATGCATCAAATGTATCACTATTTTTAAGCTCTAAAACTAGAGCTGCTATGTTGCTAAAAAAGACGTACTGATTAGTACGTACGTCAGTGTGACATCCTGGCATCGTTTTACATCTGCGCCACGAAACTGTCACTACGATCAGATATCAAAGATGTTATGATATACTGAGCTTACGTCAGCAATCTATTTGCAATTCACGGTTCACTTTTGTAATCCTGTTTACAAATTTTGAATATTCAGTATTATTAGACTCGTCGGCTGGGGTAGACGGGTGTGAACATCAATCTGCCCTTAACCACTCTTTTATTTTCCTTTTCTAAATTATTTAATAAAAATTGACAGTTTCTGGATGGACGACAGAGGTTTCATGTCTTCCTCAATAACAACTGTAATACTTATGAGAGTGTACCCAACCTTACCAAATATATTTAATTTCAGAAGAGATTTGTTGAGATTGCAATAAATCAATTGATTTATCCTCTACCAAAAAGTTAATTTTAATGAGTTCAACAAAACACACAGATTTTTAAGGTCCAAAATAACACTATAATCCAACAACAATAATCTGAAAGCGCCGCTATTAAAAAAACATCAGTCTCAAAAACTCACTGCCATCTCGATTCCTAACACTCCCACCTTTTCGGTTAAAGGATTTTATCTCTTTAACCCAAAAAGCGAAATGGGAGACAGCTCCCAAAAACCCAAAAAGCTCTTCTTTCTTCCTCAGCTGGGGGATGATCTTCTGGTCTCAATTCATCCTCTGGGCCTTGCTCATCTTCACCTCTAGCTGCCTCTAAAGGAAATAACCTCTGCAAATGCCTGACGATTTCTCCATTTGTACTTTTGAGGCTAGCTACTCTAACTTCTCCGTCTCTACGTGGAAAAATAATAACTACTTTGGCCAATGGCCAAAAGGTCCGCTTCGCATTTTCATTTTCTATTAAGACGACATCGCCTTCTTTTCTCCTATCTGTCTTTCATGGTGTATCACCAGTTGTCCCAAGTACTCGACTCTGAACCTCCTCCTTAGTTCTTCTCTCAAGCGCTGTAAAAACTGATACCGTTATCAGTATCAGTTAGGTTAACGGTGTCTAAGTGGTCTAAATCTAGAACTCCTACAATGAGTATATCCTGTAAAAACACCGAAGGGGTCAATGGACCCACATCCTCAATATCTTCTGACACATATGTGAGAGGCTTTTGGTTAACCACTGTCATATAGCACAGTAGTCAGCTCCTCATACTTAAGAGAAGCCCTTCCCAGTACCAGTAAAATATTTTTGATGATGCGAATAAGGCGCTCCCACCAACCACCCCACCAGGCTGTGGTTGGAGGGTTAAACTTCCACTGGATCCTATAAGAGGCCATTTCATTTTCTACCTCAGTCCAATCAATTTCTATAAATAAATTAAATGCTCCAACGAAGTTAGTCCTGTTGTCACGATAAATAGTGTTAGGTCTGCCTCTTCGAGCGATGAACCTCCTCAGGCTCTGCAGGAATCCGTTCGTAGAGAGGGTAGCAATAAGCTCCAAGTGTACGGTCCTGTAAACTGCACAGGTATATAGTACAATCCAGCTCTTCTCTCCTCCACGTAAAATTAAGGGACCTGCTAAATCAACACCCACTACTTCGAACACCAGAGCATCTCGTACACGATCTTCTGGCAAAACAGCCGGTAGCGGTTGCAATCTCTGGGTTTAGTAACGCTTACATCTTCCACATCTTGCAATTGCGGCACGAACAGATCTTCGCCCTTTTACTATCCAGAATTTTTCTCTTAACTTGCTTAATAATGTCCTTCTAAAATAAGCCTTTTTACTAGCTCATGGTTTCCAAGAAGGATCATTGTCTTTAAAATTGTCTTCATCTTCTCTTGAGGTAATTTTGGTTTTGACTCGATTTTGGTTTTGAACCTTCGTCAACGAACACACAAATCGGTTTCAACTGATTTACTTTATCTTCTTTTAGAGATTCTTCTTGAACCATATTGACTAAGAACCTTTCTGCTGAATCTAGTTCGTCTACAGATAATTCTCCCCTTTTTCTAAAATCATGGTTTGTGTGAATATTAAACTTGAATCTTAAAATCCAGGCTACTAACCTTTTTATTTTATTATAGGAACTAAAATACCTCAAATACCAAGAATAATCATCACATATTAAATTCGATGTAAAACTTCGATTTATTTATACCTTTTCGAACTTCAGATTCATCTACTTCAAATTTAGATGAGGGCCAAGAGCTCTCAGGACCCTTTAACCAGCTAGGGCCCTCCCACCAACGGGATTCCAAAAGAAAGTTAACAGAACTCCCTCTAGATGGTAAGTCCGCTGGTTTAAGTTCTCAAGGAACATACCTCCAATTATTCTCGTTGGAGAGCTGTCTTATTTCCTTCACACGATTACTCACGAATACTTTAAGGTTTTCATTATTTTTGATCCAGGTTAAAGCTGTCGAGGAATCCGTCCAATAACAGGTGGAAATATCATCACAAGAAATAGCTTCTTTGACTGCTGTAGTTAGACGACTACCAATGCAACATCCCATTAATTCTAAACGTGTTATACGTAGCTGTTTGAGAGGGGCCACTCTGGTCTTGGCGAGTAACAAATTCACTTCCAACATGTCCTCATATTCTCTTCGTAAAAACACCACTGCTGCATACGCATTTTTACTGGCATCACAGAATGTGTGTAAGCTATACATGCCAACTCCAGTAAAATACATAACACTTCTGGGGATCTTTATTTGTCCAAGCTTTGGTAGATCATTCAACCATTTCAAAAATTCACGCTGCAATTCATCTGATACTTTTGCGTCCCAGCTGATTTTTTCCTTCCATGTTTCCTGTAACTATATCTTTGGGATAAGTGTAAAGGGGCTGGAAAACCCAATCGGATCAAAAATACTACAGCATGTCGATAAAATATTTCTTCTCGTTATTTTACCTTCATCTGCTGGTATCTTATCTATATGGCAGAACAGTAAATCATCAAAATGGTCCCATAATAGACCTAAAACTGCAGATGGACTTAAATAATTTTTTTCTTCTTCAGAAAGTATTGAACTTTCCCAAACCCTCAAATCAAACTTTGCTTTATTTAAAAGACTTGTAGACTTATCAATAAAATCTTTCAACTCGGCTTCTGTCCTTACGGAAGTTACACAATTGTCCACATAAAATGATTTCTTTAATTTTATGGCTGCTTCGTCACACTCAGAATTGTCTATATCAATATGATGGACCAATACAGCCGCCAATAGAAAAGGACTACAGTTCACACCAAACACTACTCTGCAATGTTTCATTACTTTTACTGTTTTGTGAGTTAGGTCATCCCACCACAAAAATCTCAAATAATTCCGATCCTTTTGAGCTACTGAGACTTGTAAAAAAGCCTTCCTGATTTCAGAAATAACTCCTATCTCTTCGAGGCGAAACCGGATCAATAATGCTGGAATTAATTCAAGAAAGTTTGGTCCCTTTTCTAAACAGTCATTTAATGAAAGGGACCCTTTACTCTTACTTGAAGCATCAAAACCAGGCCTCACCTTAGTGGAGGATGTAGCCTTAAAAATTCCTCGACGAGACAGATAATATCCTGGGTTATCCATTTCATCCTTTGGAACAGTTTCTATTATCTCCTCATCAAGCCATTCGTTAAAAACATTTTTATAATCATCGTATTTATTTTGAAGCATCAGTTTATTGGTCATAGTATACAAACGCTTTTCTGCAACAACTTTATTGTCTGTTAATTCTGATTCATTATCTAACCAAGGTAAACACACTTCATATCTACCTTCATCATTCCTGACATCTGTTTCTTTAAAATGTTTTAATGCTTCTCTTTCCTGTCTACTTTTACTTTCAGCCGGGTCAGTTACTCCAATAGCCTCTAAACTCCATACGTCAGCTAATTTATCGGTATGAGTGAGCATAGAAGTAACCATTGATGCACAGCTGTTGGAATTCCCGCTCTGCCTTGGGACCTTTCCCATCTCTACCCAGCCCAAAACAGTTTCAACAGCTAAGAGGCTCAATTGACACTGGTTGCCGGTAAATATCTCACTTGCTGAATCAGCACCTGTCAACAATTCGATGTCAGTTGGATTATATCCAACGCCTGTTATAATTATCCCTTTCTTTCTTAACTCTTCATTCAAACTTCCTGGATTCAACCTAGGGACTACTCCACAGATTACAGGCTGATATAATACTACAATATCCTTAGAACTTGTGCCACATAAATCTGTTAAAGTTACTGAATATTTTTTGTGCGAGTTTCTTTTGGACACAGAACCGCCAAATAACACCTGAGTTAAATCTTCTTTACCTAATGATTGAATACCTAATTCGGTAGCAACCTTTGTTAAAATATAGGAGCGCTGAGAACCTGTATCTATGACCGCCCTTATTGTTCTGCAATGACCATTATTAACAATTTTTACCAATAATGTTTGTGAAAGAATTTCTCCAGAACAACAGTGGTTAGTAGACACTGTTCCTGCTGTTTTTGTTCCCTTTTATTGACAGGTAACTCTGAACAAATCAACGCGCAATGTTTTCCACCACAAATTATACACCTGACTGGTATTATATAAAATATAGCTCTGTGGCCAACTTTCATACACAAATTACAAGCTTTGAATTTATTCAATAAAAACGTTTTTTCTTTAAAAGACATTTTTTCAGCAGTTAAACAATCTTTACTTTCATGGAATTTCCCACAAAATATAAATTTGTATTTGCTTTTGATTTTCCATATTTCTCACCAGAAAAAAGATGATTAGCAGTAGGAACTGTTACTTCTTGCTTCTTTTCCTTCCGGTAGGTCCTTTGTTGATTTTCGCCTGTTAGAGTAAAACCAGACATCGCCAAATTAATCCTCTGTTCACCTGCTGCTTCAGATTCTAAAAATGAAAATAAGTTTTGTAACTTGATTTTATATGTTTCATCTTTATCAATCTCTACCTTACTGAGACCACTTCTCAACAAGGCTCTAATGACATCCTCAGGAAGACTGGATTCTACCAAAGGAAAAAGTACCATTTAAGGGCACTTGGTCATACCAATGGACTCAAGTGCCCTTAAATGGGACTCCAATTGATCATATAGTTTGGTATATTTGCCTTTATACCAATTTGTTTAACATTGTTTATGATCAAGTTTAACAATTCTCTTACATAAATTTCAATTAATAAATCGTTTCTCCCAAAACGAGTCTTGAAACAGGTAATCACCTTACTATAGTTCTCTAGCGTGGCTGGAAATGTTTCAACTATCTCCCTAGCTCTTGAGCCTGGAATAGTGGCTTCCGCTGAATATTGAAATTTGTCTTCTGGCTCAATACTACTATCCTCATCTATACGCTTAAATTGATTCCAGAACCCAAGCCAATCTTTTATTTCACCTCCGAATTGTCTCAACTTTATTTAAAGTAATTTTAAATTTCTTTTGACGATAGAACTAGACTCACTAGTGACACTCAGATTATCTGTTTCTCTTCGTGAACGCCTATCTAGATTTTCATTAGTTTTTTCTTTATATTTCTCTTTCTGAAGTAAAATGAAATCGTACTTATCTTTATATGTCTCCACTGAAGCATATTCTTCTTCGTAGTCATCTTCTTTGTAGTTGACAAAAAGACTGTCTCTTATTTTGTCGTCATAAGAAGACAACTGACGTCGTTCAATTTTCTTGGTCAAACGTTCTACCTGCATATCTTGTGGTTCAATGTTATCCAATTCAGCAGCTAACTCATTGCAGGCTTTAGTGAAACAAGCTCTAACAGGCTTTCTCATCTGTACAAATTCAGTGTGTGAACTCATTTTCCTTTTTAATATTATTTTACTCACAATAAACAAATATAACAATCACGTCGGGGTCACCACAATGTTGAGATTGCAATAAATCGATTGATTTATCCTCTACCAAAAAGTTAATTTTAATGAGTTCACCAAAACACACAGATTTTAAGGTCCAAAATAACACTATTGGCACAAAAGCCTTTATATTTTAATCAAAACCAATTGAAACATCAAAATCAAATCAATAAAAAAAACAAAAAAAAAAAAACACGGTGTACTGTTTAGAAACATCAACAGCAATAATCTGAAAGCGCCGGCATTAAAAAAACATCAGTCCCAAAAAACTCACTGCCATCTCGATTCCTAAAAAGATTTGTGGGATCTAGCTGCTTCATAAGATATAAATTATTTAATTTTATCATATTTAATTATTAAACTAACAAGGGGATGTTTGCAGTTGTAACTAACAGATTTGAATGCCGATTTTTGTGTGGCTAGCAGGGGCCTACAGTAGTGCAAAACTAGAGTTATAGCCGCCAATGGGCATTAGGAGCCGAGAAACAATATAAAATAAGAAAATCACGTTTTATTTTTTTTTTTCAGCTCTCAGTCAAGATAGAGAAATGATTCTTTCACGCTTGATTGCAGTTATGTAAGGTATTTGATATAAAAATACTTTCGTTATGCTTAAGACACCACCCGGCTTTAGGGTGCTCAAAAACCCTTAAAAAATGACAAAATTCTAAAGAAATCCGCTGTAAATCTGTGGAAACTTTTTTTCATGAACAACTAACCTGAAACCTCGATTTAATGCACCATAAAGCCCTTATATGTGCAATTTTATCAAAATCAAAAAATATTGATTTTTCCCCCTTTCGAGGAGGTTAAAATTTTAAAGTTCAGATTTCATCAACATTTTCTACCGGCCATAACAACAACTGTAATCAACCGATTACAACAGTAATAGCATAACTAGAATCAGCATACATTATGCTTTATATCCATGCATATAACATTGGGTTTACTCCATCCAAGGTTAGCTATAACTTGAGATATCTCAATAGCGGGAAATCCTGCGACCTCCGGATTTGAGCTAATCTATGCAGTTTTAAGGCTTCTAGATGACCTAAAAATTTTGTCTTAATCGGTTGCGAAATATGAGTGATAGCACAAATTACTTACATTTTTTTCAGAAATTGACAGCCCCTACTAAAACCCTACAAAATTTTAAAGGTAAAAAAAAAATTATTTTTGATTTCGCCAATCCACTAGTCTCCTAACTTGCTTCCCACTCAATTCCCGATAATCCTCCGAGGTGTCTGAAAAGAAGATGGCCTAGAGACCTTATAGTGTAGATTTTTATTGAAGTGCTACTACTGAGTTGTTCTTCACAAGTTATATACATGCCATTGTATTCTCTATCAACACATTTACTTGATGTATATGTTTTTGTACAGTTGTAAATATCAATAAACGAGAAAAAAAAAAAAAAAATTTTGATTTCGACAAAATTAAGTTTCTACGTGTTTTTTGAGATGAGGAATCTGGAAAAAATATCAGTTTTTAGTTTAAAAATTTTCCTCACCTATATTATATAAAAAAGACTGATATAAAATGATCTTTTTCTAATTTTAATTTTTACACAATAAATTTCAAATAAGATCATTTAAAAATAAATAAATTTTTTGTAACCAAAACCTGATATTAATTTTAGATTATTCATCAATCTTAGGATTTATATGCAATTTGAAATAAAAATATGTCATTTTAAAACGTCTTATTTAAATAATATAGGTGAGGAAAATTTTTGAACTAAATAATGATATTTTTTTCCAGATTTTTCATCTCAAAAAACACGTAGAAACTTAATTTTGTCGAAATCAAAAATAATTTTTTTTTTACCTTTAAAATTTTGTAGGGTTTTAGTAGGGGCTGTCAATTTCTGAAAAAATGTAAATAATTTGTGCTATCTCTCATATTTCACAACCGATTAAGACAAAATTTTAAGGTCATCTAGAAGCCTTAAAACTGCATAGATTAGCTCAAATCCGGAGGTCGCAGGATTTCCCCCTATTGAGATATCTAAAGTTATAGCTGACCTTGGATTTTTTCATTCATATTAGTTTTTGTTCACTAAAATCGGGAGTAAACCCTATGTTATACGCACGGATAAAAAGCAAAATGTATGCTGATTCTAGTGACGCTATTACTGTTGTAATCGGTTGTTGGCCGGTAGAAAATGTTGATGAAATCTGAACTTTAAAATTTTAACCTCCTCGAAAGGGGGAAAAAGTCAATATTTTTTTATTTTAATAAAATTTCACATATAAGGGTTTTATGGTGCGTTAAATCGAGGTTTGAGGTCAGTTGTTCATGAAAAAAAGTTTCACAGATTTATAGTGGATTTCTTTGGAATTTTGTCATTTTTTAAGGGTTTTTGAGCAACCTAAAGCCGGGTGGTGTCTTGAGCATAACGAAAGTATTTTTATATCAAATACCTTACATAACTGCAATCAAACGTGAAAGAATCATTTCTCTATCTTGACTGAGAGCTGAAAAAAAATAAAACGTGATTTTCATATTTTATATTGTTTCTCGGCTCCTAATTCCCATTGGCGGCTATAACTCTAGTTTTGTACTACTGTAGGTCCAACAAAAACTCGGTATTCAACCCACACAAAAATCGGTATTCAAATCTGTGAGTTACAACTGCAAAGGTCCCCTTGTAAGTAAAATTAATTAATGCTATTTTAAATTAATTAATAAGAAAAAAACTGAACCATTACATCCCATTAAGTACCTCCATAGGTTCATTACTTAGCTAAGGGTTTACTGTTTCCAGGCCAACGTTTGTGAAGGTAGGAGATTTGGTAGATATCTCAGGCAACCGCCAGGTTTTTCCTCCCAATTATTAAGGCTGAATATGTCCCATAGCCCCTTAAACATTCTACTACCCCAACCACACATGTTCATAAGAAAATTAATGGTTTACTTTTTTATAATTTTAGGATCCATTTTTCAGAACTCATGAAACAAGTTGCGTGTAGCTCTTAGTGATACAAAACTCGTGGACTACATACTGGGATGGACCTCTTGAATCGCGATGAAGGACACAAAAAAATCGGTGAATAAACTATAATACCTCTCCTAGCCATGATCTACGATATAGAGGAGAAACTATAACAGTTAATTTCTTAGCGGCATAGACATTAAAACTGGCTAATATTTTTTTAATCTTGATAAAAAATTCTAGCTACCAGATTAGTTTAAATGAACTTTACTTAGTTGACATATAAGAAAAAGAAAATTCATGATATAAAAAAGGAAGGTGATTGGACTATAACTAAGGTTATAGCATCAATAAGAAACTGATCCAGATGGAATAAATAATGAGGTACTTGGGGCAAGTGGTAGCTGAGGTCTTGGCTCCACAACTGTGTCACCTCATAAACATGGTCATGGATAAAGAGTCGATACCACCCCTGAGATGAAATCGAAAAAGAGAACTCATTATTATAAAACATGTGATGAAGAAGGAATATATAATAGTGTTATATCATCCTTCCATATACTTTTACGTGTAAAATCCATTTAAATATAACTATTGGAATCTGTTGAACACTGGGAGGAGGGGGAGGGCCAGGAGGAGCAGTGTATTTTTCTTTCCTCCGTCTCAGGAAGAATTTTGATTAATTAACGATTATATTTCATAACGTTATCATAGGACGATTCTTGGATTCAAATTTAGTTTTCTTCTCTGCAATAACGATCAAGAAAATCTCCCACAAGGATATTAAACTAATGTCAAATTATAGAGTTGATGTTTTATTATGTAGAATTGGAGAGGTTTTATATTAACATGTACATTCCAGTGCGGGACATTTCAACTCAACATATCTTCTACTAGTTGTTTTTTTTTTTCATACAGATGCTTGTCTCTTTTGGATTGTAGAGAAAAATACATCATCATCCAGTTATGAATAATATTCGAAAGTATCCATTGTTTAAAACTCATTCTTTATATTTTCTTTATGAACCTTTTTCCTTATTGGTCAATTAGGTTCAAACTAACATTAATCGCATAAATAATAATATAGTTTTTTTTTTAAATTCAATTTAGGAATTACTTTCCTCACGATTACTGAAGTAGTTCTAGGACGACTAACGAATGTTAAAATTGCTACAATGCTATAATAGATATTAGATCATCATTACATGAGATACATATATCCATGCTACCAAGGTTATTTGTTTTTATATCTGCCAGTGATAACCATTGACAATTTTTTTAAAACGTTTCATATTCCACTTTCTTAGTATCAGAAACGTATTAAATTATGATCAAATATTATTTACAGATGAGTATTTAAGTTGTAATGAGACACGTCAGCAGGAAAGCCACTGGACACCTAGCACGAGGTTCCAGCTCGAATAGAAGGAGATTTTTTCTGTCTTTACGCTTCCACTGTAATTTTTCTTCCACCTAGCATTTACAAAGTGAGTATCTTCTCTTTAATGGATTGTGGGAACAAACTAGGATGACACTGTAAGTTGACCACATCTCCTCCCAGAGTTACTTGACAATGACGTATCTAATGCAAGTAACTCAGCAATTGCAAGACAATGCAAAAAACTAGCCCATGAACTGCAATATTGATTTAATTGTAGTGGCATCAGTAATAGTAAATATTAAATAGACTGTACATTAAACTCATTCCACCCAAAATATATCACATCAACAATAATGATACTTTTTTATTTACTCTGGGACAAGTCCATTTAAAATAATTTTACAATTGACAAAAAGTGGTCTTAACTGCTCTAGAGTTAATAACAGTAGTAAAATACCAAGTCATTAAAAAAGTTTTATTATTTTTTGAGGCAAGTTAAATAAAAACAAATAATTACTTGTAAACGCGTTTATTCATCATAATACACTCTGCAACAAACAATAACCTTCTCCCAACGCGTTAAATGTTAAACCCAAATCCCGTCTTTCAAAAGCAATATTATTTTTTTCATTTTTTTAACCTTCCTTCAGAGAAGATTTCTTTCCCTAACTCAAAACATATCTTTCTAGTAAATGTTTAAATCAGTTTATTCCCATAGAGCAAAATCGAGTGAATTCGAGTTTTCACTGGAATCATTTTAAGCGGTCTGAGCGATTGAAGGAGACTGGATAAAAATTAATCTCTCCCTTCATAAATTGTAAAATTTTGTGTTTTTATTATTAAGAGTAGTTTTGAATTTGACTGAATAACAAAAGTGCTAAAATCAAATAGAACAACACTAATCATAAAGAAAACAGGACTTGACTTGGTAAGTAACGAATTCAAGGCTGTAAACAAAATTATATTAATATAGAAGCTTTTATTGAATCTGGAAAGAAAATATTTAATGCTATCATTAGATTGTAACACTCTGGGAGCTGTGTCGGCAGGATATCATTGACTAGGCTCAATCCAGAATAAGATTACTTTTGAAATATAAAATAAACATAATCCTTTTGGTTCCAAAATCAATATATGACAACGATCAATTTAATAAATAATTTTTTTATTGTTTTTACGAACAGTACTTACTCTCAATGTGTCTATTATGTGCCCATTCAGCCTAGTCAAAAGATCTATCCATTTTTGTTTAATTTCATGTTATTTTGTAAGGTAATAATTACTACCTAGCTAAGATCGTTTCAATTATTTTTCTTTAAATATGGAGCCCTAACTTGGAATATATTTTTTATTACTTAATAATAGGTTTAATAAGTTGATTGATATATAATTTTAAATTTAAAACATATAACAAATTATCGCTACCCACTTAAATAATTATTTAGATTTAAAAATCGTTAATAACTAATTGTTTTTTTTTTAAATCAGGATTAAATTGTTTGGAGAACTTCTTAATTAAGACTAATTAGACTGGTGAAGGAGCTAATTTGGTTAGATAAAATTTTTAATGCGCCTCACTAAATATTTAATTTGATACTCTTAATGTGTAATTTGTCTGTTTACATTATTAATTTGTCAGGCGTAAGCTTTGTAAAAAAAGACTGTAAAATGCCATAGACAAGTAATGCTGATAATGAATGATTTTGTATTGGAAATAGTATCATATTTGATTGACGAAAGCAGCCAATGAAATGGAATGTGGAGCTTAGAAACCAAATGAGGTAGACCCAGATCTGACCGAAAGAGAACCAAATAAAGAGAGAAAAAATTCTCGTTGGTGTGGTTAGTGAGTCCCCTCATTCGTTTAAAGAATCCCGGGGACTTGAGGAATGTTTGCACTGATGGAAATTCCCTGGCCTCACTCGGTGACAACATGAACGTTCAACATTTACACCGCGTGTTCTTCCTCAGTCTCAACTGTCACCTGCACCGATAGCCACATTCTTTCTACCTAACAGAGGAAGAAGAAAGGAATGGACGCCATAACATGAAAAATACGATTTGCTAGAAAACTTTATAAAAATCCGATTGTTGTGAGGAATATTAAACTAATGTCAATTGGAATTAATATAGCTTTATGTATGGAGGAGGGTAAGTACCTAAAGGTAATTTAGGAGTGGATAATGGCCAGGGGCAGAGGACAGCAGGGCTACCACAATGCTCCCATACTTGAGCCGAATATGCACATTTGTGGATTTTCAGTTAATGGCCGTTTAAGTGGGTTTTATATTTTTCTTTCTTACAGAATATACTTTTTTTTTCAAGCTAGTACATAGATTATCTTGTTTCTCGCTTTATGTTCTTCGACAAATTTAACAAAAACTATACTTAGCATTGTAGTATTCTCATGAATGCCGATTCAGGATTCCGTATTCTGTAATTAATGCTGAATACTTATAGGAAACTGAGGCGTTAAAGCTTACAAGTAATTATTTATTTATTTATAACGTAATATTCGGATTCATAACTCCCATATTAGATCAATACCCTCAGTACATTTTAAGTTTCTTACAGACGATTCATTTTTCAAGCTCTTTCTTATTTTCCAAATTGTTTCATTAGTTTAGGCATTTTTTAAAGAGGTTTTTATTCTTTAGATATAGTTAAACAAACATTCTGCAAAATTTAACAATAATTTAATTTTAATTACAGCGGAAATGTTTATTCGTTTGATTAAGTTAGAGAGGGAATAAGCTAATGCATTTTTCCAGACGCACTGACATTAACTAATCAACAATTTCCAGAACAATCCAGCATTACATGAAAGTAGGCAACCCCGCAGGAAGACTATACTGGTCAGTTCGAACATGCTATATAATAGCATGTGGTAACTGATTTGTTCAGCAGCATGTTAACATCTTGTAGATAACAATTTACGCCTTAGGATCGTATTGATGTTTCTGTAAGTTGATAAATATCCGCGATTTTCAAAACCACCCACCAAATTAAGTATGCTATCAACAATCAGTCGTGTTTATCTTACCGGTCGAATAATCCCAATGTGGCTCTGTCAAGATCAGTAATAATTTATTTTCCAAAACATACATAGTACGATTCTGAGGAATAGGGTGTGTTTTTAACGCAGATCTTTATATGGTGTTGCTGAACTACATGTCTTATTGTGATTTATAGTGTTTCAATCAACTGTTCAAGATTCCTCAAGGTCTAATTAAAGAAAATTAAAATTATTCTTTATTAAAAACAAGGGCTTAAAGATGAAAACAACTGGATGAAGATTAATCAATCGTAGGGAAAGATTTTAATGTTTGGAAAACCAAACCAATTTATACTGTTGGAAAACTCCATCTAAAAATATAATATACAAAATGGCGCGGTACAAAGCTAAGCTTTAGGATGTGAAAATAAATGTCTAAGAAATTCATACAATTATTGAAATTGATATATATTTTTTGCTTCATAAGGTAATTAGTGAGCGTACTTAGCTTCATTCCAAATTCGCTAATTGCGATTGAAAACGAATATTCCGAATATTATTAGTTATTAGAAACTTCCTTGCTGTAAACTTATGTTCTTATTTATTATCTTATTGTTCTTATTATTTTTGTAATGCTATTCCCTTTTCAAATAAAAACTGCAAGAGCTATTATTGGCATTTACATGGAAATGGGGGCCTGTGGCATCATGCATTTAGCTTGTTTTATTACAATGTTACTAACAAGGATAAACTCGGAGGTGTTATCTGAAGGGTAAATTATGGAACCGGTTCTTTAATTTAATTGAAAGGAGTCCGAAGTGTCCATAATTCCCCAAGAACGGTTACAAGAAGGTGAAACGAAGCTTGGCTCGTGTATCTGAGCCTTTTTCTGTATCTAAAGGACTTAAGCAGGGTTGCTGTATGTCACCGACGCTGTTAAAATTTATGTACAACAGGCAGTAAAGGAGTGGAGCGATTGATGGGAGAGAAAAGGTATAGACATTAACGGAGATATGCTGTTCTCCCTTTTCTTTGCCGACGACCAAGCGGTGGTTACAGATAACCGAGAAGGCCTGGAAGAAGCGTTAAAAGCTTGTGGGGTCTAAGAATAAATTTTGATAAGACCGAATACCTGCCAGTAAATTGCAAGGAGGCCGTGGACTTACAGATTAATGGGAAGGTGTGTAAGAAGGTTGCTTCGTTTAAATATCTAGGGTCAACAATAGATAGGAACGGGACGTCAGAGCCCGAGGTTAGGAGGAGGGTTGGCCTGGCACGAAGCGTGACTAGAATGTTACACCCAGTCTTTGGAACACGATCATCTCAACGGACAACAAAAGGCGCATTTTTAGAAGTATTGTTGAGCCATCCCTCAGCTACGCCGCAGAAACCTGGACACTTAACCGAGGGCTCAACTCTAAACTATAAGCGGCAGAGATGGATTTCTGGAGGAGATGCCTAAGGATTACTCGCCTAGACCAAATCCGAAATGATGGGATCAGAGGCAGGCTGGGCGTGACCGAAGGAGTCCCGGAGAGGATTGGAAGAAGCAGGCTACGATTGTATGGACACTGCCAGCGGATGCCAGAACGTATGTGGCCGAAAGAAAATTTTGCTGTGGGAACAACCAGGAAGACGGAGTAGAGGAAGACCCCGAACCCGGTGGAGGGACTGTGTGGAGGAGGAAATGGCTGGCAGGGGACTTAGGTGGGAGGACTGGTGGGATAGAGAGAAGTGGAGGGACGCTCTGACTTAACCAGGCAACCCATTGAGGGATAGAACCTGCAAAAGTGAAGAAATTGAAGTGAAGTCTCCATTGCAATCCGAGGAAAACATAAGCGATGGATAACCTTTTATGAGATGGTCTCGGAAAGGGCTCAGATACACGAGCCAAGCTTTACTCTATATTCGTCCTCCCTGTACATGCACATCACTGCATTTATTAGGACATTGCTCATACCCTCATTCTAAAGAGCTTTCCACATATTCTGCCTCGGTACAGTGTTATACGCTTGCTCTAGGTCTATAAAAGCTATGTGCACAGCTCTTCCTTTTTCCATTCGTTTTTCTATGAGCTGTCATAGAACAAATATGCTGTCCGTACACGACCTGGCAGCAGTGAACCAAAAATGCTCTTCTGGACTAATGAACTCCTCTTCTAATTTAAGACAAATCTTAATTGCTAAAATCTGGAAAAACTCTTTCATTTGTTATTTATTGTATTGATAATGATACCTACAAGATTATGTCCTAATATTTCGATTTGATCAAGTACAAGAGGATTAATATTGCTGTTGTAGTTTGTTGTGTCTTCACTCAAGTTAGGGCAGGAAGGGCGGGTTATCCTATAAGTTAACAACCTTTCGTGGAACTACCGTGGAATAATTGTTAACCAGAACAGTTGTGAATCGAACCTACGACATTATGTACCTCATGCCCCAACGCCCTCGGCCATTTTAGCCTTTGTATACTGTTGGACACGATGCACATTAACAGAGAAGCATAAAGGTAACTGGAGTTCGATATATTTATTTAGTTTTGACACCCTTTTTACTCATTGTATTTGAAATTTGTATCTATAATTGCCATCGAACCCGTATTGTGGTGAATAATAAATCTTTTAAATAAAAAAGTATGCTCTTCGACAGATTGATTGTTAGAATGCTATTTTCAGCTTTTTTAAGAAAAAAAAATTAACAATATACTTTATGGATCTAGCCGATTACTGTAATCGACAATATTGATTAAAAAAAAATGCAATTATAGTAGTATTTTACATCCTGAAATCGAATATACTGCCATAATGTTTCAACCAATCAAGGTTTTTTTGAAAACGGTATTTTTCTATTTCTCAATGGTATTCGCTTTAAATCTAAATTTTTTGTAAGATTCGTCAAAAGGAGATTTAACAAAATCATTTAGTATTGTATACACTCACTGAGTGGTGGGAGGAATGAGATTACAATTCATAACAGTAAGAATATGCAGCTTCATTAAGGTTCTGACAGGTTCAGCTTTCTCTATACATGTAAATATGTATCATATATAGATTATAAAAAACCTTATATATAAATGTATTTATTTTTTTAATAGAAATAAAAAATCTTATATACAAGTGTGACGTGTATTTCACCTTTTGTAAGCAGAGAGCCAGTATTGAATTGTCAGTGAGTCTCATTATAGAAGTGTTTGTTCTTATTTAATTTACAGATGAATTATATATAAAATAATCCCTCAACATCGCAAGTTATCGGAGAAAGTGAAAATGTGAGAAAATTCAATACTGATATTCTCGAAAAAGTCATTTTTTTTTTATTCGCGTAATGTTTACCAGAGCAGTATTTTTTCGGTGTTCCTGAAATCCTTTTTAATTTTTTTTATTTTGATCTAATCCTTCATTCAAACCAAAACAAAAGATTTGTAATCCTATAGGTACAGGATAGCACAATAGTAACGATACAATTCAGTTACCTTATTCTACCAGTGTTATCGAAAGGAGAGTAAAGGTTTGTATAGTATGGAATAATATCACCTTTCGATACAAAATAGAATTGAGGAGCCTCTGCGTGTATATGTTCCCGACAGTTCATGTCCACAAATCCAAATAGGTTAAATGAAGTTTGTTACCAATGCGAAAGTTCTATCTAGTAATCCAGTTATTGCCTTTAAGTCTAGTTTGAGTTTTCCTTGTAATTATTTTTTCTAGGTAGACTTGAGTCGAAGGGCTGATCATTGCAAGAACTCCAACATCCATACATATTCACAAAACATGTCGGGAACGATTTAATCTGCATGGTGGGTTTTATTTTAGATGTGTGGAACAGGATAACGATTGAATCGCAGGATCGGAAAGGTTTTGATGAAATTTAGTGTCGGAAAGAAAATGTATATTTAGATCATTATGTAGGTTATAATATCAATATATAGATACAAATAATTTGATTATCAACATATTATCATAGAAATCCCGAATATTTGTATAGTGAAACATTTGCTAATGAAGATACATTCTATTAAAATGATGTTTTAAATAGACATGGCGGGGGGAAGGGCAGTAGCAATATATTGTAAGGCTGCCCTAGCCATCGATGTCCCCCTCAACAAGATTTACTGCCCAAAGTACGAGGATGCAGGACTAACTAAACAATTGTTCGTTCAGTGTTGGCAACAGACCAGGCTCTTTGCAATCCAATAACAATACCAATTCCCTTTAATGGTGTGTTTTTATCCACCGCTAACACCGGCAAACGGTATCTCAGTGAAAAAACAAAACATACAATTGTAATGAAATGAAAGTAAGATAATTGAAAAACTCAATTTTTAACATTTATTTTTAGCAATTTAATAGATAGAACTAATATTACCAAATATTTCTTCTAATGATTTCTTTTTGTAATCGCATAATATAATTATATTCAGCAAGACTATCCCCTGAGTGAACATTACAACATTACAAGTAGCTTCCAACTTTGAGTGGGCTGTAAAAGGAAGCCAACGTAAATAAAATAATTATTTTTATTGCAGTTCAAAACTATTCGAACGCCATTAAAAAGTGATTTTCATCATATATTTAACTTTTTTTTTTTGAAATTTTGAAAAATATAAAACAAAAAAAATTGATGAATTAAAAAATCATATTTATCAAAAATAAAATTAGTTAAGTTGATAATAACAATAGTCTGGACAACGACCGCTGCTACAATGACGCTTGCAATAATGCTCTTGCTTCGATCTGTTTCAATATTTCTGTAGAACAGCTAAATTTTATTGAATGCAATGATCTGGCACATACGATTACTGGATAACATATTTTTAAAATATCTTCAATTGTGTGATTGATGGGAAATTACTAATTCTTCTTGTTTTCCTTGTGACAACTTTCTTGCTATTTTATCATATAAAAAATTTGAATGTAATTAGCATGAAGAATGAATTTAGTAAATATGTCCAAATATGTTAGTAAATCTACATGACTAGGGCAAACAGGAAACATGTATATTTTGATGAAATATGAGGTTCTGAGAAAGTTATTAATAGCATTTTTGAGTTTGAATTTAATTAATGTTATAATATTTATCCTATTGCAGACACATTATGTAAAACTGGCTAGTAACGTTTCTGAATTCATTGCAAATCTCAAAGAAAGCTTACTTTTCGAGTAACGATCTATATCTTTGCAGTAAAATTTATAAGTTGTTCGCCCTAGAAATAAAACCAGTTTATTTCTTGCTTGTTGGTTGGGCTCAATGTCTCGGTCTGTCACGAAATAAATTTCAACCTGGGTGGGATTTGAACCCGTGACCCATGATCTGTGGCTTATATTATTTTTTTTAACACAGCATTACAGGGATTAGGCATTATTTACTAGGTTCCCCCACTTTATAACCGGTTGGGACATTCGTTTATAATAGCCATGTTCCTTAAATCTCACTTTAGAATTGAATTTCATGAGAAATATATACCATCAGTTTTTTTACTTTTGTTCTAGATAGTTATGTGCGCTGCTAATATATATATATATATATATATATATATATATATATATATATATATATATATATATATATATATATATGAAATGAAAAATAAACTTTATTCTGGGACAGACTGTCCCCTAAGAATAATTAAAGTGCACAATAAAAGGTACAATTGTCTGGCTGAGATTAGTTAAATCAGCACATCAGTAGTATAACTAAATTAGGAGAAAAAGTAGAAATGAGAAATAAAAAATAAATAAAAATACATATATATATATATATATATATATATATATATATATATATATATATATATATATATATATATATATATATATATATATTAGCCAACTCCGTGTATCCTTTCTCATTATAGCCCACTTTGAATATGGATGTTGCGTACATGAAGCACTGTCTGGTGAGCTCAATATGAGACTAAAGAGACTAATGAATTGATTGATATGATTCCAGACATTCTCACAACTACTGCTGGTACACCGAACTCTGGACCTTTACATTCAGAACCCTCAGAACCAAAAAACCCACATACATTTAAGATCTACTTAACTCTACCCTTAGATACGAATGGACTCCGCCCACCGATTTGTATACCATTTCTCACAGAACTACGTCCTTCAAAAAATCTTTAAACATCTGTGCATCCTCATTTTGGAATCAATTATCGATTTCCTCTTCAGTAAACCCTTTTTTATTAAATATATATATTGTACATATTGAAATTATACATATTGTACAATTTATACAATACATATTGTACCCATTTATTGAAATTAACAACTGTACAAAATATATGCATCAAGTAAATGTGTTGATAACGATTACAATAACATGTCAAAACTTGAAAAGAGCTACTCATCAGTAGCACTTCAATAATAATTTTACACTAGAAGATCTCTAGGCCATCTTCTTTTCAGACGCCTCGGAGGATTATCGGGAATGGAGTGGGAAGCAAGTTGAGAGACAAATGGATTTGAGTGGTTACGGAGCTTAATATGAAAGGATATGTATCTGGTTTGGGTTAAATTAGCTACATATGGAACATTAAGATCTTTATGAATAAGTTTATTGGTGACAACGTCCATAAGCTATCTTCTTTTCAGACCCCTCCGAGGGTTACCGAGGATCGAGTGAGAATCGATTTGAATGACTATTGGATTCGAGTGAGTATGTAACTTGTAATGGTAGAATTTGTGTCTTGTTTGGGCCAAATCTGCAACATATAGGATATTTAAATCGTTATGGATAAGCTTATTTGTGACATAATAAAGAGCATTGAGGATTTTTATAAAGATTTTGGATTGTAAGGATTGGATATGAGATGAATTGGATGGTTTTGTGAAGCCCCAAAGCTCAACTCCGTACGTCCAAATAGGTCTAAACACAGTCATGTATATGAGTCTCTTGTAATTAATTGGGAGCGTTGAATGTTTGTCTAGTAAATGTTGAAGTAGTCTGTAACGACGGGCAGTTTCTTGTCGTTTTAATCTTGTAAACTCTTTTAAATATCATTTATATATACATCTTTCCTAAAGGTCACAGATAATCTTTAAAGAGTAAAACTATTTACTAAAGTATAAAACTATGTTAATCATGAAGAGGACTTTAGACCGGCATATGTATACTAATTGATTTTGTAAATGTAATTGTAAATATGTCAAAAAAGCCTTATTCTTATTATATATCCATCTTCTCAATCATCAATTTTCCGAGCATATGTAAAATGAATGATAAGGTTTGTATTCTGATTTATGTATTATGATATATATATATATATATATATATATATATATATATATATATATATATATATATATATATATATATATATATATATATTGCGAAAGCCAGACAATAGTATCATCATTTGCAAATGGATATTATTCTTTAGGAACAAATGCCCAATACTAAAGATTGTTTCTTATTCAGTGCATAAATATTAATTATTCAAAAATGAACCAAGAAATAAATGCAAATTAAAGTAAATGTACCATTGTTGGAAGAATGTTATGTTATAATGGTTTAGGAAGGCTTGAAATCAGCTTCAAATTGATAGTAAATGGAGGTATCGTCATAAAAGGGCAGTTTATGATAATTCAGCTTCTTTAGTTTTCCATGGGAACCCTGTTTTTAATTGCAAACGACGACTTCTGGAATGGCGTTAATTCTTGTTTCACTATTCATTAAAGCGATAACGTCGGTACAAATGTTTATGGGAATCAGTGAGGGTTTTAAAAAACATATTGAAGTATTTTACAATAGATTGAATTACATGTAGATTTAAATCTTATTAGATTCTAAAGTGTCACTTAAGGTAGATATGATGACGTAGAAGGATCAATAAAAATAGGATTTTAATAAATTACTTGTAATTATTATAGAAGTTACTCATAAATTTTGATGCATTTGGTTTTCATATATCTGATAATTAATATGACATTTGAAACTAATTTTCAAATTAACACTACATTACTTGATTTATAATAATATCTGACATCTGACGTTCTCCTTCTTTTATTGGTAATGTATTTTTGAAGATAATAGTTAAGGGAGTAGTGAGGATGGGATTTGGAACTACTAATTGATTTGCCATTTATATTAGTATTTTGCAAATCATTTATTAATTCTACAATGGATGGATCACATGTGTACTTCAACTGGGTCCGAAAGAAACTTAAAAACTTTAAAATAACTTTTTGACGTGTGAAAAAAAATTCGAGATGAGGGAATTTTTTTAAAGTTTGAGAATGCAAATAAAAATTTTACTATCAATTTAAATCCATATAAAGATATGGCGTATTTACAAAGGTTATTTGCGCAGTTCTTCAATTGTATAAAACATAAAATAATTCTTATCTGAATTATATTTGGATTCTTAAATTATCAAATATAAAGGTCAACAATACTTGTGTGAAACGTTACGATTGCTACAACAAAAATATCTTCTAAATTACACCGGCAATCTTATCAATTGTTATGAAACATTCTCTAAAAAGAGGATCTTTATATATTTTAAGTTCTGAAAAATGGTTTGAGCCAATTATGAGAACCATTGAGTAACTAAGATAGGAATGGAAAAACTCTCCTCTTAGCCTCAGTAAATACATCAATATTTCTGCAGTTAAGGTTTGAAAGCATTAATCAAATCCGCCGCTATAAATCCCCTTAATACGATTAAATTCAACCTCTATCGGCCTCTATCTATAGCTCAACCCCCTTCTGCTAAAAGTGCAACGGCTCCACCCCCCCCCTCCCTAATTCACTCCCTAACACCAATCATTTCGACCCCACCCGATCTTTGTTTTATCAGTTCCTTGGCTCAGTTGCCCAAATGATCAGCTTAATAAATTTTCTATACTCCGCCAGAGACACCGCCAATCCTGAAATTAGACATATGTAACGGTGTTCGACAGTATGCTAAATTATAAAATTTCTGTCCGATTTTCAAAGATTTGACACATTTGACTAAACGCAAACTAAATTTTTATCTAATCCATTAAGAGGAACGGATATCTGGCTGATTGGCCGAGGATCGGAAAGCAGAACGGGCTCCTGAGGCAGATAAAGAAAAATATTCCTGAAGAGGTGTGGCGAGGAATGGAGGGGAAGGGGGAGAGGAGAGTGCAAGGTTTCCGCTAGTCATTTGTTTCGCTATCAGTTGGCCCTCGCGGTAATGGAAACTGATCTCTGGGTCGCCTCATCTCCGCCCGCCACGCCACTCGCTCCCAACTTCTTGGCTGCCTGAACCTTCTTCTCCCATCAACTTTCTCATCTCTTTCTCTTAAAGCGGAAAATGTAAACATAAAATATTGCCGTTTTAAGTCCTATTGCATCATTTTTTTTTCCTACTCGGCATCCATTAGGTTACAATTAAAAAAAACAAATTATTAAGAAAGTTAGACTGTAAGGTATTATATATTTTAAAAATGTTTATAGTTAGTTAATAAACACCCTTTAGTAGTATCTATGATAAGACTTTGCAACCTCAAGTTTTAAAACTTTGTTCTTTTTCTAAAGTCGATGATTTAAAATTGTTATAAATCAAATTCGATGCATGATTAGGTACTAATGGTCTTGTAACGGTATGTTAATGGAAACTGCTCCTGACTTCATAAACCCGATATAATTTACCTTAATACAAAATCATTATGGGATACTTTTTTGTGGCATGTTTGTGGAAGGCTACGGGAGAGATTAGCAATTTGAAGAATAGTGAATGATCGTATTGCTTGAAATAAACATTTCGTGGTTTGATTCACTTGTCAAATCTGCATGTCCAGAGAGCCTTATGATAACCATGAATTCTTAATAATTTGGATGTTTAGTAATCAATGTAAACGTTAACCCTTACATTACAACTACCTTTTTTTACCTACCTTACCACATATTGAAGTTTCGGAATAAACATTTGTACTCAATAATATAAAAGACATGTCCATCCACACTAAATTAATTGAATTCTCTACTGTTTTTCTTACAGCTATACCTTACAATATCAAAAAAATAGAGTGTCAATAGAATTGTAACCATTTTAAAATTCGAAGTAAAGCAGTTGCACTACACCAGCTATAGTACAAATTATTTTTTAATATATTACAAATTTAATATATATTTAGAGGTATTTCTAGCTAACTGTTAATCATTTACTTCCTCGGCTGAGTCTTTACTATAGCTTATGCCATTGAGTAGGTGGTTTCATTTCCAAAATGGTTTTCATTTAGAAAAACATATTAGTATTTAGAGGTATTGAATAGAGTAGAGATGGCATTAGCCCAAGAAGGGAAGGTACAAGGTGAGTGATGAGAGGGAGCCCTTTGAAGTATGGGAATATAATGAGATTAAAGGATAAGGGAACATATCTTCCACCAGGTTCTTAACTTCACCCACCTTTCCCTTCCTTCTTACACTTTACTTAATTAGTTGCAAAAAAATATTGCAATGGTCGAATTTAATCTTTTTAAACAATGCCATATAAATATGAGCTATCCTTTTTCTTTTTTCTAAAATATTTGGAATTGTTTTAAGTGCCATAGACGTGCTATTTCTTATCTCCCCCACACACCATTTATTAAATCTTCTTTTTGTAATAATTTAGTATATATAAAACTAATATGTATACATAAAACGTAAGGTAAAATATTTTGGCAACGTCTTTTCATTAATTTGTTGTTTTTTTTTTTTTTTTATTTTGATGTAGGCCTATAAAACATGCAGTTATGACGATGTTACCAGCAAAGGATTCATAAAGAATTATGAAGACCAAGTATTGTTTTTCGTACTAAAGTGGCAGTAGGCAAATATATTATTTTAATAACATAAAATGATAGTTTATTCTCTTGTTTTATCGTTAGCCGTAACACCATGATTGGTCGTGTTTTACTTCTTATCAAAATAGAATCTATTCTGAAATCGCTCTCTCCTAAACCCGAAGATATTTTGATGAAGACTTTTTATCCGGAGTTATTGTGATAAATATGCCAAAAAATACGAGTTTTTCACAACAGTACGGGTTTCTCAATATTCTGCCGTGGGTGTTTTACGGGACTAGATCAAAATTTAATATTTGATTTATTATAGTAAATTTAACCAGATTTCATATGAAAAAAGAGAAATTTGAATCGGACAAATAGTTTTGGGAGTTATAGCCAAATGAGTATCGACAAACGTGTTATTCCGGAGAACTGCGACTTACCTCAAGTAAAAATCTATTTTTCCAACTCCCATTGCTCTAAAATTATGGTATGGGAAAGAGAGGAATAAAATGACATTTTTTGCAAATTTGCTTTGCTTTTTTATGTATTTATGTGCTAAAAGTAACGTTTTCCGAGTTCCGAGATCAGACAGCCAACAATATACAGCTGTCAGATCTTTAGATTTTTGGAGTTCAATTCGATGCTAAATTTTGTAATATATCAGTGATAAAAGTAAACTATAAACTTTTATAGCAAAGAAAATGCACTTTGGAAGTAATAACCTAAAAATAAACGTTATTACATTGTTGCTGCATTTCAACGAAATGACTATTCATGATCATGAACAGCAGTATATGGGTTTGTGCGCCTAAGCACCGGCGGCGCGGTGTCCACTACTCTTTCAACGCTCTCTATGAAGCCATCGTTTTAATGTTATGCGTTGTGAAACACATCATTTTAAAGCTAATTATATTATCTATAAGTTTTATTTATCACTTTTCTTGTCAAAATGTAATGATAAAAATCTATAATTTGTTGAACTTTTTGTTTTTTGTAGTGGCAGTTTTCTGTATATAATTAAGTATTACGGCGAAACTAAGCTATCTACATAAAAAGTGTATATAACATAATTTATTTATAATATTATTAGGAGTAAAATAAAAAAAGAAGAACACCCCGATAGCATAATTAGGTTTCGAGCTGTCGGCATACGAGTATAACCAGAGTTCTTTTCTTGTAATGTTGCTGAATGGGTGGGGGGCGGGGAAGGGAAAGCAAGAGGTGTAGAGGTCGGGACTTTGTGTTTTTTTAGTGTATACTTTATGTACTAAGACCCTGCAAAAGTTCAGCTTTCCCCTAATTAGTTGCGACAAAGGCTAATTTCTTGCTTTCATTGACTGGGCTAATAGATGAAGGTGGCCCGTGCACATCCTCCTCGCTACCACGATACAGGGATATTAAACCTGGGACCTACCCAAACACAAAGGAAACTACGAGAGCTTGCTCCAGTTCGAACTACTTACACAAGTTCAGCGTCAAATTTATAGCTGAGGAGCTATACGACCCATCTTGAAATACTTGTAACAGAGATACTTAAAACCTTGTGGCCTGCTTTTAAAGTTGAATATATATATATATATATATATATATATATATATAAGCTATACATGATGATGATTATATTGTTGACTGTGAGTTTTTACTAAGGAGATGAATTTGTCAGGGGTGCAGTCAAGGTTGAATAAACACAGCCAGTTTTTAAATGAAAAACTTAAAATTTGGCGTGCCAACGTTTCGACCTGCCTTGCAGGTCTTCATCAGGGCTAAAATAACAAAAATTGGATGTGACCAGGATAATATAAACATTAAAAAAATAAATAATAAAAATAATTTAAAAATGAAAAAGAAACAAGAAAAAAAATATCTGTAGTTAATTAGATAATTTAATACAAAATAGTAGTCATTTCTAGTCAAAGATACAGTTGTAATAAAGTAATTAAATAATTTAAATTGAATAATATTAAATTGAATAATATAAAATTTCTGTAAACAAATACAATGTAACAATGTTATTAACAGATGTTTTTTATTAGGAATTTAAAAAGGTATAAGGGATCTACATGAAAAGGAAAATGGTAAAATAGAAAGATAAGCAAAATAATAAAGTTGGCATAACAATAAACGAATGAAGAGGTTGGGAAAATATGAGAAATTAAAATAAATAGACTAACTGAAGTAGTCTAGATGAAGGCTTGACTAACAATGACAGTTAAAAATAAAATCAGAAAAAAGGGGGGGGGGGGGGGGTAATGACTTGCAGAAAGTAATTAAAGGTGGCAGTGGCTAATATAACATATGAAAGGGGGCGCATGGTGGATACAAATCGAACTATTTTTTATTTAAAAGGCGTGGAAGATGTTAAATATAAATTGAAACATTTCGCTATCACCGTCAGCAAAAAATAAATATATAAAAAATAAATAAATAAATTAAAATAAATAAAAAATAATTTAAAAAATATATATATAAATGAATAAAAAATAATTAATAGTGAGGGAAAGGTTATAGTTTTTTAATAAGATTTAATACTTGGGAATAAGTGAGGGAAATGTACTGTTTTATCAATTTTATGGTTTACAGGATTAGGTTCTAAATGGATGTAAATGGGTTCTGATAATAAACGTTTACTATGGTTGGGGACAGTGGCAAGGATAGATGTT
Source organism: Euschistus heros (assembly GCA_003667255.2). Lineage (NCBI taxonomy): Eukaryota > Metazoa > Arthropoda > Insecta > Hemiptera > Pentatomidae > Euschistus > Euschistus heros. The sequence goes on from RCWM02000005.1 coordinate 1,178,893, forward strand.
ATTTCGAAATCAAAGATATGATTTAATGATAAGAAATGTTCTGAAAGTTTGGAGGCGGAGGGATTTTTGGAAGAAATGGAAGTTTGTGTTGGGAGATGCGGGCTTTAAAGTGATTTTTGGTTTCACCAATATATGATGAATGACAATTAGGGGGGAGGAACATGGGATACGCTAAACAACATTTGATTGAGTTGGAGAGGAATAGGATCTTTTAGGTTGGTGTAGATGTTTTGAAGTTTATTCTGTGATTTAAGGCCTAGACGTATGTTTGGGAAGGTTGAGCGAAGAGACTTTTGAATGTTATCAGAGAGGAAGGGGATATAAGGTAGGGATCTGCATAAGAATACAGAGGATGGAGGCGCAGGGGAATTAGAAGAAGGAAGGTTGGGGGTAGGATGATTGAGGTAATTTGAAAGCAGTTTTATCAATGGTGTTAAGTGGGAAACTGTTAGATTGGAGAATTTGTTTAAAACGTAGTATGTTAGTCGTGTGGTATTGGGAATCAGACTCTCCCTATCTGAACGATGGATGAGGTTCTTGGCGACATTGATTTTTTGATGATAAGGGTGTTGAGAATGAAAATTTCAGAGTCTGCCAGAGTAGGTAGGATTTGTGTACCAATCAGTGGATACAGTGTGGTCAGGATTTCTAGTGAATAGGAGATCAAGGAAAGGAAGGGAATTATTAACTTCACGTTCGACAGTAAAACGGAGTCGAGGGTGGTAAGAGTTAAAGGCTGAAAGGATAGAAGGAATATTTTCGGGATTAAGGACAAGAAAAAGGTCATCGACATACTTTTTAATAAAAAGAATGTCTTTAGGAAATGATGGTAGAATGGAGTTCAGTAGATCATTAAGGACGATGTTGGATAGGTCTAGTGCAAGTGGATTGCCCATGGCAAGCCCGGAGATTTGGTGATAAAACCTATTATGAAAGGAAAGGTAACCTGGTTTTCAACAGAGTTCTACTGAAGTCTTCTACTGAACCAAACATATCCATTTCAACTTTCAATGTCAAAGGATACTAGAATGAAATCGTCCGAAATGTTAAAGGATAGTAGTAGTTTTCGTAGGTGGAAGGAACTGTGCTGTGGATATCGTATGGGTTATCATGGCTAAGGATTTGAAGAGATGGAAGGAGGAATTTGCTAAGCTTAAGGGAGGGTGAATTGATATTGGAAGTAATAGGACGAAGAGGGGTATTGGTTTTGTGGATTTTTGGAAGACCATAAAAACGAGGAGCCACGGAATTATAGGAGATAAGGTTTCTGTAAGTAGGATAGTTTATCTGTTTAGATTCTAAAAGGGATTTAATGTGTTGGTTGAATTTAGTGATTAGGGAAGGAGTAGGATCACGTTTGGTGGGAAGATAGGTAGTGGGGTCAGAGAGGAGTTCTAACATTTTTTCGTTGTAATCAGTTCGGTCCATGATCACAGTTTTCTTACCTTTATCTGCTCTTTTGACAATAATCTGATTGTTAGATTTTAAAAAGGATCGGGTAAAAAATAGATCTTTGAAGATCTGAGGAGAAAGGGTGGAAGGTTGAGAGGGCGGATGTTGAAGGTGATTAGAAATAATATTGTGGACGGTGATGCGCGACGATTCTCTATCTTCATGGGCGCATTTAAGTAGGTCATCTCTGTAGATGTATTCTAAATCTGTGAGTAATTGTGGAAGAATAGGGTGAATTTTTGACTGGGGAGTAACAAAATTGGGATCTAAACTGAGAATATTCGTGACAGGAGGGGGGATATCAGTTGAGGAGATGTTGTGAATCCATGTTTGGTTTCCTTTAGGATAAATTTTATGGCGTAATAAATTTTGGTAAAGTTGGTCTAATTTTTTGATCAATATAAGCTTTTTCTGTGTTTTAACAGATAAAGAAATTTTAGAAATGAAGTTATTTAAATTGATTATATATTCATCAAAATGAGAATGTAGGATATGGGTGAGGGATGAGATGTTTTGGTTAAGGTTATGGGTGTTGAGGATGACTTCGCGGATTTTTAGGTTTAATAGGGATTTTTTAAATTTAAGGGATGAATAAGCCAACTTCGAGGAGAAGGGTTTGGAAATGGTGACGGTACTTAATGAATTTTCAATGAATTTAGGAAAGAGTGTGTAGAATAGACATTTTAGGAGAAAAATTCTCTGTTCTATTTTTTCAGCTAGGTTTTATGGAGGCGATACAGGCGGTTGAAATGGGGTATAAGATGGGGAAAGGTAGATTTGAGGGAGGCAATGGATATGTTTGGTTCAGTAGAAGACTTCAGTAGAACTCTGTTGAAAACCAGGTTACCTTTCCTTTCATAATAGGTTTTATCACCAAATCTCCGGGCTTGCCATGGGCAATCCACTTGCACCAGACCTATCCAACATCGTCCTTAATGATCTACTGAACTCCATTCTACCATCATTTCCTAAAGACATTCTTTTTATTAAAAAGTATGTCGATAACCTTTTTCTTGTCCTTAATCCCGAAAATATTCCTTCTATCCTTTCAGCCTTTAACTCTTACCACCCTCGACTCCGTTTTACTGTCGAACGTGAAGTTAATAATTCCCTTCCTTTCCTTGATCTCCTATTCACTAGAAATCTGACCACACTGTATCCACTGATTGGTACACAAATCCTACCTACTCTGGCAGACTCTGAAATTTTCATTCTCAACACCCTTATCATCAAAAAATCAATGTCGCCAAGAACCTCATCCATCGTTCAGATAGGGAGAGTCTGATTCCCAATACCACACGACTAACATACTACGTTTTAAACAAATTCTCCAATCTAACAGTTTCCCACTTAACACCATTGATAAACTGCATTCAAATTACCTCAATCATCCTACCCCCAACCTTCCTTCTTCTAATTCCCCCGCACCTCCATCCTCTGTATTCTTATACAGATCCCTACCTTATATCCCCTTCCTCTCTGATAACATTCAAAAGTCTCTTCGCTCAACCTTCCCAAACATACGTCTAGGCCTTAAATCACAGAATAAACTTCAAAACATCTACACCAACCTAAAAGATCCTATTCCTCTCCAACTCAATCAAATGTTGTTTAGCGTATCCCATGTTCCTCCCCTAATTGTCATTCATCATATATTGGTGAAACCAAAAATCACCTTAAAGCCCGCATCTCCCAACACAAACTTTCCATTTCTTCCAAAAATCCCTCCGCCTCCAAACTTTCAGAACATTTCTTATCATTAAATCATATCTTTGATTTCGAAATAACATCTATCCTTGCCACTGTCCCCAACCATAGTAAACGTTTATTATCAGAACCCATTTACATCCATTTAGAACCTAATCCTGTAAACCATAAAATTGATAAACAGTACATTTCCCTCACTTATTCGCAAGTCTTAAATTTTATTAAAAAACTATAACCTTTCCCACACTATTAATTTTTTTTTTTGTCTTTATTTTTTATTTATTTATATATATATATATATATATATATATATATATATATATATATTTTTTTTTTTTTTAATTATTTTTTATTTATTTTAATTAATTAATTTATTATTTATTTATTTTTTATATATTTATTTTTTGCTGACAGTGATAGCGAAATGTTTCAATTTATATTTAACATTTTCCACGCCTTTTAAATAAAAAATAGTTCGATTTGTATCCACCATGCGCCCCCTTTCATATGTTATATTAGCCACTGCCACCCTTAATTACTTTCTACAAGTCATTACCCCCCCCTTTTCCCTGATTTTATTTTTAACAGTCATTGTTAGTCAAGCCTTCATCTAGACTACTTCAGTTAGTCCATTTATTTTAATTTCTCATATTTTCCCAACCTCTTCCTTCGTTTATTGTTATGCCAACTTTATTATTTTGCTTATCTTTCTATCTTACCATTTTCCTCTTCATGTAGATCCCTTATACCTTTTTAAATTCCTAATAAAAAACATCTGTTAATAAAATTGTTACATTGTATTAGTTTACAAAAATTTTATATTATTCAATTTAATATTATTCAATTTAATATTATTCAATTTAAATTATTTTATTACTTTATTACAACTGTATCTTTGACTAGAAATGACTACTATTTTGTATTAAATTATCTAATTAACTACAGATATTTTTTTTCTTGTTTCTTTTTCATTTTTAAATTATTTTTATTATTCATTTATTTATTTTTTTAATGTTTATATCATCCTGGTCACATCCAATTTTTGTTATTTTAGCCCTGATGAAGACCTGCGAGGATGGTCGAAACGTTGGCACGCCAAATTTTAAGTTTTTCATTTAAAAACTGGCTGTGTTTATTCAACCTGGACTGCACTCCTGACAAATTCATCTCCTTATATAAGCTATACTTCACTAATCGAAGGGATACATTTTAGAAATCTTTTTATCATAATCATTCTTGCGTATAATTTATTTAACAGGATAATGATGACACACAACAGGACGATGTGAAGTATTCCAACTGCACAAAAATATACTTGATTCTTACAATTTTTTGTTGGCTTCACTTTATCATCAATGTATAATAATTTAATATAAGGATGGACAATAACTTCCAGCCGATAGTCTATGTTCACATCAAAACTAATATCCAAATTAATGAATCAATATTAGCATTGTTCCATTCCAAAAAATAAATAAATAAATAAAGAAAAATAAAATTGAATGAAGAAAATTAAAAGAAAATAATAATAAAAAAATAAATAAATAAATAAATTAAAAAAAATAAATAAATAAATAAATCGAATTCACAACTATTTAAAATCCACTAATCCACTAAGGCTGAACTGCTAGCCCAGCAATGAAGTGCAGCCTGGTAATAAATCGTAAAAAAAATTAAACAGTAACTAAAACCGAAATAATCCAAGCATTCTAAAAGTTCGTTTGAGCTACTAAGCCGACCGAAACAAATTGATTTACTCGGCCACAACTCCCCTTCAATTAAAAGCATTCGAATGATCGATAGGAAACTAAAAAACCTGGAATATTGCTTTTCAATTAATTTTACATTAGCAGGAATGTTTCCATCTATCAAGGTCACAGGACACCATCAATTCTCCAAAATAACTGAGGATTCTTCACATCAAAATGACGTGTTTTTTTTTTTTAATTTTTTAAAGAATCAATCTTTCAATAAGCGTGTCGAGAACAGGAGCGCTAGGAGATTAAGCGGTTATTTATAGGTCGTTCAACGCTCATGTTTCGAATTACGAGTTCCGTTATAGCTTGTTGCCTTCCAATTGATTCTCGTTTAGTTTTATATTTACAAAAGCTTTTCCTTTGTTGAGTTTATATTACAAATGTTTTTGCAACTGGCAATCCAGTAAGGAAATAATATTTTAGAATGGTCACCTTCCCAAGATCAAAATTTTAATAAAGATATAATATAATATATAGATATAAGATAAAATAAAGAAACGGTTTGCCTTCCTATAAACAACTAATATATATACATAGATATATTAATGTTGATTGTTGGTTTAGTATGCAACAATCAACATTAATATTTTAGATAGAGTACCTGCTATAATGACACTGTTTTACAGATCTTCCAGGATCTGACGATTTTCTGAGGCCGAAGGACATCTTTGGCCACTCTCCTTCCACAATTAGAATTAGTTTTCGTCCTTAAGGATGCTGTTTTAAGTTGGCGGAATTTGACGATTTTATTAGTATTTCGTCCTTAAGGATAATATGTCTAAATATTTAACGGTTTTATATATATATATATATATACAAATAAATAACTATTCTACAATATTCGGGTTATAAGTCCTCCTTTTTTTTTTTTTGTCATCTGGTCGGCAGTTAGTTTGTAATACAGATCACTATTAATTCCACCAGAAAGCTCTATAAGAAGGTTATAAATTTTATATATAGTTTTTGCAATGACCGAACATATTTCTTTTATCTCTAAATTTAAAATAGCCATTTCGGTTTTGCAAATAATATTTTCCATCATGTTTGTAAATCTTGAATTATTTGGAATAACGTCATATAATCTTTTTTTACGGTCACTAATATGTGGGGGAACGAAATTATGTTTTCTACATTTCAGAAGAAACACTCTCTGTGGTCCTAAGTAAGAAAGTTTTTTTGCCAATTTAGAGTATTTTTTTGATAACCTTCTTATAGAGCTTTCTGATGGAATTGATAGTGATCTGTATTACAAACTAACTGCCGACCAGATGACAAAAAAAAAAAAAGGAGGACTTATAACCCGAATATTGTAGAATAGTTATTTATTTGTATATATATAAAATAAATATTTAGACATATTATCCTTAAGGACGAAAAACTAATAGAATTTACAAATTCCGCCAACTTAAAACAGCATCCTTAAGGACGAAAACTAATTCTAATTGTGGAAGGAGAGTGGCCAAAGATGTCCTTCGGCCTCAGAAAATCGTCAGATCCTGGAAGATCTGTAAAACAGTGTCATTATAGCAGGTACTCTATCTAAAATATTAATGTTGATTGTTGCATACTAAACCAGCCTCAAGTATAATCCTTTAATAAAGAAGAAATATCCTTCCGCCATCCTGAAAACAGTTAATTCATCGAATATTTCAAAACAGTGCCCTTATAAGGACAACACAGGCGGAAGTCATCCTTTCGCCATATTAAAATCGTTAAATATTTCAAAACAGTATCCTCAAGGGCAACAATGGCGGAAGATATCCTTCGGATAATTTATGAATGTATATCAGTCAAATTCATTATCTATTTGATGTTAAATGTATTTATAATGCGCATCGACATTAAATACGCAAATAAATAAATACGCAGTGTACAATTTTTCCCGTTGAAGCACTCTTCCTACATGATTTAACCCTATTCAGGTTAGGCAGACATATTAAAATTCAATGTTGTTGTTTTTTTTATTGGTTTAATATTGAATAAATCTGTAGAAATGAATAATTTACTTTCATTTATTACTAAATTTTTGATTTTTAACCTCATTTAATTTTTTTGAATAATGGGGCCCCTCCAAATATCTATGAATCTATGACTACAGTGTACTGTAGTACACTGTGCCCTGAAAAGGGTTAAAGCTCTACTAATTATTTGGAAATAGTGACACTGCTTACATAGGTGTTAATCAGTACACTGAGTCCATTAATACACCTATTTATTGCTTTAGAGTGATTTTTTCAGTGAGAATATTGACGCTTCAACTGACACTGTCACAGGTGTCGTGTACGACCAAGGAAGTGGCGATAACTTTTTGAAGTGCGATAGAAAGGAAAGAGGCACGACAATAAAAGCGAACGGAAAGAGGGCCCCGGAGAAGCATTGGTCCGCCCCCTCCACCATATCGCTTTCGAAAATATACTTCGCCATTGTGCCTCTTGTCATGCAGGAAGGAATGAATAACTCCCTCAGATAGCCCCCATCATCAAGGAAAGCGTATCAGTTTTATTATCTGCTACAGGCTTTATGATTTTCCAAGAGGTTAATCTAAAACGAAACTCATCGTGAACAAAATTTTAAAAGATGGAATGTTCCTGTGAACGCGGTAATTTTATATTGTAATCCTCAATTCCGTAAACATATCTCAAAACATGAACTACAAGGCCCCTAACATCTTACTATCCATGACCCAAGGTGGGGATAGGACTAAACGCTTTCATGTTTTCATGAAGAAGATTCAGGAATATCTATGGAACGCGGATCGATAGCTAACATAATCTTTAATGATTTTAAGAGAACAATAACACTTGAATTTTTGTTTTTTTGTTTATATCTGCACATGTATTTGTTACGTTATATACCTGGTATATCCTCATCCTCCCTTGGAACTTTTGAAACACTCCTCTTCCACCACTTTTCCTCCCTCTAGTCGGATGCTATCTAATTATATAGATACTTTAATGAATTTCACCCAAGCATATCAGATATAAAAGTTTAGCCTGTTTAAACGATCTTCATATGATAATGTTTTCTCTATCATTGAAATAATTTTCAGTTTTATTTTTCATCATTTTTTTTTTCTCTAGCTTTCACTAGATTTAACATCAGAAATCCATTGTTTAGTCAATTTCTTAAATAATATATTTTCTTTCAATGATTGTAAATATAGTTTATGTATGTATGTATTTATATATACGTATAGATTATTATTTTTTCATTTTATTACTTATTTTATTGTAAAATTATGTTTACTTTTAATCATCTTATTTTACTATCTAATATATAATTTCTAGGCCAGATATAACTTATGGTCTGTCATGTCACTATTATTCTTAAGGGACTTTGTCCCAGAATAATTTTTTTTTCTATTCTATTCTATTCTATAGTTCAGTTTTGACTCTTATGAAACTAAAATGTTACTCTTTATAAGTATTGAAAACTTCCGTTGTAAACTTACGACTTCCTTTTCTGCTGGATTATTTGATGATTCTCCACAACTACATGTTGAACTGATCCGCTACCTCTGCAATAACGCCTTACATGAAAATCAGATTAAAAATTGAAACGGCAAAAAACTCCTTTTCGTTTACTTCAACATAAACATAAATTACAGGAGGCTCAAATACATTACTATAATCAGAACAATTTTGAAATTTGAAGTTCGTCCTTCGAAAAACCTATTTACTCCTAACACTGTCACGAATAAACGGACCCAGAAAGCTCTATATTTTCCATATGTTGCTGATTTAGCCAAAGCTAGATAATTATCCGGTCAGAATAAACTTCATAAACACTTAAACTCCTAAACACCAATCATCTTAGACGTCTGAAAAGAAGATGGCTTTGGAAGTGTAGTGTATTAGTAGATACAAAATTAAAAAAACAATATTAATAATTAGTTTATATTGAAAGCTTAAGGGTAAGCAGCACCTTAAGGGCTGACTTTCGGCAGTGACCCAATTAGGATATTCTTATTTCATCTCAGAGTAGAAGCAGATGACCTACTTAGGTCCCTTGCCGGTAATACCTTGGAAAAAGTTTGAAAAATCATCAATAGGTTCTTATTATTAATTTATATTTTCAATAAATAAAATATATTCACCAACATTATTAATTAATCATCACCTAATTGTCACTTAAATGGAATTGGTGAACACTGCATAATCGAATAGATCATACAGCTGAGGCTTACTAATCCCCAAGCTGTGTCAAATAACGCAACAGAACCATCTCATATAGAACATTAACACCAATTGCTACCTTTGTGTAATTGTTAAGTTCATTGCTAACTCATTATGTACACAATCCTCACATTTACTTAATGCGATTTTTGTACAGTTGTGAACATCAATAAATAAATATTAAAGAAACAAGTATCGATGAACCTAGACAGAAGTACTGCCTTTATTGGATGAACTGAGGTCAAAATTTATGACTATAGATATATATTACATATTGCGTATTTATGACAATTTATGATACATATAATATCAAGTGGATATAGAGGCAACATGTTTACGGGGGATGAAATAGAAGATATATCAAACCAAAATTTCATGGATATTATGAATTTTGAAACTGATTTAAAACTAATTAGTTCTTTTTTGTTACTTAAGTTTTTATTCAATTGTTTTGTTCTTTTAAGTAATGAATTTGTTTGAAAATGGATATTGATATATAAAAGGTAGATTGTGTTTCCTTTCGAAAACTTTTCCTTGCAGTAAGAAAAGTACTTATACGCAACCGTATAGAGAGAGATATTTATAAACAAAGAAATGTTTTGTCCCATTTTCTCTTCTGATTATGTATTACGTAAAGATGAGAATTCCCTTAATGCTGTACAACATACAAAAAAAAAGTTATATTACCCCTGACAGACCTGCCTATGAGCGTATGCTCCCAAAGAGTTCTTCACATGCTTTGAATTTAGAACATGAAATCTGCAACTATTATGTTTTATGATATATTATTATCAATCACCGGATTTAAACAGACCTGACAGCTGTTTAAATCCTTACAGCTATTTGCAGAACTTTCTTCGTGTTTTGAGTTCCTTAACACGTTTTGCTACCGTCGTCTAACTAACCAGCTATGTTCTATAAATGACCAAAGTTAAAATTTAATGATGTATTTCGATGCCAAGCGGATGAAATGTTCCTTGAATCATAAATAGGGACGAGAAAAAAAAATAGAAAAACCATCGGCGGACATCTACATACATTTTGATTTAAAGTTGGGTTCATTTTACGATGTTTTTCATCGCTATCCCCTTTATGAAAGAAATAAGTAATATTAACTATTAGGCTGACAATAAAACTTTTAAATAATTGTTTATACTTTTGTTCCATGTATGTAGAATATTCGCTAAAGTGCCTCATCAATGACTTAACAAACATTGGGACCGTTTAGATGAAATATCGGGTTTACCTTTCCCCAAGCATAGGATCTGATATCCAGGCCAGTGACAAGCCCTTCCTTATTGATTATGATTGATAGCCGAGTTAGGGAGATTAAACTTCTATTGATTATCAACATTTAGATGAATATTTTCTTTGCCTAAGAGCCCTACAAGGTTGTAAATAATAACAATATACAAGTTCCAGCAAGCTAAAACCTGTCATAAATATGTTTTATGTATATTTTATTTTAGTATTTTCTAGTTCAATTTATTTAATTACAATTAGAAAATATATTACGTTTTACTGTTCCAATAATATTCATGTTGAACCAAAAATTAGTCATCTAATTTTAAGTGTTGATGAGCAAATCTGATTTGCTAGGATTTATCCCAAGAAGTCATGGGTTAACAAGACATTTCCTTATCTCTACTTTAATATAAATCTGTATTAAAATAATTCGTTAGTAAGAGAGTTCTTACGGGAAAAATTTTAAAGCTGGCTAGCAAAATAACCTTGTTCAGCTAAGCTGATTGTTCACTAATATTGAATGATCATTCAAAAACGATTATTGTTAATCCAACACTGATGAAAAGAGTCTCGAAATGAACGAAGATAAAAATAATGTAGATAGATAGATAAATAGAAAATAAATTTTATTTTGGGACAAAGTTTCTTAAGAATAACAACAAATGAATTATAAAGAGTAAATCATATCTCGCCAAGACATTTTAACCCGGGAAAGGTAACCTTGCTTTGCAGTACGTGGTAGGTAACCATAAGTCATTTTGAATCTCTCTGACATTTAATATAATAACAATAATATAAAACAATAATAAATAATGAGTCCTCTACAAAGTACTAAAAATAGTTGACTTTCAGTCTCATAATTTAAAAAAAAGGTCTTAGGTTCGTAAAAAAGAAAGTTTAAGAATAAAACGAATCTAATATATTAAAGATACGAGACACAATAGTAAAATATAAACACAAAAGAATAATAATAAGTCTTATTCGTAATTTCAGTATCCCTTCTCGGTACACTCCAAGCAGATTTTTTCCACGTGCTCTATAAAAACATTTTAATTGCGTCTTCCGCCGCTTTTTGTAATGACAAAAGCTGCAATAAACACGGGTTGCAAGTGGTCTTCCCATTTCACTACTTTCATCACCTGGTGTATCCATCAGGTCATTTTGAACTCCTTCACATTATCGAATTAAACAACCTCGCAGGCTCACGGGGATCTTGAGAGTCAATCTATGTTTCATCATGGTTGTGTCGACCAAACATAGCAATTTTATCCAACTAAAGTGACTGAATCCCGATTTTCCGTTACCGATTCGGAATCAGGTATTTTCTTAGAAGTAGACGACGTCGGTTTTGATCATGAACATCCTAGTTCAGACACCTTGGCCAGGTTGTGTTTTTATTTGCTACCTAGTTTGTTTTTCTTGGTAGTTAATCTATTACAAAAGGATAATATCAAAAATGAAGGTATTTATATCTGGAAGTCTAAAATAAAAGTACTTACGTTATCAGTAGTCTAAAATATCGAAACAAAACGAAATTCATTCGGAAATAAAAGCATGTACAAAGTTGGAAAACGTTTTTTATTTTTCAGTTCCTAAATTGCTCAATTCGTGCCAATTGCAAAGAAACATAAAAAAAAAATTTATATGATTGTTATTCTTCTTGTTCCTTAGTAGTTGTGAGCATAATTGCTAACGCTAAATAAATAACAATTCCTGAAAGTCTTCATAAATGATATATTGTTTAGAATATTTGGCTTTAAAATGCCGACTCACGCGAATTACAACCATATGTACTATTAATATAACAGTATTACTGTTTAAATAGAAATAAATTGTTTAAGGAATGGAGAAATTCATAAAAAGATTTGTGCTGAACTGATAGGTAGAGTACCAGAGAGTCTACCAAGACGAAAGTGAGAGGAGTTGTCTTCTTAGAGATCGCATGGTTATTTTAAACATAAAAACCCCAATCGACTAAAATAACGGCTAGACCATTCCAGTTATTCTTCCATATGTCCCTGAGTTTTCTAATATCTTACTATTTCTCAATACTTTACTTCGTAGTAAGTAAAGTTTTAGAAAACAAACAGACCGTAACTAACCTACTTAAAGATTATTCAAATTAGAAAGCTAATGTTGGAGAAGTGTCCTCTAAATGGATGGTGGGGGTAATCATGAGTGATAATCCTCCTTCTAAAGTCAACTGTAGTTCGCTAGGGCACGAAGTGGTGGCAACCTTATCACCATGTAATCACATCAACGGTACGAGCCTCACAATCCAGTCCCCAGTGCCTCTGAATGGAGATGTAGAGGAGAGAACATTGACAGTAAGTGTACACCAACAACGCATGTACAGAATTCGGGAGGGTAAGGCATTCACACTATATAAATGGCTGGATACATTTTAAGCTTAGCTCAACTAAAAGACTGTCCAAACCACATACTTCTTCATTAATCCATTCAAAAATTTGTACTGTGTCTTCAACTCTGTCTGTCAGACACTTCATTCACATTGAACTATTTAGTGACTTGAATTTGGTAAGCATCAGTCATTTTTCTAATTAGATATGCAAAAACTTAAGAATATTGGGACCACTACTTCCCGATACAGTACTGTCAGTCAGGAGTTCGTTGGTAAAAAAAACAAAAAAACAGTAGAGGACTCCAGTATCAAGTCAAAGGGATATGTCGATATGTCAATTTTAATATTCTTGAAACGAGTACATCGGCTATCATCGTCTTGGAATTGTCTAATCAGCAATGGAATTAATTACATATTGCATTACATGTTAATCCAATACAATATATAATCAAATAGGAACTAAAAAGGTTGTAGAAAATGTATGCGGCACTTATTTGCAGGCCACGTCCGAGCGGAAACAATAGCCAGTGAAATAATAACAACGATAACAATAATTTCGATATAGGAGCTGATGCTAAAGTGAACAAAAAGACTGAGAGCTACTTGGCACAGAGCTTACGCTACAACAGTCTATGCTTATCTTACCTTCCCCACACTATCCCAATATATTATATTTACACATAGATACATAATATGTATCAACGAGTGTATATATAATATAATCTTGTATGTGTATATATGATATACATCAATTAATCATCACTCCTACTCGTATATGTTATACAGGGTGAGTATCTCTTAGTGTAAAAAAAAAAAAAAAAAAATGGGTTAAACTAGATCAAAAATGTAGCTAAATGCCGCAGATTTCACCTCTCTTGTTAAAATTACTTTATTATAACTGGGGTAAATTCAGAACAAACATAGCTTCTATTTCAACATATCGTCTATTTCAACATAGCGTCACTCTCTCAACTAGTGATGGGTCGTTCTGGGTAGAACGGAACGTGGAACTGGTTCCAGCTTTGAACCGGTTTGGAACGAAACGAATTATCCAAATTTTTCGTTCCAGTTGGAACGAAAACCAGCGCCGAAAGATCTCCAGTTTCGTTCCGTTGGTTTATATAGGGTGTAGATTGCTTCTCTCGTTTCGTTTCGCCCAAGGTCGTTCCGTCTAGTTCTCTCCCTCGCTTGATCCCCTCCCATCCCCTCCACCACACCGTGCATAGAAATCCTCCAAATAAATCGCTTTCTTCGAAATTTTCTGCAGAGCTCGTCTTCTTCTTTCAGATTCAGAGAAATGAACCACATATAAATTATATATTAATATATAGTATAAAAGTGTATTTTTTCGTTTCATTTCATTTTATATATATATATATATTTGTACCTCGGAGGTTCAGAACCTATGTCACATTTCCGTAACTTTACAGAAGGGCAGTTTATAGAAAAAATGTTTCATTTCCTGAACTGTTTATTATACTTATGTGTACGAAATAAATCTTGACTTTTTATCCAGACTAAAATAGGTTGGTAACTCGTCCTTCCTGTCCTGATTGGAGAACATAAGGACGTTATGACCTCCCACCAAAAAATAAACAAATAAAAACATTTTTATGTAACTTACCTTTATAATTAATTTGTCTAGGACATAGAATTCTATACCTTTGTATAAAGGGGGAAAAGGGGAATAAGAATACGTAATAATGTATTTTGGGTTAAAAAAGGACATAGTGTTGTTTACCTCCGAGGTACAGATTTGTATGCCACTGTTCCTAGGTAAGTGTAGTCGTTTACCATTTCCAATGCTTCACCCTTGCAAAATACCTCAACGTATTCCTGTTCCCGAACAATTTGCATTATTTTACTATTCTTGACATTAATGGTCATTACCTTCCTTTCAAGCTCGGCCTCCCATTCAATTAAATAATAATCAATTATTATTTAATTAATAATAATTTATTATTAATTAAATCCTAAATAATGGTAATAAATAAATAAATGTAATAACATGAGATCCTCTGATCTGGTGTCGCTTTATTGACAGTTTTCCTTTATTTTCTATTAAACAATCATTTTTTTCTTTGCTTTTTATTCCAATGAAATAATGCATATTTCCATTAAGGGATTGTCGTAATGTTTTATTTACACAAGCAACGGATTTGTATGCCAAATGAGAACACCATGTTTTTTCGGTTTCAAAAGTAAATATTTTTATGAAATTGAAAAAAAATTAATACGTTTAACATATCATTCGAAAGCTGATTAAATTTTCAAGTTTTTGTAAAATTTGACGTTTTGTGGATAGTGTTTTTGAAAAACGGCGAGCGTTGAAGTAAATACGACATTGTGACTTCCCTAAATAAGGTGAAGATCAAGCTGTTCTTTAGATAGGCACCAAGTTTGTAAAATTCAAGGTTACGTGTACTCTGTTCTTATAGGAAATCTAATGCTAAATCCGAAAATGTGACCAAAATTTGAAAAATATTTAGACAAAATGGAGATATTACACTTTTTATGGAAAAAAACGTGATTTCCTCAAAAAAGTCTTTTATTTAGCGTATATCTGCAACGGATTGGAATAGAAAGGTGAGATTTTTAGTTTAACCCATTTTTTTTTTTTTTTTACACTAAGAGATACTCACCCTGTACACGAGTTGGACTGATTATTAATTGACAAGGTATTGTATTATTTGTAGCTATAAATACAAATATTAAAATAAAACATTCTTTTTATCTTCAAACAAAAGACAAGAACATTTAGTTACTTAGTTTTTTCTATCACTCCATCATTTTATATTTTGGATACTTCCTGTGCAATAAATACTACCTATTGGCCAAGTTCTTCTATTCTATTATTGGAATAAAAAAAATAACTATTCTATAATTGGAATAGAAAAACATTCCGCTGTCCTCCAGAGGGAACCTTCGTTCTCTTCCAATATAATTTCTGGCTTTGTTCTGCTCATTGTTGTTTTGCCCATTATTTAATAGTTCTCTTAGTGTACGAGTATATACCCGGATCCTCAAAAACATCTCCATGGTATCACATACACTTAAGCTTATATTCGTTCTGGAACCGCCTGTCCTGATGAGATATTACTCTAAGTACTCAACAATGAAAAAAAAAAGGTGTGTCTCATAGTCATGTTACATCTTTTCCACAATGCTTAAATATTTTCTTATCGTGTTACGGGATGAACTTACTCAACGTTCTCAAGATTTCTGTTACAAACGATGCCTATAATGTTATGAATATGTTTATATAGCCTCAGCTACATACATACATAAAATACACTGCTAAATGTTTCCTGAGGCGAGTGGACATGTTGAAGAGGTGTGGGTCCAGTGCGTCACCTTGTCAAGTTGGGTTAGATATACTTCTCTTTGCGTAAAATCTCCGCTTACTTCACTGGATTTACCCTTCATTTTACATGCTGTCAGTCCAATTAGTTTGATGCTAGATTGTTTCATACCTACATAGAATCCATTCTTTGTAAGTTAATTATAAACTGTTAAAAATCAAGATGTGTATCTGGATCGTTGATGATTTTATCTAACTAATTCAATATTTTGAAGGAAGTGCTTTAGAAGTGGATATTAGGGGGAAAAAATCATCTTTCAATAAATGCCGTACTCAACAAAATTGTAATAATTGTATACAAAATGGAGTTAAATACAAATTGATAAAAAATTAAATCATAAAACAAATATAATTAAAGTGAGAAATAGAACATGGAAAGGAGAATAATTATCATTAATACATTATGGGATTCCAACGCAAATTCCTTTCTCTCGCAAATACCTTCCCGATCATGGTTAAATCATTTCAGTCTTCACAACGAATGGAGAGCATAGAATCCCATTAATGCTGACACTGTACTAACGAGCGTAGTGGTCGAGTAATCTAACCGATCCTCAAATCTTAATAGTATTCCGATAAGATTTTTAAATTAATGGAACAATACTCTTCCTTATTCGCAATGACTAGACCAGACTAGACTATGTAGGCTCACCTTTCAGACCGTTACCAGCAAACCATTTTTGAAAGTAATTCATTACATTGTATAATGAAGACAAATGTAAACTGACTTTTAAAAGATAATTTTTTTTATTTCATTTAGTCCGCATAATAATGTTATTACAAGTGGACTTGTTGAGAAGACAACTATCCCAACATATAATTACATTTATGCCAATATGCAATAGCTGTTTGCTGTTTATAACCATAATAACAAGGAAAGGAAGTGAAACAAATGTTTTTTTATGGTAACTAGAATTATTAAACTATGACATTTTTAATTTCACCTATTCACCTCACAGTAAAATATGGTTAAAAACTGCAATATCAACATTTATTCAAATCATTATAATTTTACAACGCAAAAATCTTTTTAAATAGAAAAATTAAAAATGATAATTCTGCAATTCTATCAACAAATTCTGCATTAAACAGCCTTAAAGAGATTGGGCGACGGTATTTGCAATCGTGTCTGAAGCCGAAGTCCTATTAGAAGGTAAGTACACTTAGGATATTTTATTATTGCATTACAGACAAATAAATATGTAGTACAACAAAGGAAGGAATATTTTTTACGATCAAAGGAAGGCTGCCAGGTATTTGGATCACGTTCGGATACCTTTTGTCTCCAGCGGCGAGGACATTTTTTTTCCTCTTCCAGGATCTATATTAACGAGGAGCATCTCATTTCTGCCCCAACGAAATCTTCACCTCTCCAAGATATTTCCAACAGAGTATGGGCAGGTAGCAGTAATCGACTAGTACCGTTCCTGGCTTTTTCATTTGTAAAGATAAGTTGTCAGTCATTTAGAAAACGAAATCTAGATAGAGATGGTATTTTAGGAATTCTTGTAAGAAATCCTTACATTTACTCATATTTAGCACATATTGTATAATTACTAATGTCAATAGAATATATAACAGAAAAAAATATAATTCAAATAAATATTTATACCTAATTATTGGTTGAATGAAGAAAAATACTAAATATTAATTCGGCCAGTGCTTTCTATAAATCATTCAAATATTACCAACCAAATAAGGAAAACTATTTATCGGTTTTTATCTGAGTATTACACATTTTCGAGGAATATATTGTTAGTAATAGTGGTAGTTTTTTTTTTTTTTTTTTTTTTTTTTTTTTTTTTGTATAATTCACTATGCATGTTCCACACAACTCATACTTTACGTAATAATAATAAATATAATAAAGCTTTATTGACATCATATTTATGACGAAAGCCTCTCCCTTAGGAGGTAAAATGGAGTTCAGCTCCAAAATAATTTTACAGAATAGAAACTGGCTAGTAAAAATACAAAATAAAATATACAATATTCTTTGTAAAGCACTAAACCAAAAACAAAACTACAAACAAAACAAAACTTTTTTTTTTTTTTTTTTTTGTTCCTATAGATTATTTATAATTTTCAACCAACAGTCTCTGTCCCTGGCCACTTTATCCAATTGGTTCCTACTCTTCGGGTAATTTCATCCCTCCACCTCATGTACTGCCTTCCCCTGCTTCTCACTTGGCCGATCGGTGTCCACTTGGTGCTGCTTTTCGACCATCTTTCATCCTTGACTCTCGCTAGGTGTCCAGCCCACCTCCATTTCAGTTTTTGGGCTTCCTTGCTGAGACTTTTAACTTTTACACGAGTTAGGATAACTCGGTTCTTAATCTTCCCACTTCTTCGGATTCCCGCCATACTCCTTTAAAGTTTCATTTGGATGGTGTCTAGTTTCGCCCGTTCCTTTTTTGTTATTGACCAAGTCTGAGCGCCATACAGGATTGAGGGATAAATACAAGACTGCAGGACTTTTGCTTTTAGTTCTATAGTGAAATGACCCTTAAAGATTTTTTTTAAGGACCAGTATTTATGCCATCCTATTTTTATCCTTCAGTCCAGTTCTTTGCTGTATTTTTTTCTAAAGAAATTTCCTGTCCTAGATACATGAATTGATTTGAGTATTCTGTTATTTGTTCTCCTATTGTTATATGTTGTTCCTCCGTATTTGTAATTACTTTCGAATATACTTTACATACTTTACGTAAAGTTACAAAAATATAAGTCATTTCATCAGTCCATTTATGCGACATCTCAAGCTTTTTTTTATTAATGAAAAAACCAAAAAAAAAAAAATTAAATTAAGAACAAAATTAAAGTTAAACGAATTTAAACAAACGTAAACAATATTCAAATAATGACTTGTAGATACAGACATGCAGAACACTTGCCAAACAATGTCGACAGCACTAACCAAGTAGGTGTTTAGACTGAGCAGGTACACTTGCCCTTCTCAGGCAGGTTACATGCTTGAGGTGGAGGGAGAAGACAAGCTGCCCCAAAATAGAACCCCGGCCAATTTAACTTGTCTTGTCATGCATGTTACGCGACAAGTTGACTTACCTCCAAAATTGTACAAGTGAATGTTCAGACGGAAAAAGTAACTTGCTCCAAGTTACTTCCCTCCCTACTGGCCTCGTGTAAGCGAGCCTTTATTGGAATAGATGTACAATCTGCTTTAGTGAAGGGCAACAGGTAACACTGCTAATGATGTATTCATTCCTACTATATATACATATACGCATACACAAAAAAATAATAACAATGAATGACTAAAATAAAACAGATAATTATCATAAAAATAAAACTAATAATTACTTACACTTATCAAAAATAAACTAAAATAATAATTTAAGGAAGTTGATAAGCAATTATATCACCCAACTATAATTTTATTTTTTGAAAAATTATGTTATATAGCCATATAGAGGGCGACGTTTCATTGCTTATGCCACATTTTTAAGCCCCTCCTGTGTGCACATTAACACTTCAACATAGTTAATAAAATTTATTAGACTAAAAAAAGTATGGTCACTTATATACATCCATTATAAAACATCTTTTCTTAATGATAAAATATTAAAACTATTTCTTAAAACAACACATTATAATGTGGTGTCTACTAATCCATCTTGATGACAGTTATTGGCCAATGTTGTTTCAACCTTCTAGGCACGTAATAGGGATGGTTATGAGTGGATAGAGATTGGGATGATTGGATAGATTTTGATGAATTTTCAAAATATTTAAAGGAAAGAGATCAAGGACAAAAGGTATTTTTCTATTATTATGTAGGACTTTATTAGTAACATAATATGTTGCATTGACAATTGTTCGGAGGACTTTGGATTTGAAAGATTAAATGCGTTTTATATTGGATTGCCTTGCTGTCCCCTACAGTTCAAGCCCGTAGGTGCAAATAGGTTTTAAGATTGTTTTGTATATGAGGATTTTTTTATCAACTGAAAGATGAGAATTCCTGTTTATTAGTCTGTAAAGTTGGCTGAATCTCTTATTTAGTTCTTGTCTTTTGAGTCTAGTGTGATAGTTCCAGGTCAGTCATTTGTCTAAATGAAAGCCAAGGTAACGCACTATGTCGGATATAGGTATAGGAATATAATTGAAATGGATGGAGGCACAGGATTTGCGGCGAAGGGTAAAAATTGTATGACTGCATTTGGCTTCATTAACTTTTATTCTCCACTGGTTGCACCAAGCTTCAATCTGTAAAAGATGTCTTTGGAGATTGACCGAAGCAAGTTTAAGATCTGAACTGGATGATAGGATGGCACTACCATCTGCTAATGTGGCTAAAAAGATATAAGGATTGGTTGGCATATCGGGATGAAGAGATTATAGAGGCAAGACCTAGGACGCTACCTTGTTGTACACCGGCATCAATAGTATGACAGTTGGAAAACTCTAAGCCATTGGACCAGTGAGTATAGAATAGAACAGAGCTGCCTTCGGCTGGGGTGGGATGTGTCCCTTACCCCCATCCCTATCAGTTATTTTCTACCGATTTGCTGCGCTGGATTAGCGCGCCTTTTTTAGACAGTTGTCAAATGATATCGTGGTTTGTTTATTTATTTTGTTAGTTTGATCTTTACAAATTGATGAGTATGTGCGCAGCCTTCGGTTGCAGCAATAGAAAAAAAAAAAGAATGATCGTGAAGGAATCTAACATTTCATTCGTAAGTACCTATTTATTGTATTTTTTGCTCAAGGTTGCATATACTATCTCGGTAATATAAAGCACCCATTTTTTTTTTCCACCTACTGTAATAAATGTTTTCATAGTTCTCCGAAGAATTGACTTAAAGGAGAAATAGATCCAGGCAATTAGAAGAGAAAATTAGAAACCATCTAACCATCGCATCATTTGCAATCAACATTTTGTTAAATCTGATTTTGAAACGGAAAATCGATCTTATATACCTCTAGAAAAAACTGGATTTCTTGAATATCTAATATGCATAAAAAGTATGAAAAACATGTACCAACTATTAGTTAAAGATGAAAAAAACTAATATTCTACGTCTTGTTCTAGCCTTCGGTGAGAGTACATCGCGGTATTTTTTGTTTGTTTGAAGTGGCAGCATCCTTTCAAGCGTACAACCGGATTTTCGGAGAATTCACCATGACTTAAATTTCGGCTTCTGTTTATCAAGACTCCGAAGATAGAAGAGATTCACAGGATCACAGTCCAGATAAACCACTTATTTATAATTTTATTTATTATTTAGAGACAATTTTACTTATTATTTTTTGATATATTATTTTTTTTCTGTATATTTTTGTTTTTAATTGTAAACTAAAAAATGAATTCGTCTGATCCCCCAAAGGAAAAGATGCAGGATGAAATCCCCTCCAGATAAAGCCCCCAATATTTTGAATAAAAAAATAACACCAACATACATAGTATTAGTAAGAAAAGATGAGGGAAATTTTAAAAACGTTTCCCCATTTTTTATAAATAAATTCATTACAAATACTGTGGGTAATACTAAAAATATAAAAAAACTAAGAGATGGAAATTGACTCATCCAAACATATAATGCCAAACAAACCGAGGCATTACTATCCTTGACGTATTTTGAAATTGAAGCCAGTCCCCATAGATCATTAATCAGATCATAAGGTGCAATCAGGTATTATGATTTGCAGTTTGCCACGATTGATGAAATAAAAGATGAATTAAAGAACATCGTCACCGATGTTGTTATAATAAAAATTAAAAGAAATGGAGTTGAAAGATATATGCATACATAAATTTTATCGTTTAATACACCACCACCTGAAAAAGTCAATATTGGGTTTATATCTGTGGATGTACAACCATACATCCCAAATCCGATACGGTGCTATAACTGTCTGGGTTTTTCCCACCCAACAAAAAACTGTAAAAAAGAATCCCTATGTGCAAACTGCGGTGAAACAGAACATGCAAACAATAGCAAATGTGGAAATCAAACTAAGTGTTTAAATTGTAAAGGCGATCAAAATGCCTTAGATAAAAACTGTCCCATTTTTAGAACGCAAAAAGAAATTAAGACAATTCAAATAAATAATAAAATATCTCACAATGAAGCTAAAACAATTTTCAAAAATAGAAACCCCACTACATTTCAAAAGTCATTTTCAGAAGTATTAAAAGCCACGGAAAAGAAAGATGTTGGAACCCAAGTGGACTTTGAGTTCATAATCCCACAAGTTAGCTTTTAGCCCAGTCAATAAAGGTTTCGTGTCGCAACTAATTAGGGAAAAGCTGAATTTTTGCAGGGTGTTAGTATATAAAGTAAACATTATAAAAACACAGTCACACACAAGTCCCGACCCCCACCCCTTCAGCAATATTACAAGTACGGAACTCTAGTTATATGCCGACAGCTCGAAACCTAATTATGCTATAGGAGTTTTCTTTTTTTTAGTTTGCTCCAGATAATATTACAAACAAATTACGTTATATACACTTTTTATGTACATTGCTTAGTTACGCCGTAATACTTCATCATATACAGAAAACTGCCACTACAAAAACAAAAAGTAACTTCAACAAATTATAGATTCTTATCATTAAGTTTTGGGAAGAAAAGTACTAAACAAAACTTATAGATAATATAATTAGCTTTAAAATGATGTGCAATATACATTCCATGTGTTTCACAACGCAAAATAATATTTGATACAGTCAGCACTAAAATTTCATCATTCACTCTTGAATTTCTTTTCTAATTGTATCATAACATTCAGTTAAACGATGGCTTCATAGAGAGCGTTGAAAGAGTAGTGGACACCGCATGGCTTTCATCTCCTTGGCGTTGAGGTCAGACCGTAGGTCAGAGCCGCAGAATGAAAAAAGAGTATTGATTTATCATTGCCACAAGACGGCGCACAGCGGCGCAAACAAGTTAAACTTTGGTAAAAAATTATAGCATAATTATTATAAGTTGGATTTTGAAAATAAGCCGCCGGTGCTTAGGCGCACAAACCCATATACTGCTGTTCATGATCATGAATAGTCATTTCGTTGAAATGCAGCAACAATGTAATAACGTTTATTTTTAGGTTATTACTTCCAAAGTGCATTTTCTTTGCTATAAAAGTTTATAGTTTACTTTTATCACTGATATAGTACAAAATTTAGCATCGAATTGAACTCCAAAAATCTAAAGATCTGACAGCTGTATATTGTTGGCTGTCTGATCTCGGAACTCGGAAAACGTTACTTTTAGCACATAAATACATAAAAAAGCAAAGCAAATTTGCAAAAAATGTCATTTTATTCCTCTCTTTCCCATACCATAATTTTAGAGCTATGGGAGTTGGAAAAATAGATTTTTACTTGAGGTAAGTCGCAGTTCTCCGGAATAACACGTTTGTCGATACTCATTTGGCTATAACTCCCAAAACTATTTGTCCGATTCAAATTTCTCTTTTTTCATATGAAATCTGGTTAAATTTACTATAATAAATCAAATATTAAATTTTGATCTAGTCCCGTAAAACACCCACGGCAGAATATTGAGAAACCCGTACTGTTGTGAAAAACTCGTATTTTTTGGCATATTTATCACAATAACTCCGGAACTGTTTCTCCGATTCAAAATCTATTTTTTCCACCTGAAAAGTGGTTAAATTTAATATTTAGCAACATTGTTGCTGCATTCAAACTAAATGACTATTCATGATCATGAACAGCAGTATACGCGTTTGTGCACCTCAGCACGGCCCTGTTAGGACCGGCGCACCAGTGTCCACTTCCCAAAACGTAATATTAAAAATGTATAATTTGTTGAAGTTACTTTTTGTTTTTTGTGGTGGCAGTTTTCTGTATATGATTAAGTATTACGGCGAAACTAAGTTATCTACATAAAAAGTGTATACTACATAAATTGTTTATAATATTATTAGGAGTAAAATAAAAAAAAAGAACACTCCGATATCATAATTAGGTTTCGAGCTGTCAGCATATAACCAGAGTTCCGTACTTGTAATGTTGCTGAATGGGTGGGGGGGGGGGTAAAGCAAGATGGGTTGGGGGGGGGGGGGGTAAAGCAAGATGGGTTGGGGTCGGGACTTTGTGTTTTGTTAGTGTGTACGTAATGTACTAACACTTTGAAAAAATTCAGCTTTCTCCTAATTAGTTGCGGCAAAGGCTAATTTCTTGCCTTCATTGACTGGGCTATTTGGTGAGGCTTCGACGAGTTCTAACAATCCAATAATCGGTAAAACCATATTTAAAAATAAAGCAACCAAAGAAACATTTACCACCAACCCACCCTCTATTCCTCCCCCCTCTCTACCTTCCTCCACTTTACCCCCTCCTATCATTCCCACTAATCCACTTCGACCTAAGACACGGAGTCTCTCTGTGGATAAGGCCCCCCCTCCCCTAACTTCCTCTTCTCGATCCCTCACCCCATCAACTTCCCGAAATCTGGTAGATGGAAAAATCTCTGCTTCGGCCGAAACGACCACGTCTATCGATGATACAGGCAAAATGGTCGATGACCAGGTATACAAAAAAGCAATCAATAAGAAAAGTATGAAAAGTGAGATGAAAGAAACCAAAAAAACCTAAACACTATATTAACAATGACCACACCCTATAAGATAAACAATAATATTGTAAATTGTAACACCCTGTTCCATTTTATTCATATCCTCAAAAATGACAATAACAATTACATACTCCGTTACTTTCAAAATAAAAATACTTACCTGTGTCTAGTTTTTTATATGTCGTATATAGATAGCACTGTTAATATATACCTACCGATTTCAACCACACAATATTCACTTACATCAATGTACTCCATCTCTCTCTTTTATATTTTTATTCTTTCTAAAAACTTTATTATTATTATTGTTATTTGTTTTTATTTTGTTTATCAATATGCCACACGTATTGTTATTATGGGTGTATTATTTTATTAAGGGATTCACGATGTTTATATGTTTTTGTATTTTTTAACCATCCCTTATGACCATAGTTCAATGGAACTGTAACGGTTTAAAACCCATTTTAATGATTTGAATCATATATACATATAGTAGATATGTAAATCAGAATCATGGAAAAAATTTACGAACTCCATTAACTCTTTTACTACAGCAGCTGACATATGTAATAAGGTCCGTAAAATCTCCAAACATCCATCTTCCTCACAATACACCATTTTGGCAAATGGACAATTATCAGATGATCCTCTAAGCGTGTCAAACATATTCGCCAATTTTTATGACGGTATTTACAAATCTCAAAACACTAACATCAGTTCCGATGAAATTGAAACAGTTACAGAATATGCTGAAACGGAATACTATAACATCCCCTTTTCAATGTGGGAATTCAAAAATGTTCTGTGTACTGTTAAAAGAACAACGCCCGGTCCAGACCAAATCCATTATGATATGATAAAAAACCTGTGAGCTGATACTCAAAAATGGCTACTTGAATTTTATAATCATGTCTGGCGAACTGGACACTTTCCAAAAACATGGCGTAACTCAATAATAATCCCTATTCTAAAAACCGGAAAAGACAAAAGAATCCCAAGCAGCTATCGACCCATATTTCTTACAAGCTGCCTTAGTAAGATTATGGAGCGAATTGTAAACAAAAGATTAATGTGGATGATAGAAAATAACAATTTACTACAACCATTCCAGTCCGGTTTGCCGTAAGGTAAGATCCACTGTAGATCACCTGGTCATATTAGAGGCCGAAGCCCAATATTCCTTCATCGATTCTCAACAGATGATTGCGATATTCTTTGACTTAAAAAAAGGCCTTTGATAACACCAATAACAACATAATCCTTAATAAACTATCAGCCGCCGGGATCAGAGGATTTATTTTCACTTATATTAAACAATTTCTATTCAATCGCCATTTCAGAGTCAGAATAGGTTGTGAACTATCAGATACCCACAAACAGGTCAACGGTGTTCTTCAGGGTTGTGTCCTCAGTCCAACCTTGTTTTGCCTGGCAATAAACGACCTGGGACTTAACTTACCGACAGGTGTCAAGCCATTATTATTCGCTGATGACTTGGCCATAATTTGTCGCAACAATATTAAAAATAAACTACAGGAAGCTATAAATAGATTGTGTTGCTGGTCTATAGCCATTAGCCTTCAATTCTCCACCGAAAAATCTAGATGTCTTCATTTCAGTGGTAAAAGAAACACTCCTCTCTCTCCTGAACTCCGTCAAGGAAATTCCATAATACCTTACACAAACTCTCATAGATTCTTAAGAATGATATTAGATCGTAGATTAACTTGGGACTCTCACATTTCCACCCTAAAATCAACATCCACGAAGAAACTAACCATATTAAAATATCTTAGTGGTACTTCTTGGGGTTCCGACAGACTAACATTAATAAAAATATATCGCGCTATAATTTGCTCCAAACTAGGTTATGGCTGTTTTATTTATGGTTCTGCCCGACTCCGAATAGTAAATAAAATTAATACTGTCCATCATACTGGGATTCGTTTAGCGACAGGAGCGTTTCGAACAAGTCATATTCTTAGTTTGAGTTGTGAAGCAGGAATCCCGCCCTTGTCATTCAGAAGGAAAAAGTTGGCAATTAACTATATCTTCAAACTTCTACCTTATCTCGAACACCCAGCACACAAATACATTTTTAAACCCAGATTACAACACTCCCGTTATCAGAAAGAGAAAATACAGCCATTAAATTCCTAAAAGAATTTACCAGTGCACAAAACAAGAAGCTCATACCCCTCCATGGACAATCAAATCGCCCAAAACACTACTTCATTAAACCCGACTTTCCGAAAATAATACATCTCCTTCTGAATACAAATCCGAATTTTCCCGTTTACTTCAAAGCATACCTGAACCTTTCGTAATCTATACTGATGGATCTAAATCTTACGATTCAACTGCATCTTCCTTTGTTACCCACAACTCCACTCATAAAATAAAATTACACAAATTATGCAATATATATACAGCAGAACTTAATGCAATATCATCAGCACTTCACTACTCCATATCAATAAAACAACATCGCAATAATAACAGATTCACTAAGTTCATTAAAAGGTTTAAATAACATGTACCCCAAACATCCAGTCAACCTTAAAATCCACTACTACCTCAATGTATTGCAAAATTTGGGAAAGTCGGTCGACTTTATCTGGGTACCAAGTCACATTGGAAGCAAGCAGCAGCGAAGCAAGTACTTACACTCCCAGGTCGCGGCATTGCTATTCTAACACCCCAGGAAATAAGCCATCCCCTCAAAATTAAAATCACTGAAAAATGGCAATGTACGTGGAACGAAAGCCCACCAAACAAGTTGAAAACAATAAAAAAGTCGGTAAAGCCATGGGTCACATCAAGTAGTCTAAATCGCAGAGAGGAGGTTGTCATGACCAGATTGAGAATAGGCCATACAAAGTTAACCCATTTACATATAATTATGAAACAACCACCACCGAAATGTCAGCATTGCAATAGCTCTTTAACAGTTAACCACATTTTTTAGGAATGTTTCTTATATCTACCAAAACTAACTGAATTAGGGCTTACAACAATTAACTCGGACGTTCTTGGCAATGACGAATCTAAAGTTAAATCAGTCTTAAGTTTCTTAAAGGAAAATGAACTGTTGAACAAACTTTAATTGATTTTCATAACTATTATTAAATTTCTATTTTTATTTATTTTCTATTTCCTTCTTTATTTCTTTTCGGAAATTTATTTAATTTATTAGGGTTCGGATGGGGGCTGGGAGGAGGGGGGCGCTTCCTGGGGCTGCGGCGGATCGGTCCCGCTTGGTGGGAGATGCGACACGGCTGCTTGGGCTAGTTATGCTCCGAACCCTGTGAGGATTTGGACTTTTCCATGTAGAAGAAATGTAAATGGTTTTTATCTAAATCGTATATAATTTAAAGACAAGAAAATATCTATTCATATAAATAAGCAAGCCGTGGCGCGTTTCCTGCTCGGTGGGTGCGGCTCGTCTCTCCTTGGGAGCGCACCACTTTTCGTGGCACCCTTCCTGACCCTAATTCTTATATGAAAATAAACATATATATATATATATATATATATATATATATATATATATATATATATATATATATATATATATATATAGAACAACACTGGCATAGATGACCCTAGGGTTTTTATGCCTATAAACCCCAACAAACAACAAAACAACTACTATTTTACCTACCAATATATAAAGCAACCCAGAATAATTTGGAGAGATTATTTGGCAATGTAAGAGGAAGAGGTGGTATAAATGACAACCCAAGTGCAATAGAGTTTTGCCATTTATTTCAAAAAATAATTTTGGATAAAGAATTACAAGAATCCTATGCCGGTAGTGGTAATGTTATACCACTAGATAAAATAAATCTTCTCGGTTTAGAAATGAGGCCTAAAATTGATAGTGTGTATAAAATTATTTTTTCAATATCGAAATCCTGCATGATTGAAGCATGTTCTTCCAACTCTTAAGATTTATCTCAAAAATAATAAAAATAAATTATGTATTAACATCATTAGTTTTTGTTTTTTTTTCACTTCTAGAAATTGTCGAAGACGATCCTATTTCAGGTGGTGTATTTTTTTCAGATATAATTTTAGACATTGTGGAATACATTGCTGGTAATCATTTCGTTCAATTTTATTTATGCGGACTTGCAATAACTGTAGGCTCCTTCATAGCATTGGTGAAATTTATTTTACTATAAAAATTAATAAAATATTAGACATAATAATAAAAAAATAGTGAAACAAAAAAGTAAGATTAAAACTGAAAAAGGTTATTCACTTCAAAGGTTAACAAAAATGCATGAATAATTTCTATCCTCATGCTCTTACTAACGTTTTAAAATATGGTACACCTTTCCCATTCCTTCCTTACCAATTATAACAATGAAACATATTATTCACAATATTATATTTTATGACATAGGATGGTAATTTATTTGTATAGATAGTATATTGGAATGAAAGTTGAGTAAAAATTGTCATAGCTAATTTCATATATTATCCACATGCGTCTTCATGTTGTTAGGGCTTGAAAATGTAGTATAGGCCATGATTATGTCGTCCAAATAAAGAATTATATAACATAATTGTTTAAATAAAATTATAAATGGGAGATAACATTGCTGGTTAATATTTCTTATATAATTATTCATAATTATAATAATATAAAGGTAGAAAATAATTACTATGCGTAAGAAAATAACAATTATATATTTTATATTACTAAAAAGACAGAAATGAGTTAAAATTCAGTGCTCCGTAAGGGCCCGTCCTATTAAAAGTAAGATCGTTAGTGGTGGGGGGTAGAGGAGCACATCTCCACCCGTCTACCTGCTAGGGGAAGGCTCCTCCAGTTAATTCTATACTCACAGATAAAAAACGTATACGCCTTTGGGAAAAACATGAGAGAACTTAGATGTAAGAAGTTAATGGACTTGGATAAAAGCGCAGTGAATATACAAAACGTAGTAGGCAACTGCCTCCTCTTCACCTGCCAATGATTAGTCTCCTGGAAAATGGGCTGTCGCTTAGGTACTTGGCAGAAAGCCACCCTCTTTAATACCAATAACCTCATTTATATGACAAGTTTTCTTTATTATTCTATTTTTTAAAATTATTTTTTGTATTTGGAGCATCCACGAAAATAACATTCTTTAAGAGAACGTATATTTTTCTATATTCAGTAAATATTTCATATATTCTCAAAATATTTTATCAACACTAACCTGTTAAAAATCTTTGTCCGCTCGCACTACAATTTTTAGAACATTTAATAGATATATTTGAGTAACAAATCTAATTTGCGATACATAGTTATTAAAAAAATCAAAGAGATTTTTAAGATGACTGCATGATAAAGAAATTTAATCATCAAGAAATTTATTGCTTTTTTGCCTCCCAGTGATCGTTCTATATCGCCCGAATATTAATTTTCTAAATATACTTTTTTTTCTCAATCATCCAGATATTATTTTCTGTGCCGACACCAAAAAAAATCTCTCTCTCTCTCCCTCTCTCTCTCTCTCTCTCTCTCTCTCTCTCTCTCTCTCTCTCTCTCTCTCTCTCTCTCTCTATATATATATATATATATATATATATATATATATATATATATATATAGATAGACGCGCTCCTTCGCGTCTATGTTATGCAAACCCACATCACCAATGTTTCTTGTACCATTTTTAACTGTAAATGTATATGTACATATTGTATTTTTCAAAAACAATGCTTAAAAATACATTACAGAACACAGTTTTCAGGTTTAATAAATATACATATAAAATATAAATATACATTTATAAATAATTTGATACAACCCTAGGTTGAAATATCACAATTTATTTATATATGAATATCTCTTACATAATTATTCTATATCGTACATGATAATAATATAGGGTTGTCAATAAAATGTTCATTGGACAAACAGTAATAAAGAAACTGGAACTTTATACATCGTCTGAAAAAAACAATAAAATCGTGGTTCCAGCGAGTTTTCTAAATTGTCTTTCTACATATTTTGAAACCACCAAAGGGAAAACGAGGGATTCACAGCTATGGAGACTTCCAAGTATTGGTTTGTTTTCTGGTCTTCCCACAATTTACTAGATTTCAAGTCTGCCCACAGTTTGTTAGTTTTCATAATACTCCTCGTTAAGCTCCCGTTTATTAAAAAGTTTTATTAAAAATGGCTCGTTTTAGTAAGTTAGAGAAATAGAAATATAGGGAAACTATAAAATCTAATCGAATGAAGTTCAGCCGGAAAAACTTCCTGAATTTCTCCTCGTCATTCTGGAGGTGCAGCTCAATCAACGAAGAGAGAAAACCTTCTTTTCTTCTTCGAGAAATCATAGAGTCAATTGATCTGTTTATAACATGGAACTCCTCTTCCTCCATTAACAATCACAACACCAGTTTTCTTCTCAATATACTCCCCTGAAGCCAAAATACGAACTGATGAACTTCCAGCCGCAGGGACTGGAAGCTACATGTGGAACCACTCTGAACGTAGCAGCTGCAGCTGGCTGCTCCATGCGGAACCCCACCTTAAAGAGCTTTCGAAATATCACAAGAAAATTGGCGTGTAAATATGGGCCCTCTTCAAAAAGTCACTCAAAATACTTTAAAACAGGACTAAATAATACCAAATGGTAGAGAATTTATTTATATCAGGAAAAAAGTGATTTATAAAAATCGCAAATATAAGCTATTTTAGCCCCGGCGCAATCTAAGTGTGCCCACATTTGGCACATAACACATTTCATCCACACCTCTTCAGAGAACTTTCTATCACAAAAAATGCAAGATGCATCACTTGAGTCTGGTTTATCCTTATAGTTGAGAACTAGATTGCTATCAGCATCGCTGTCCACAAGGGGGAGTCATTGTAGTCTGATGAATCCGATGATGAATCTTATCGTTGCCTGGGTCGAATTTTCTGTTTATTAAGGCCTTTCATCTTCCCATCCCTGCCACCTGGCTCTTACCCCAGAAAAACTCAAGGAAGTTTGTGGTCAACTTATCCTTGTATGGTGATCCGGTGACCTCGCTGCTTTGCGTTCACGAGAAGTGGTTATTTTCTTAATTTTGAAAACAGGATACACGTCGGACGGAGAAATGGCTTGAACGACAGTCCTCCAGCTTTCAATGAATAATAATAATTTTTCAAATACATGGTTCACAATTTGTCTGAATCATTTGGCAAAGTTTTATGTAGCATATTTGTCCAAAACTGTGCATATTCAGGCATTAAATGCTTATATTATGCGTATTTTAAATGATTTATATTTTGCATCATAAAATTAAGTTTTAATGTTTAAAATTAAGTTAATAATTAACACAATGTTAATCATATTTTTAGGTTTTATTAACTATGATTCAAATGGTAATAATAATAAAATGTACATTGGCATCTATTAATTGTATGATATTTGTATTGAGTATTGCCGTTGGTGTTCTATTTTTTTTTTTTTTTTTTTTTTTTTTTGGACACGAAACGGAGACCACGTGAATATCATTTCCTCCCAACTCTCCCCACACATCCCTCCCTCTTCTTCTCCTCCCACCTCTTCTTCATTCTCTCAGACAGCATTCTTCTTTCTTCCTCGCTCCATATTGTCCTCTCCCTCACCTCCTTGGTACCCACAAGGACCTTTATTTCCCTTAGTTTTTCCCTATATCTATCCCTATCGAAACAGTCCTGACTTGAAATTCCCAATTTCCCCGTTTCTTTCTTCATCTGTCCAATGTACCCTCCAACCCCTTTATATCCCCACATTTTCCCAAAGATCTTCCTATTTATTCTGTTCTGGTTCATCCTGACCATATGACCGTAGATACGTAGCCTCCTTAACCTAATGTCCGTTTCCAGGTTATCCATTTCTCTGTATAATTCTCTGTTAGGCCTCAGCCTATATCCTTCCGGTATTTTTTATTGGCCCATAAATTTTCCTCAAGATCTTCATCTCTACTCCCAAAAGTTTCCTTAAGCTAGGAAGAGAAGCGGTCTCCATTCCATACAGAATAACTAGTTTGACAACCGTATTAGACACGTAAGATTAGACACTTCGCTCTTATTGAAAGACCTTTTTTACAGTATAGACTACTGGTGGCAAAGCTGAGTCTTTCCATCTTGACCAACCTCTCATCCATTCCCCTTTTCTCGGACCCATTACTACAAATAATCTCTCCCAAATACTTGAAGTTATTTGTGACCCTGATTTCCCCATGTTTTGTTTTAACTGTTTTTTCCCGAAAGTTTCGATCCGTATTCATGAACTCCGTTTTTTCAAACGATATTTGTAAACCTACTCTTTCTGCTAATTCTTTTAGGGCGTCCAGCTGCCCTATTGCTTCATCCGAAGATTCCGCCAGGAGGGCAAGATCATCAGCATATGCTAGACAACTTACTCTGACATTATTATTTTTGATTCCTATTTTTGCCCCCGCGCTATTTTTGACCCACAATTCCTTCACTACTTTATCCTGCACTACATTGAACAGTACCGCAG
Organism: Euschistus heros; assembly: GCA_003667255.2. Lineage (NCBI taxonomy): Eukaryota > Metazoa > Arthropoda > Insecta > Hemiptera > Pentatomidae > Euschistus > Euschistus heros. The sequence continues at coordinate 1,212,020 of RCWM02000005.1, forward strand.
ACAGACAATTAACCTACTCAAACGCGCTTTAGAAAAGATCTTGTAACTTACAGACAACAGGGAGATCCCCCTGTAGTTGTTGACGTCCGTTTTTGGACCTTTCTTATGCAAAGGGTGTATAACTGCAGACCTCCACTCATCCGTGACCCTTTTCCTGAAGTCCTCCCCAGTCAACTTCCACATCTCCGTCACCACTCCATCTTCACCTGATGCTTTGTTGTTCTTGAGGGCCGCTATGATATCATCTATTTCTTCGTCATCTGGGGGATCCGACTCCATTCGCTTCACATGACTTTTCCTGGTTGTAATTCTCTCCTGTGGTTCCTCGCAGTTGAGTAGATCCTCAAAGTATTTGGCAAAGATGTTACAATTTTCTTCACTGGTTTGAATGGTCCCATCCTTCCTCCTTAGCATCAAACCAGAAGGTGTGAAACCTCTGATCCTTTGCTTGCACGCTTTGTAGAAGAGACTTGTGTCATTCTTATTGAAGTTCTTTTTCATTTCCTCCAATTGTTCATTGAAGAACTCTCTCCTTCTCTTCCTCAAGGTCTTATGCGTCATTTTTCTTTCTAAGAGATACTTCTCGTATCCTTCTTCCGTTTTGTTCTGGTTCCACTTTTTTCATACTTCGAACCTACTCCTGATCGCTTCCTCGCACTCATTGTTCCACCACTCCTTCCGCTTGATCCTTCCCCCGGGAGCCAGTTTTTCTGCCAGATCTACCATGTTCCTAGTGGTTTCTTCCCAATAGTGTGGTAATTCTAAATTTTTCATAAAGGTTTGCCCATCGTTTTTAACCAAATTTTCTCTGTCTATTTTCTTGATTTTAAAGCATTCTCCAATTTTTTTACTTTTTCGCAGGCACCATTTTGATTTTAATCTGAGATAGGAAATGGTCCGAAGTCACATTCACTGCTCTTCTCACTCTTACATTTTGAATCCCCCTATAGAACCTCCCAGAGATTGCTACATAGTCCAGCTGGAATTCCCCAAGGTGACTGTTCGGGGAAACCCACATCTTCTTCTTGCTGGCTTTGGCCTTAAAATATGTGGACATGAGCTTCAGACCAGCATTCTGGTACATCCCAATTAATCTCTCTCCATTCCTATTGATCCTTTTCTGTGCCAGGTATTTTCCCACTATTTCCCTATATTTGTTTTCTTTGCCGACTTGTGCGTTGAAATCTCCTAGTAAGATTTTAATGTTTTCCCGCGGAATCCTGCTCATTATCCTCTCCATGTCCCCCTCAAAATTCTTCCACTTTCTCCAAATTTTAAGATTTTAATGTTTTATGCTCATTTTTCGTCCCCCTCAAAATTCTTCCACTTTCTCCAAATTTTTCCTATTATTTTCGTTTATAGGTGCATGCGCGTTGATCAGAGTATATCTCTTATTGCACGCCTTAAGGGTGAGGGTCGAAAGCCTGGAACTTGGTGCTCTATATTTAAAATAGTTCTATAAAAAAAATCAATAAATATTTTTACATTTTTAATTTTTTGTTTGAATATAAGTTTGCATATTTTCAAACCTCTTATGGGGTATTATTTTGCATATTTCAATGATTTAGTTCCATATTTATCCAAGCGTTAATTGAAACGAAAATATAAAATAAAAGACTTATTATTTATATCGGGTCGTATAAATAGCACTTACTTAGTTTATACCCTTTTTAAAATAAATTACAGATCACGTGTTATTTTTTTCCTTTTTTCTGGAGGTCCACAGTTTGATTTTGGGGGACTCTCCCCTAGACAGACTGCTTTCACTACAGCTCCAAGAGTCCTGTCCACCCTGTGACTGCCATTTCCTTCAGCCATAATGGTTATACCGCCATAATTCGGTACCGACCTCTTAGCCTACATCCATTTGGGAGGCGTTTCCCTGGGAGGACAAATCGGATTCCCGACATTTTGAACACAACAATGATTTCGATCATCAGTTCATCGATCATTTAATGCAAAATCAGAATAAGAAATTATATAAAATGAAAAAAATACAGAAAATAGTGAAAGATATATAAAACATAATATACATTTAAGTTAAAAACAGTAAAGAAGGAGAGGACGACCAGCAAGGAGATGGGAGGATGAAATAGCGGAGGAAATGGCAGGAAGACGTCTGAGGGACGGTGATTGGTGGGACAAAGAACTGTGAAAGGATAGTTTGACTTGACGGAAACCCAACGAAGTCATTAAAGTTCTGGTAATATTAAACGTTAATGTAAGAGGGGAAACTATTCAATTTCACGGGCAACGCTACCTAAAAACAATGAAGATTCATAACTTATTAATAGACGTAAATTATATTAGATTTAAGTAATTTATTAGGATACATTAGAGCCTTTATTCAAACGATTCCTTATTTTAATTTAAATGACATTCAGGCTTTAGATCTTCAACAGTAATGCTTCAACACAATTGAAATCAGTTTAAAAATTCTTGAGCCTATTTAAGAAAAGCTGAAAAATTTGGAATCAATAAACCGGTTTTTTATTCATTATAAATATGATGAGGAAGATTGTAATGGTGGGCATCCTTGGGGGAGGGGGAGCGTAAGTGCCTTCGTTATTTTCAGAGCCATCTAAACTCAAATCACTCTCATCCAATGTTCATAGTAAAGGTTATCTTTTTAAAACCTATATGTGTATTTGTTTAAAAAAATAAATTAATTTCACATGTAATTTAAATTGCTACCACAATTACTAATAGATATTCAATGCTTGGAGTTTACAAAACCAATAAAACTAAAATTATCATATTTCTAAAACAATATAATTTATAAAACTAACCAAATACAATACAATAATATAATAATATAACACAAATTATAATACAATGTAATCCAAAAAACTATGTTAAACGACAACTTGCCTCGTGTCAGAGAAGGATAAGCCAATTTCAAGATTGATTAGGTATTTCTCTATTATACTGTAGATTAATTTATGGTATGTAGACTTTAATAAGATTCTGTCAATGTTTAAAAAAATATTTCAAGCCGACATTTTGAACACAACAATGATTTCGATCATCACTTCATCGATCATTTCATGCAAAATCAAAATAATAAAACCCGCTAATTTACTATCTTATTTTCTTTTTAAATTATTCTCATCTCCTATAGTGAAAAACAAATTATGTTATACTTTATTATAAACACAATATTGTAAATAGCTATAAATATTTCGTTACATTTAGTTACTTCATATAAGTAATGGTTCAAGTTATGTATTATTATGTGTATATTATGGGTATCAAGTTATAGGTAAATTACGACAGTTGTTAATAAAAACAAAAGAAAACATATGAGCGTCGCCAGCGGTAGTAGCAAAGGGTAGTCTGGGCAAGACCTCCCTGGAAGAAGCAGTTACACACCAATATCACCAATATTCATCTTCAAGACTCACCGGCAGGCTGCTTTTTTTTTTTATTCACCCCTGCCCATGGAATGATGAAGCAACTCACCGTATGGATTGAAGATTTCACCAATGACCCTCAAGTATGGTAACATTCACGTAAATTAAACCAATAATAAAAAAAAAAAAAAGGGGACATTTTTTTTTTTTTTTTTTTTGTATATATTTTAATTTATTTTATTTTGTAATCACTATATGGGATTTTTTTTAAATTATTAATATTAGGAGAAACCTTTTTTTTTTTATTTGTTTATTTCTAGTTTTACACTTAAATTTCTCACCACGATATTTTTTATGTATATATGTATTTATTTATATACTCACTCATTCAAGAAATATAACATTTTATTTTGGTGTTCATTTATAGTTTCAATTTTCTTTGTTTTAATGTCATTAATTCTTTTCAGGTTTCCCAATCTTTAAAACTAATGTTTGGGCATTTTTTCTAAGTAACTTTTTACCAGCATTCATTGGGGTTGGGAACTGTTTTTTTGCCAAAAGTGAAAAGCCCCCCTCTCCAACAGTGGCTGTAGCATTTTTCTAAGGTTTGCCGCAAAGTAAATATTTGGTCTATTGTGCCTCAGTTCGGTCTAAAACCACCTTGATAATCTGTTCAGAATATACTTTCAGTCTTGCTGTTGAAATATTGGCTAAAATTTTATACACTACATTCAACAAGGATATACCTCTTAAGGTCTTGCCCCCTTTCTAAAAAAATGGTAAAATCTAACCCGAACCCCAATCCTCCGGCATCCGCTCCTGGCTCCACACTTCAAAAACCAAGTTGTAGATCCTTTGGCCTAGGTATTCTCCACCAAATTTAAACATTTCAGCAGGGAAATTCGATCTTCCTTCTATACCATACCCTCTTTTTCTTTCTACATAAATTAGTCGCCCAAATTCTACTGATGCGACATTTCTCTCTCTCTCTCTCTCTCTCTCTATATATATATATATATATATATATATATATATATATATATATATATATATGCATGTATATATATCTGCGATATATGTATATAGGCCATTAAAAATAAGAGTTGATACATTATATACATTAATGAAAACGAAAAATTATACTTGGAGATGTAGTTATGTTGAACCCTTTAATTCAACTCTCATTATTAATCCCATGAGAATATTTTTGTTCCAACAATTTATGCCAATGTTTACTTTGACTAACCCTTTAATTCTTAGTGACCTGAGTTGGCTTCATTTACATTTTAAAAACGCACGGGCTATATCAGAAGAAAATAAGTGCGAAGGAAGCCATCAAAGAAATTTGTCACTTGAGGTACGCAAGGTGGTATAGAAGGATCAATCCTAAAGAAAGGATCAATCCTAAAGAAATGTGTGCCAGGGAAGGAGAGTCAGTTATCAGTTATAAATATCTCGCACTTAAACAAAGTAATGTTTTCTCTTTGGTGGAACTTGGAAGGTATTTTTCATTTTGTGTTTGTTCCTGGTAGTCGGCCAGTGGACTGAACCTTTTATCTGACCAGTTAGACAAATTTTATGCAGTATGAGATCAAAATACTCCGCTTTGGTCAACAGAAACCAAGCCATTCTATGCCCCTTTACTTCGTTTTCATATGTCGCTAGGACTAAAAGTTTTGCTGCATCCTACGTATAACCCAGATATTTCACGGAAAATTAAAATTGTGTACGTTTCATTACTAAAAAGACGTCAAAACTGGATATGAAGAGCTCATTGCTTCAAAACTAAAAGGGTGGTACCGGCATCAAAGTAGTATGCAATTATATTTAAAATATTTAATCTGAAATAATGCCCAACTTGTGCACAAGGACTTTTGTCACAAGCTATTGTATTCCTGATATCGGTTCACCAGTATCTTTCATATTTTTTTTTTCTTTTTAACACTTTATTAAAATTATCTTCCATTTTTTAAATTTCTAATAATGAGCATTATTCTTATGGCCGAAACATTGGTACAACAACAAAGTTTTGTTATAATTGTTAAATTAACTATTTTTCTGTACTTAATGACGGATCCCTGTCCAATTCTAGACTTGTGTCAATTTCTAGATTAAACAGTACTTTCTTTATACAAGTGGCTATTATTTTTTTCTTTTTAGGCTGGACTGATTAAACATGCTAAAATCCTAAGTTAAATTGGAATGTCTGATCAGGTTTATAGAGAAGCTTTAACAGCAAGTAATGGGTGATGCCGTAATATGAATAAAGTTATTTATAATTTAGCATTATCTGAAAAGCGAAATGTGCCTTAAAAAAGCGAAAAGTGATAGAATAACTGAATTATAGGCTCGAAAACACTTGGTTAAATGTTTAATAAATTGTCTCAATAGAAGAAAATTACTGCTGGACCTTAGAATATATACTTCCTTTTTTTCCCAACAAAACTCAAACTCTCTACATAAAACTTTCAAGTATCAACTTAAATGTAATTGAAATTTAGATGGCAACCATCCTCAGCAAATGAGACAGCCAGGCCACTTTATAGAGAACTTCTTTTATAACTTTATTCAGTTTTAGGGAGATGGAATGTGGCCACCTCCTCCACCCCACCCGGGTTTAAATTTGATTTTTGGTCTAAAAGAATAAAGATTCACCAAAATACTCATGAGTACGTTTTTTATTTGAATAATAGTAATGAACATGAACGATACTTGGTATAGCCGGAACATATCAACACTAAAAATCTCTCATTTTTAACCGGAATGTTTAAATAAGGCTAGAGACTTTTGCTGTTCTAGAAACTTATCGGAATCATTTTTTTATATACCATAAAGCAAGGTTTCAACATAAAGTAAGCCAATTCTTCTGGAAGCAGGAAATCCATTTCTTAACTAACAGCCAAACAGCGAGCAAGAAGCCTAGTGATTTTGACAACCAACATAGCACAAACATAAACCACCAAAACAAGTCATCCTTGTATCAACTGACATCTTCAGGATCACTACATCAGAATAATAAACATGGCGTAAGAGAATAAACCTGGTGGTCAGTTCTTTAACGATACGTCACATGAGAAAGGAGGAGAGAGTAGTCATCTATCCAACTTTTAAAAATTATTTCAAGTGAACTAGCACACGTGTGACAGAACTCTGGTCTCACAAAATCAAAACAATGTAACTCACTGTTCTGAGTGTGAATACAATTTGATGGAGGATTTGTGCCTGGCTGAATTTATTACGCATCTCCGACAGTAGCCTTTGTAAATCGTTTATGAATTTGTAACCTCCATTGGATATTGATAGCAATCGATGAAAAATTAATAGAACAAAGTATGGAATGAATAACGAATACAGGATGTTTAAAATCAACTTTCGAAAAGAATTCTTTAATTTACATTTAACCTGTTTAAACGTTATCGACGAAAACATCCTGTCATGAACCAGTTTCCTATCATTCCGATATGTATATAATATATGCTCGTAGATATATCTCATCTAGTAAAAGCATTTACGTTTATAATTACCGTCTGTTGGGGTAAGATTGGCCCTTTAAGGGTAACATTGGCCCAAAGTTAGAAAAAGTTTGGTTGTGCTGTATTGTAATCATATGATGAGTTATCGACCTAATTTATTGATCACTGGATAAGTAGCACCACTGGCCCAACTGTTGAAGTGGAAGATTAGTTCCATATTTCACCACCACTCCAGTTCTGCTCCATCTTCACTGCGAAAAATTTGTGAATTTTGTCGTCTCCCAACTTTTACTTGTCAAGGCTAATTCTTGAAGAGCTACTAGCAGGTAAGTGTATAATAATATTATATATTCATTATTATAATTGTTTCAATTATTTTTGGTGTAATAATGCTGTTATCTTTGCTATTTACAAAATAATTCGATTTTACTATTTCATGACAACTTTAGCCCAGAGTTGGAGTAGCTTTGGCCCAAGATGGAGACTGCGCCAAAGTTACCCCAAGAAGTAGAAGAAAAGCGAAGAGACAATTTGACGGCTGGATATGCCAAATGTGAACTCTGCTTCAGATGAAGATGATATTGAGATGGTATTAGAGTCTGATGGGCAAAGCGAAACATTTTCCGATCTGGAAGAAATATTACAGGAAGTAGCAGGCATATCCGTTTACAGGCCTAATGATGAAGAAACACCAGTTGAGTTGAAACCTGAAGACTTTAATGTTGATAACTTTGCAGTTGTTAAGTATAATGGAAAGAAATACCCTGGCAAAATTGTTAGCTTATCTGAAGAAGGACCTACAGTTGAATGCATGGAGAAGAGACTCAAGTTTTGGCGCTGGCCAGAAAAACAAGATTGCCTGACCTAAGACTGGGTGGATGTTTGTCAGAAGATCAATCCTCCAAAAATAGCTTCAAAGAGGAACCAGTTCCATGTGCCAGAACTAGACAACTTGTATGTATAATGTAAAATGACTTATTTTTTTATACAATACAATTTTTTTTCACTAAAATGAAGTTCGTTTCATTTATTCCCATTTCTCATCATTTCATCGATGTTTTTAAAGTAAAAGCAGGCATAACAACAAACTAATGTGTCTGTTGGTAATTTTATCTTTTCTAGCTTTAATCCAACCAATACTAAACATAGGTTTATATGGTTTAAAAGTATGGGCCAAAGTTTCCCCAATTCAAGGCAACAATAACGATATTTATATTTATATAAAACGAGAGGTATTAGATAATGTTACTATAATCAAAATTCCTTCACAATGATAGTTGTAATAAAAAATCGAGGGATAATATTTATTTTTTTTATATTTTATTTTTTTTGGTTAATGCAGGAAGATGTGAATCAATATGTAAAATGCTAACCAGGAAGGGTCATTAGTGAAATCGACCCGAGGCCTCCCTCACCAACAGTTGTTAATTGTCCGCAACACGAAGAGATGTCCTCCTTAGCTCCTTTTTTACTTCCTCACAATGATACTTTTCCTGGAGTATTACTTTACTAATTTATTTCAATATTTATTTAATTCCATAGCCTATTGTTGTGAACTTGAGAAGACCGCTTAGGCTGTTACCAATATAGCCACGGGGGTAGATATTTATAGAAAAGAAGAATATTGAAAAGAGAAATCAAGATTTCCTGAACTGTTTTAAATAAAGCTTCTATAACACAATAAACAGTGATCATTGATAGCATATTTTCTAAGCATTAAGGGAGTTCGCCAATAAAAAATTGCTTTTTGGGGCTCAGAAGTTATTCTAAAGGAATAACTTTCCCAAAGACAACAAAATTGTTTATAAATTTGTTGTCAAAACCTCTGTCATCTATGATGGTGAGACATAAGTGCTATAAAAAAAAGAGAGAGAGAGCCTCGTATGTAGAAAATTAAACACTTGAAAGAATACTTTGAACCAGTTAGATGTGAACATTTCCGCAGAATAAAAACAATATCAAACCTTGCAGAACTTTATGAGGTCTCATTCATCCAACAAAAAACTAGGATGGTTAGGGAATGTGGCGGCAGGAGTTAAAAAGAAGATCTCTCCTGTGTTGAATTGACGATATTTGCATCTTAGAGGGATGAGTGGAATATTTTCCGAATGAGACCTAGGCCCGTCCATCGACTCTAGTGCCAATAAATAATTAATAAATATCGTTACTGTTAGCACTCTTCATTTAATTATTGAAACTAAATCATTTTTAATTCCTAAAAAACTAGAACTATGATAAATCCTGCTTAAAGAAAAAAAAAAAAATCATGCGATAACAGTAAGATACCTGGCTATCGTACAACACAACTGACCCCACTTTCCCCGAGGCGGTGTGTCACTGTTCCTTACTTTCAGGAAATTCTCCACATTATTGAATAGGTGAGGAGGTAAGACTCGGGCCAGCCCCTCCTACCCAATCCAGCCTCGGGATACAAACGATGGCAACATCAGTAAAAGTCGGCGAAAGATTGGAAAGCTTTGTCAGGGCTCCCTACACCATCTCGCCCATTTCTTACTTTTATTTGCCTCCATCACAGAAGTTGCCTCTATAACACAATTAGCAAGAGCTAACTTTGTATTAGCTTTCCTGTTTACTTTTATAGAACTATAAGATGCCTATATCTTTAACTTGATACTATGAAAAAGTCAATATTTTATTTCCTTAAATTTTACATGTTTCATAATTAGATATAGTCCAGTTAATAAAGGATTATAGAGTGCGTTGTGTGTCATCCAAGATTTTTCTTCGGAAACATGTTCAGGGGAGTTAGGAAGTTAACGTACTAAAAGCCCTGGCCTTTTCGGGTTTGGAAAGCGGAAGGTCAACATTTCTGCTTTTCTGCCCTTATCTCGAAAACGGTATGTTGAACGCAAATTGAAGATAATTAAATTTTCTACTTCTTTTATATTGTACACTTTTTTCGTGTTCCGTACCGTTCCGGAGATATACGCTTGGCAAATATGAAAGTTTGCGAAAAAGCGATTCTTACATTCTTTGTTACACATTCCTCAATATCTCCTAGAACGTTGTAGTATGGGACTGATGAAAGTCCTCATCATAAATTTTGTAGAGCATTATATTTCCTACAATATATATAACTGCCTTTTTAGCCATAAAAGCTGTAATATCTTCTTTTTGGCTACATTTTCGGATTTAACATTAAAGTTTCTACAAGACCAGACCACACGTAACCTTTTACAAACTTAAGGCATAAAGAATAGCTTGCCTTTAACTTATTTAGACAAGTTACAATTCCTTATTATACTTCAACGGTCACTATTTAAAAAAAACTGTCTATATAACTGGAAATATTTCAAAAACTTACACATTTAACCAGCTTTCGAATGATATGATCAAATTAGTGATTTCGCGTCGATTCCGAAATCAGGTACTTATTTGCATGCCAAATGAAAACAGAATGTTTTTCCGTTTTTAAAATTTAGTTTTTCTATAGGTCACAATATGGATGAGTTTTATAGTGGCAGCAAATATATGAAAGTAATACAAAATTAATAACACCTTAATAATCGGATGGATAAGAAATGATTTTATGATTTTGACATAACAATTCATTGAAACATTTTAATGACTGTGAAATTATTTTAAGAGCTTGAAAATATGGCAAAGCCATGAAACGTCGCCCGTATGAATATTAATACTTTTGATTCATAAAACTTGTTCATAGGAGATATCATTGCTTATAATCCTCATAAGCACAGAAAACATGTTAAAATTAAATTTCCCCATGAAATCGACACGAAATCAATAATTTGATCAAACCATTTGAAAACTGGTTTGATCAAAACTCTTTGAGCAAAGTGGAGGTATTTTTTTATAGCTAAAAACGCCATTTTCTAAAAAAAATCGGTACTTGTGTACTATATGGGCCTCCGTGATTTTTTCAAAAGCATGCAGTAATGAACATTCTATGAAGTTATTTTATTCAGATTGTGTTGGATGGAGATGTTATGTGAAAAACTGTAAACTGAAGAAATCAATTACAACAAGAGGATCCCTTTTATTAAATTTTAAAAGATATACGAGATCTTTGGTTAGAACAAAATATTTAATGCAAATAAACATATGTGTAAAGTTGTTACAGTTATTTTTATATAATCACTATCACCTGCTATCAAATCACGGGGCCCGTATAGTACACAAGTACCAAAAAATCATTAAATTATCAAATATCTGCAATAGATTGTAATAGAAAGCTATGGTTAGTGGCACTTTTCTTCAATTCTGGTCGTTTCACTCAATTTTGTTTTTGTTTTTTTAATACTAAAAGGTAATCACGCTTTACATACATAAATATGTGTGTGTGTGTGTGTGTGTGTGTGTGTGTGTGTGTGTGTGTGTGTGTGTGTGTGTGTGTGTGTGTGTGTGTGTGTGTGTGTGTGTGTGTGTGTGTGTGTGTGTGTGTGTGTGTGTGTGTGTGTGTGTGTGTGTGTGTGTGTGTGTGTGTGTGTGTGTGTGTGTGTGTGTGTGTGTGTGTGTGTGTGTGTGTGTGTGTGTGTGTGTGCGCGTGTGAGTGCGTGTGTATACCAATTTTAATGTTTTTTTTGGTAAAATGTGGTATTTAGCAGTGGTCTTGCTGATTTAACATTTTACATACAAGGTCTAATAGCAAATTTAATCATCAAAAAAATGAAATTTTGAATAGTATTAATAGTTTCTGAGTTATTACGAGAAATGTACCGAAAAAACGGATCGGATCCATAGTTTCGGAGGTATGGCCAAAAGAGTACCGTCAAACTTGTTTTCACTGAGAAGTGCAACTTATTTAATACAAGCGCTTCTGCGAACTTGAATAGAGAAAGATATTTCAGGAAAATGTTAATTCTCGACCTGAAAATTTGAGAATTAGCACATCCTTGAAGAAGATAGAACCTTTGGCAAAATGTGTGCGGCAGATTTTGGGACTTTCAGTGTGAGAATAATTCACTTAAGTTCATTATTCACGGTTAATTAGAATACTTAATGCGTATATAGACTTATATGAGGCATTCAGTTTTAAGAAATACGACCACTGCTAAATACCACATTTTACCAAAAAAACATTAAACTCGGTGTAACTTTTGACAGGCTGAAGATAAATTGGAATATTTACATTTATTATCCTGACTTTCATCATAGGATAAACTTTTTAGAAGAAATGGAGAGAAGTTTAACGTGGAGAGAACGTGAAGTGAAAATTCCGAAATCTTCACATTTTCCTAGCTTATATCTCTGAAACGGTAAGGAATATGAAAAAAAAAAGTGTATAAATAAAATTTTGTATAAGATTAAATTAACAATATACAGTCATTTTTTGCGTTCGACGCACTGCTTTCGAGATAAAGGCAGAAAAACAAAAAAAATTACCTTCTGCCTCCCCCCCCCCATTCCTGTTACTCCAGCCCGAAAACCCCATGACTTTTAGTATGTTAACTTACTAACTACCCTTAACATGTTACCGAAGAATTACCTGAGATTACAGACAACGCACTCTACTCTCTCATTTTCGGCCTTCAATGACTGGACTAATAGTAACGTCTGCAGTTTATAGATTGGTTTTAATGCCTAAAAGCATTAAAAGACTCTGAATGAACGATTACAAAATCTGATACCTAAATAAATACTTTGCATTCTAACCTTGAACCGTAAAGTTCAGAAAGCTTTTATAAACAGTGTTTTATATTGCCCTCTCATCTTGTAAGAGGTCATCAGTACTACCCAGGTGCCTTATTAGTTCGGACCTAGTAGGGAAATGTACATTTTACGAGGGAGCTCTCGGGACGAGGAGAGGGTTAAAAATGACACTAGTAATCTGGACGGTGGCAGTACACACATTGAATATGTAATCCAGCCAACAACACCCTTGCTCCCCCTCCCCTCTCCCGTCCCCGAGCACCATATCAGCATAAAAAAACATGCTTTAAACCGAACCGGGGCTCATTGTCACTATTCCGTTAGAGTGCTTCAAAGGTTGAGCTTGTGTTATAAACTGCGCAAAAATGAATAAGGATATGCCTTATTTATCCCTTATTCGGTCATTTAAATTAAATTAGCCAATATATTCAACATTAGTAAGATACAACAAAATAGAAAATACAAACCAAAGACAAAACATTTGTAAATCCTTTTATTTATAACAAGTTTTCTTAAGAATAGTAAACATGAAGATTTATCATTTTGTAAATAAACAGCTTTTCTCGTATTTTAATCCAGTGTACTTTCAATAAACATGGAAAGACATCATCTTGAACCCGAAGTTCGCGAAATTATAGTGAGAATGCGTAATCAAGGTCACCGACAAGTTAATATTGCAGAGGCGGTTGGTGTTTCCCAGAGTGTCGTTTCCCGGGCTTTAGCTCGATTCCAAGAGACAGGGAGTGCCAATAGAAAGCCGGGCAGTGGATCGCAACGTATTACATCTGAAAGGGATGGTAGAAATATTTTTATCACTGCCAGGAGAAACCCTTTTTATAGTGGACGCCAGATCCTCAATGAAGTTGAACGTGTTTTACCTAGACTTTTATCAACACAAACGATTCGTTATCGTTTGTGGGATGTTGGCCTTACATCATATTCTCCTTTGAGACGATCTGCAGCAACAGCTCTCCACCAGCTGCTAAGAAGAATGTGGTACAGAGAGCGACTAGAAGAGGACACAAATTGGAATACTGTGATGTTTACTGACGTGTCGCGTTTTTGTCTGTATAGTGACAGCAGACGCCGAAGAGTCTATAGAGAACAAGAAATGCGTACAATGTCCCAGTTTATTGTGCCTTCAGTGTAGTTTGGAGGAGGTGGTGTGATGGTCTGGGTTGGCATTTACCCTGGAGGACAAACCAACCTCACAGCAGCTCGATATGCACATGAAATTTTTATAAGTGAGTAATATCTCCCTCCAACTAGGGATCTCATTGGGAGAGATTTTCGATTTCTGGAAGACAACGCTCGACTTCATAGAGGAATATTTGTCCATCAAGTTTTAGAAAACCTGGTAATTTCCCGTCTGCCCCTTCCCCCATTGTCTCCAGATCTCAATCCTACTGAGCACGAGTGGGGCGCGTTACAGAGAAGGCTTTTTAATCATTATCCGCCGCTAATTGACCTTCGACAACTGAGTGCAGCATTGCAACATCTCTGGGTTGAAATTCCTCAAGAAACCTGTGACAACATTATTAATAGCATGCCTAATAGGTGCACACAGGTTTTGGCTAACAGAGGACATTATACAAGATATGAATTGTTTCCAAAAACTAATCTGTTCTATAAAACAAATTATGCATCTAAAACGTTTTATTTTTGTTATTTTTTGAAACCCATTAATTGAATTTCATTTCAGCAAAAAACATAATAATTTCTGATGAATATTAATGCAGTTTAAAATAAAAATCATACAAAAATGGTAGGCATAGTAAATAACACAAAATTAGCAATATCCCTAATCATTTTTGCGCAGTTTAGTTTAGAAGTTGAATTCCGTTCCTGAAAACATAGGACACTGCCTATACTTTTTATAATTTAATCAAGATGTTTATAATTTCTTATAAGGCGAACATATCCATAACAATCAAAATTGTGAGCCACATTTTTAATTTTATAAAATCATATTTATTTTTTTCAGGTGAATTATTTTGATCGGCAAAAGAATATTTACATGATATGTAAATATATATCCTGAAAAAAATAAATATATATATATATATATATATATATATATATATATATATATATATATATATATATATACAGGGTGAGATCTCTGAGTGTAAAAAAAAATTGGGTGAAACTAAATCAAAAATGTATCAAAATGCCACAGACCTCACCTTTCTATTCCAATCCGTTGCAGATATACGATAAATCAAAGACATTTTTGAGGAAACCACGTTTTATTCCATAAAGGCTGTAATATCTCCATCTTACATTTTTAAAATTTTGACCACGTTTTCGGATTCAGCATTAAATTTTCTACAATAGCTGAGTACCTGTAACCTTGAATTCTATAAACTTGGTGCTGATTACCTGTAACCTTGAATTTTACAAACTTGGTATCTAAAGAACAGCTTGATCTTCACCTTATTTGGGGAAGTCACAATGTCCTATATTACTTCAACGCTCACCGTTTTTCGAAAAAAAAAAAAAACTATCCACAAAACGTCAAATCTCACAAAAACTTGCAAATTTAATCAGCTTTTGAATAATATGTTGAACGTAATGATTTTGTTTCAATTTCATGGAGAAATTCACTTTTGAAACCGAAAAAACATGGTGTTCTCATTTGGCATTCAAATCAGTTACTTGAGTAAATAAAACATTATGACAATCCCTTAATGAAAATGTGCATTTTAAACATAATAAACTCAATTTTATGGGCGGTAGAGATGCCTTATCCCGTAAAAACAGACTCATCTGCCCATAAAATTCACCTCAAAAAGTATTATTCTTCAACACAATCGGCATTCAGAAGCTAACGGCAAAATCGAGGTCCATGTTCATTATCATTGGATTTTAAACATTACATTGAAAATCTAATAAAATAAATCCTAAATAATAATAAATAGATAAATGTAAAAACATAAGATCCTCTGATCTAGTGTCGCTTTATTGATAGTTTTCCTTTATTTTATATTAAACAATAATTTTTTTCTTTGTTTTTTATTCCAATGAAAAGTTTATTACCATATGAATATCAAGCTATACTTTAGATACCAAGTTTTTAAAATGCAAGGTTACAGATACTCAGTTATTATAGAAAATTTAATGCTAAATCCGAAAATGTGGTCGAAATTTGAAAAATATTTAAACGAAATGAAGATATTACAGCTTTTATGGAAAAAAAAACGTGGTTTTCTCAAAAACGTATTTGATTTATCGTATATCTGAAACGAATGGGAATAGAAAGGTGAGGTCTACGGCATTTTGATACATTTTTGATCTAGTTTCACCCAATTTTTTTTTTACACTAAGAGATACTCACCCTGTATATATAAACTACTCATCTATCATTGCATTGCATTGCATCAGTGTCGGTAGTAACGAGATTTTACAAAACCTTTATATTTATGTGTTTCTACAATTATCATTTTCTATGAGTCAATTTTTCATTTATCGTATTCAATTGTCCTCAAACTGCCAGAAAGTGTAATAATTCTCAACTTAGCTATTTGTAGCCATTAATATTGTTATTTTAGCTGCCGGACCGTAAACTTTTTCCAATTTAATTAAACGGTGATTCCCATTTTTCAGTTCTGGTGCTATAGAATTGAGTTCTGTTTTTGTTTTTGTTTTTTTTGGTCAGTAATATATGGTGATTATGTGGTCTATCACTAGATCTTTCTCGGTACTATTAGAAAGTGCGGTAGCCACTTCATAGATCGCTGGCTAAGCCTCATTGATCGTCCCAACAGCTCAAGTATAATATTTAATTTCAATGGAACTATTTTAATTCTTATCTAATAACAATATACATATCGTATAAAAACTCAAAAAATTAAAACCTTTGATTCAATTATTTGAATTCAAATTAAAAGTTGAACTGATTTGCCAGGAGCCCCCACCGCAATAACGCTGGAGCCAGCTGGTTCGATTACGGAAGAAATGGTAGAAGACTACATGATGGATGAGGATCTTATTGAAGGTGGCGTACAAGCTATTAGGCCTACTACATCTCATTGGGAAAGACAAATATTCATATTCCGACGTAGATGTAACAGTGCTAATGCACAACATATTACCAAGTATATGTACTCCAATGTAATTTTAACATATTTTTTTTATTTTCATTAAATTCCCAAATTGAACATTTTTATTAACTATGAACGCCCAACTGTAATTTCTGATGATCTGTATAACTGAACACTTTCACTAAACTAATACCCACAATGGAGTAGATGACATGATCTAAGCAGTAATAATCCTAAATTAAACGGGGATACCAAAATATTAATAAAGAGTATTAAAAATCTAACTGCAAATATTTTGGACACAAAATGGTCTGATGACTCACCTTTGCAGAAATTCTTTTTCCATACCCACCAGAGCCATTATGGATTGGAATGAAACTTAGTACATTGTTTCTCATTTGATATTAGGAAGTATAGCCGCACAATTTGACCACAAAAAATGTTCATAGTTGTAAACAAACAAAAATACGTTACTGGCATGTCGAAACCTTCTTATATGGTACTTTCTGTGAACTATGGTGGCTGCAGAAGTGAACTGTTACAAGTTTAAGTTTTTTTTCGTAACGAGACGCTATTAGCCTGCTATGGAGAGGAAGTTGAGGGGGTTAAAAGACTTATGCTCTTTGGTGAAGACATGGAAGGCCAGTTCGATTGCAACTGAAGTAAACTCATAAATCTAAAAGTAAACAACATAGGAAATGATTCACAGATTCATTTCGCAACAAACAATTAAGGAAATCGGCTGCAAAATATAGTCAAGCACATGTAGAGATCAGCAGGGAAGCTGTTAAGAAATACAGGATAAATCATCCTGAAATTAGCAGAAAAGCAGTTAACAAACATAAAGAGAGCCAACCCGAAGTTAAAGAAACGTTGTATACACATATGCTAAGAATAACCCAAATATACATAGAGGGGCTGTACAGAAGTATAAGAAAACCCATCCTGAAATCCATAGAAAGTCGTCAGAAAATAATCCTCAACAAAACACGATGAAAGAAGTTTAATGGAAAGGCTACAGCCATGGACAGCGAAGATACATTCAGGTTATAAGTATGACCAAAAAATTGAATATCCAAAAGACAAAACAGTCGATATTGGACAACGGTCAACTTGAAATTGGTGTTATGATGTGAAAGAGCCCTGCCATATGCTGCAGTAACGGGAAAGTCCAACTTCAAGTCCCTTTCAAGAATATCCTGAACTTGCACAGCCTTCTTAATTACGAACATCCTGATTATTTTCTAAATAATATTTGGAAATGGAACGGTTGTTTCCAAATGACGTCGTTAAAAAAAAAATAGATAAAAGGGGGACATTTCAAACCAACTTTTTAGGTTCAAGGACAGGTATATCTCAGAAAAGGAAGTTTGATGCCTGGAACACAACAGCAGCCGTCTTTTTTTTTAGATAAATTTTGTTGGTGATGACAACCATGAAAGAGACATTTGCTGTGGTTACTTTCAAAATGTAAAGCCTGCATTGGTAGGACAACTCCAGAAAATTATTCATGAACATAACAAGTATATCAAGGACTTCAGAGCAGCTGTTGAGTCTATTCCCAAAGATCTAAGATTTCCAGGTAGTTATCAATGCAGACAAAAAGCCTTCAAATACTCACTGAGGAAGTTACAATGCGAAGTTGCTGTTTTGATTGTTGATCAGGTGTTTGAAAAGCGAGACATTGTTCTCCACAGCAGGGACAAGAAACTGATATGAATCAGTGAGTTCTATCAGGCTTGTGATTCTCTTCAGTATCGTCTCATGTTCTGCCATGGAGTAGATGGGTACACTATTAACATCCCTCAGCGTGACCCAAACACCAATACATCACTCACCCCACACTCAAGAAAACTCTTTCTGCTGCTGGTTTTTACGTCTATTAATATAGACGTAAAAATCGAGTGAGAAGGAGAAGAACCTTATTTACTTTACTTTCGTTATCTCCTCAACCAATTTACGCTTAATTTGTACCCACAAATAGAAACAGAAAGACGTGCAGATATTCACTTGAAGGATGCCATAAGAAGAGCTGATGGTCTGGTATCGGGGTGGGTAAGATGGTAGTGCTGCCTCAAAGCTTCACTGGAGAATTGTTAAAATTAAAAAAATTAACTTATGCAAATTGGCAAATTTACTTATCATAATTATCAACGTTAATCTTAACATTTATCTAATTTAAATTGTTCTTCCTGTCCTACAGTAATCTTTAACCGTTCCACTAATCCCCGTTGAACAGATCCGCTACCTAGGACTCCATCTGGACAAAAGTCTTACTTGGAATTCACATACAAGACTAAAACAAAATGAAACTGCCCGTCATTTTCGACTACTTCAACATTTACTTGACAAACGTTCCAACCTTCCAATTAATTACAAAAGACTCATTTACATAACAATAATTAGACCAATTTGGACATACGGAGGTGAGCTTTAGGGCTCCACTAAACCATCCAATTTATCTCGTATCCAATCCTTACAACCCAAAATCCTTATAAGAAACCTAACTGCTCCTTACTTCGTCAAAAACAAACTTATCCACAAAGATCTTAATATACCTTACGTTTCGGACTTAAAAGGGGAGGACACACTCAGTCTCTCACGGATCTTGTTGGCAATTTTTTTGGAGGTTCCTGGTCAAAATATATTAGACACTTATTTTGTCGTTCCGACCAATGGACCCAAAGAGCCGAGAAAAAAAATAAAATAGCATTAAACTAATTTATTTTTTATCTCCAGTTTAAAAAATGATATCGACATTTTTCTTGCTTTTTAGTTCAAGATGTTCAAGATTTTTAGTTTTGATTGCGGATTTCAGGAAAAATACAGTCGCTCCATAGATTTTGGTTTAGGTTAATTAAATTCTAAAAAAATTATTAGTTTTTCAAGCAAACTACCTCTATAGATTTTTTGACACAAAAATTGACGTCAGATTCTAATTCAGCATCCTTAAAAACATTAAAAAACGCTTATTCAACAAAATCAAAAAATATCATTTTTTTTTACCCTCTTCGAGGAAATTGAAATTTTGAAACCGATTATCGGTTGCATACCTTTAAATCGCTATTACTTTGTCACACCATTCACTGGTTGGTATCTGACAGATTTTTTTACATAAAAATTGACGTCAGATTCTAATTCAGCACCCTTAAAAACATTAAAAAACGCTTATTCAACAAATCTCTGGAAAGAGGAGAGTCTCAGCTTTCTTTTGATGTATATAAATGTAAAATTCGATAAACAAAAACCTATTAAAAAAATGGAAAATCCGAAAACCATTTTGATTTTCAACTTGAGTTTGAAACCAGATCGGACGATGAAACCAAATACATTTCATGCGTATTAAAACCCAATATTTTGTGTAAAAAAATAAAGTGATACGTTGAACCGTCTAAGCGTAATTAATGTTTTTATCAATTTAAATAAAAGTTGCCTACCATTTGGTCAGGAAAATTTTGAAGCTTACAATTTTTTTTTTTTTTTCTATTTGGATGAAATTTCGTATTTAAGTGTTCTTTTGAATGCTGAATTCGAATCCGATGTCGGTTCTTGTGAAAAAAATATATTGAACGTACTTCACTTGAAAAATTTCAGCTTTTACACTGTAAAATGTGGTAGAAAATTTTTTTAGCCCTAGAATTCCATTTCAGCACCCTCAAAACTCAGGAAACGTATGTACCAATTAAACATACTCGTATATATATATATATAATCCGGAGTGAGGGTTGCTCCGGAGGGAACTGATAGTCAGCCTTCGACGTCGGGAAGCAAGCGGTGCTCTGGCGTTGTATGATCCCGTAAGAAGGCCTTCCAACGAACTGACCTCGGACTTGGGCTTGGAATCTGTACAGGTTCCCGCACAACGAAGAGTACCTCCCAACCCAAGTGATAGGCTGAAGCGGATGAGATGGACAAGGGAAATTAACATCGCTGCCATCCGTGCCCACAAAACTTGAGACAGATAAGACTGGATACCGGACAAGACTACTACAATTTTGGAATGGAAAATACCCTGATATTACAGTCACGGATCAACGGATCGCAGACCAAGTAAGAGTCGTACTACGGAATATTTTTTTATCTGAAGCGGAAATTGATTGGATTAAAAGAGAGATAGCCAGACAAGAACAAGAATATAACAGTGAAAGCGATAGGAACAGCATTCCAGTACCTGTTGATATAGTACCACCACCCAACGCAATAGAAGAAGATACGTACATAATTCAAATAAAAGAAATTTTTGAAACTCAGAATCTTTTATTTGATGGGATACCACTTAAAAACCGTCCAAGATTACCAAAAGTTCCTTATGGAATCAACACAATTAAAAAGCTTCGAGGAGTTGATAAAGTTTTAGAAACTGCTCTAACAACAGAAATGACAATCGACGAAATTTGTCATCTTATATATGTAGCAGCTAGAGTAGTAATAAAATGCTTAGGGCTGGAGACAGCAGGATTGAGAGAAGAAAGACCTAATACATGGTCATTAAAACAAATACCACCATGGGAAAAAAGATTAAATAGGAAAATAATTGAAATAAGAGGACGAATAGGATTTTTAACGAATTATTTGAAAGATCCAGAAAAAGCTTCAAACAAACTAAAAACTAAAATTGATGAAATTATAGTCACTTACATAGGATTGGTACAAAAGTAGAACTCCTATGAAAATTAGAAGGTTTTATGGATAAACAAAAACAGAAACTAGTAGTATTTGCTTGCAGGCTACGTAGATATAAGGAGTCTTACATGCGAAAGAAACAAAACAAACAGTTTAAAGAAAACGAAAAAGCTTTTTATAGAAAGCTGGAAGAGCAAGACTGTAACCAAGAGACACCGGAACAGACAAACCTGACTGAATTCTGGAAAGGTGTCTGGAAAAACGAATATAGTTATTATGACCAAGCATTTTGGATTAAGGAAGCTTATGATAAACGTGAAAGAGTAGAATCTATGCAGCCCGTAACCATAACGATTGAAGATGTAGTCCAATCCACAAGGAAATTACACAATTGGAAAACTCCAGGTATTGACCGAATACAAAATTATTGGCTTAAAACCTAGCAAGTGTACACGGTCCGTTGGTGGCATATTATCAACGTCTAATAGATGGGAAAGAACAGCCTACACGCGAATTTTGTAAAGGAATTACCTATTTAATACCAAAGAACAAAAAAAGTAACCCAGAACCTAAAGACTATAGGCCCATAACTTGTCTCAATGGTGTTTATAAGATCCTGACAACAATCATAAATGATAAAATTATGAAACATTTACAAGAAAAAGACTTAACGGCGGATGAACAACTTGGATGTAAAGCTAACAAAAAACCCAAGAACTCCTCGTTATAGATTCATTCATAGCTGCACAAGCAGTAAAAGAAATGAGAAATATTTATGTCACGTGGATTGACTACCAGAAAGCCTACGACTCAGTACCGCATCGGTGGCTCCTGGAAACAATGCGTATTCATAAAATTAATGAATCTGTGATAGATTAACTCTCTCG
This sequence comes from Euschistus heros, assembly GCA_003667255.2. Classification (NCBI taxonomy): domain Eukaryota; kingdom Metazoa; phylum Arthropoda; class Insecta; order Hemiptera; family Pentatomidae; genus Euschistus; species Euschistus heros. Next base: position 1,234,030 of record RCWM02000005.1, read on the forward strand.
TCTGATGATTAATTGGAATGTAATTCTCAGTACGGAACGACTTTCAGGCGATTATGATGAAGATTCAATTAGAATCAAAAGAGGTATATATCAAGGGGACTCTTTATGTCCGACTTGGTTTTGTCTTGATTTAAATCCACTCAGTGATATGTTGAATGTATGTAAAAAAGGTTATGCTCTAAGACCAACAATAGGACCCATCATATCGCATAGTTTTTATATGGATGATTTAAAGTTGTATGCAAAGACAGAGAGAGATATGGGTGCCTTAGTGGAGATGGTCGCTACATCCAGCAAAGATATAGGTCTGAAACTCGGACTGGAAAAATGCGCGTCTATAAAAGTCATAAAAGGCAAATTGACATTTAGCGAAGGAATAGAACTTTCAAGTGGCGAAAGAATACCAGGGTTAAATGAAACCGGATAATATAAATATTTAGGAATAGCCCAAATTCTGAAAATGAAAAAGGAGGCAAGAGTGCAATTCGAAGAAAAGTTCAAAAGAAGGGTAAAAAAACTGCTCAAAACACACTTATCTGGGGGGAAACTAATAAAGGCAATAAATACTTGGGCTCTGCCTTCCTTAATGTATTCATTCGGGATCCTCAAGTGGTCAGACACTACTCTACAAGAAATTCATAGGTTTGTAAGGACAGAAATGGTGGGAACAAGGAAACGACATCCCAAATCTTCAGTGAGCAGGCTCTACATACCAAGTAAACAAGGAGGAAGGGGACTTCTAAGCGCTCATTTTATGTGTAGGCGATTGGAGCCACTCTGAAGCAATACTTTTGGGATAACCAAAAAGAAAAGCTCCAAATCCTTTGCTCTGTAGATAACAATTTAACTACTCTCAATCTTGCAGAAAGGCAAGACAATATGGAACCATCATGCCTACAGCTGGTTGAGGAATGGAAAACGAAGCCTTTACATGGACGATTTTACTATTCATTAAAAGAGGAGTCAATCGACTTAGAAATGTCCACAAAATGGCTCGTACGTGGCCATATTTTCCCGGAGACGGAAGGTTTCGTGATGGCGATACAGGACCAAACACTACCAACTAATGTTTATCAGAGACGGATATGTGGGGAGGATATCCCTGAGGTATGTCGAGTGTGTAAGCAAAGTCCTGAGTGAGTGCAGCACTTGGCTTCGGGTTGCACTGGGTTAGCAGGATCGGAATACCACCGCCGACATAATCATGTGGCAGGAATCATCCACCAAGAAATTGGCAAAAAATATGGATTGATTGACAAGACGGTGCCATATTATAAATATAAGCCGAAAAATGTATTGGTAGCTGGTGGATATAGACTGTACTGGGATTAGCAAATATTAACCGACTATCCAGTCACTCACAATAAGCCAGACATCTTGTTGCTGGATATGAACAAGGGAACCGGCAAGATATTTGAAGTAGCTATACCTGTTGATGACAATGTCCATAAGACAATAATGACAAAGATTTCCAGGTATCAGGATCTGGCGGCGGAGCTTAAGGCTATATACAAGCTGGATAAAGCCAAAATTTTGCCGGTGGTAATATCTTGCAATGGACTGGAAATTTCATCCAAATTACAACTTAATATTATTATTATTTATTTTTTTTTTTTTATCTCGCTTTTTGCGGTTTCTGAACTGAGGTGGGGGACAAGTCCAGCCAACTTCAGCTCAGGTTCACTTTTTTTTTTTCCTCTCCTGATATGTTTAAAGATTTCCGAACAATCCTTGCCGTGTCCAGGAAGACCTCCTATTGAGCCTCTCTTAGTACATCCAATGGCAACTTTAGGTCATCAATACCAACAACAGTTGAAGCTGGGATCAGCCCGTTTGTCGATATTACAATTGGCGTCATAACTGCTTTTTCTAGGCAATACAATTGCTTCAATTCAACGGCGAGTTCCAGATATTTTCGTAACTTTTCTTCAACGGTGGAAGTCATATTGTTGTCGTTGGGAACGGCGATATCGACTATGTTATAGAGGCTGTCTTCTCTTTTAGGTTTATAAGTAATATGTCCGGTTTGTTGTGTCGCACAGTGTGGTCTGTCAGAATAGACTCATCGCAATATAGCTTGAGAGGCCCATTCTGAAGCAACCTATCGGGCTCATACTTATAATATGGTGTTTGTTTCTCTAATAGGTTCAACTTCCTGGCTATGGACTGATGCACAATTTTGGCCACATTATTATGCCTTTGGAGATATTCCAAATTGGCTAGTACTACACATCCACCAGTGATATGCTGGATCGACTCCAGGGTCGCGGAACATAATCGAAACCTGTCCAAAATGGATGTGTCCTTTAGAATGTGTCTCCTGTAGGATCTCGTAGCAATTACTTGGTCTTGGATGGCCATGATGAAGCCTTCCGTTTCTGAAAACAGTCTCCCAGCTATTAGCCATATTATTGATTCTTGCTTGTCAACGCTGGCCTCGTTTAATTGGTTGTAGAACCTTCCATGTAGAGACTTATTCTTCCATTCTGTTATACGTTCTTTTTCTGAAATAATCATGACGTCTTCAGTTCTGCTCAAATTAAGAGGTGTTTTACCATCATCCAGCCTCTGAATTGCGATGTACATATTCGTGGTTTTTGAGAGCAATTATTGACGTAGGGCCGATTCTTCCTTTCGGCACGCTTCCTCGATATTCAGTAATCCACGTCCCCCTTCCTTTCTTGATAAATACAGCCGGGCGGGCTGTGGAGGATATCGGATGGTGGGCCCTCTCTTTGGTTAGAGTCGTTCTTACCATACGGTCAACCTCTTGCAGACTTGTGTTGGACCAATGTAGTACACCAAAGCTATATCTTAAAACTGGTATGGCCCAGGTGTTGATGGCTTTGATTTTTTGTATTCCTGACAAATGTGTCTTCAATAGGAGCTTCAATCTCTACTTGAATCTTGTCAGAAGTTCGTTCTTCATTCCCTTTTGGGCAATTTTGAGATACTGCTGCATTCCTAAATATTTATATAGTTTATTCGTTTCAAGATCTTGAATACAATCTTCTTCATTTATAACTATATTTTCGGTTCTTTTCGCTTTTCCCTTGTTTATATGAAGCACGGCACATTTGTCTAAACCAAATGACATACTAATATCACTGGTAAATGCTGATACGGTTTTGACCATATTTTTCAATTGTTCTTTATTTTTTGCATATAACTTCAGGTCATCCATGTACCAACTATGACGGATTATGGTTGCTTCATCTGTAATTACGAGTTTATGTCCCACTTTATCCCTTTGAAGAATTTTTATTTGGCTTTTTGAGCAGGTACTTCCAAATGTTAGCGAAGTTTTCCAACCAGTCATAAGGTTTGAGAGAAGGCTTCGTATTTTGGGATGAACCTTATAAATTTCAAGTATCTGGAGCAGCCAGCTGTGCGGTACAGAATCGAATGCCTTCTTATAATCAATCCACGCCATAGAAAGGTTTCGCTGGCTTTTCGATATTTGCGCAGCGATGAATGAATCGATTACTAAAAGTTCTTTACAGCCCCCAGCTCCCTTTCTGCACCCAAGTTGTTCTGAAGGAATCATATTATTGGATTCCAAGTGATCGTATATCTTGGTTGCAACGATAGAAGTGAACAATTTGTAGAGGCAATTTAAACATGTTATTGGCCGATAATCTTCTGGGAGTAGGTTTTCTTCATCTTTTTTTGGAAGCATATAAGTAATGCCTTCAGAGAATCCAACAGGGGGATCCTGTCTGCTATCAAGTATATCTTGGTAGCCCTTAGCTAATACTTCATGGAAGGAACGGATTTTTTTAATCCAGTAGGCCTGAATTCCATCAGGACCGGGTGCCCTCCAATTTTTCATGCTCTTGATTGCTTGCGTGACATTGTTTATAGTTATTTTCACATCTGTCATTTCAGAAGCATTTTGGAACATTTGTATTTCTTGTTCTATCCAAGGGGAATTCACATTGTGTCTCGTCGGCTGTTCCTATATATTCCTCCAGTAATCCTCGATGCCATCAGGGTATACTGTTGATCTTTTGATTTTTTGGCCAAGATATCTATAGGACTGGCGTTCATTCTGTCTAAATTGTTGATTTTGTTGCCTACGAGGAGCTGCTTCACTGTATCTTCGTAATCGGCTTACATAAACTGCTAGCTTTTGTTTCAAGCTGTCTAGATACATAATAAGCTTATCAGTCAATTCTTTTTCCATTACTGTACCTAGATGTTGTACTACGATTTCATCAATTTTTGTTTTTGTTTTGGCTTTCGCGGCTTGAGGGTTACGTATATAATTTGAAATCACGCCAAATTTTGCTCTTATCGTCTTCACTTTTATTTCGAGTCGGTTTTTCCATGGGGGTGCTTCTCTGTCTCTTCTTGATGTTTTTCTGTTGCTAGCATCATTCATTTTACTGCCAAGCTCTACTATAACTGTCTTGGCAGCTATGTATAGCCAATGAGGTACATCTTGAAGGCCATTTATCGGATAAAAATGTTCCTTAAGAACCTCATTCATCGTGTTGGTGACCTTAAGCGTGGTCTTGTTGTACGGTACTCGTGGTAGCAGCGGACGCTCTCTTAGTGGTATCCCCTCTAGAAGTATATGTTCCGCTAAAATTGATTCACTCAATCAATATATATATTAATATATCAATATATTATTATTATTATTATTATTATTATTTATTTGTTTTCACACCAAGTGGTAGCAAACATTCTGGGGACCAAACATGGTCTACCATGAATGTTTATTTGGAATTTCCGAAATAAAAATTTCCGAACTATTGTTGTAGTTCCCAACAATGCTGCTTGTTGCATTTTTTGTAGCACTGTTTTTGGCAGCTCCAACTTCTCTATTGAACAAATTGTGTCTTTCGGAATCAGCCCATTGCAAGATATAATCATGGGCAAGACACTGCACTTAGCGAGTCTATATAGTTGTTTCAGTTCTTCTGCCAGCTCCTGGTATTTCTTCTTCTTCTCAGCTAAAACTCGGAACATATTGTCATTTGATGGCACACCGATTTCAATGATAAAAGCTGATTTCCCTACTTTGTTTATGATCACTATATCCGGCCTGTTGTTTATGATCGTATGATCAGTAATTATCGGGTGATCCCAAAATATCTTTATCCCTTTTTCCGAAATTATGGCTTGTGGATGATAATGATAGTAGGGACAGCTCTTATCCAACAGCTTCAGCTTGAGGGCCATAGCTTGATGCACAACCTTGGCTACATTGTTATGCCTTTGGAGAAATTACTTGCCAGCCAGTACTTTGCATCCAGAAGTTACATGCTGGATCGATTCTACGGCATTTTTGCAAAGGCGACACTGGTCATCTATGGTCTCCCCACATATATGCTTCCTGTATGCTTTTTTTGCGATAACTTGATCCTGGATAGCTAAAAGGAATCCCTCGGTTTCCGGGAAGATGTTGCCATATTTCATCCATGTTAGGGATGCTTCGATATCCACTCCCTCGTCCGTTAGAGAATGATAAAATCTTCCGTGCAGGGCTTTTTTTTTCCAGGAATCAGTCCAGGTGGCGTCAGTAACAATTTCTGGGGTGGCTCCTGTTAACAAATTGAGGGCGGCATAATCATTATCTAACGACCCAATCAGGGATAGTAAAGACGAGTCACTAGATAGCACATAGTCGCGAATATTGTTTTCCTTCATTCGACATGCTTTCAACAAACTAGTCAGCCCGCGTCCTCCAATCTTTCTAGGAAGATACAGCCTGGGCACTGAGGACTTGGGGTGCCGTTTTCTGCAAAGCACCATTTGGACTCTTGCGTAGCGATCCAAAGCCTCAAGATCTGCAGTGCTCCATTTTAAAACTCCAAAGGAGTAAGCTAGAATTGGTACAGCCCAAGTATTGAATGCACTAACCAAGTTTCCACCGGATAAATAGCTTTTAAATTTTTCTTTACTCGGTATTTAAACTGATCTTCAAAATATTTCGTTATATCCGGCTTAAACTTCAACAGCTGATGCATCCCTAAATATTTGTATGAATCTTGGTCTTGGAGTTGCCGAATAGGTTCGTCTTTCGGGATCTCTATATTTACTGTCTTGCTTTCTTTTCCTCGTTTTATGATTAGTAAAGCACATTTTTCGATTCCAAGCTCCATTCCAATATCTTCGCTGTATGTTTTTACCGTTTCTAGCAGGGAAGTCAACTCATTCTCATTCTTTGCATATATTTTAAGATCATCCATGTAAAAAGAATTATTATGAAATATTATTATTATTATTATTATTATTATTATAACTGAAGCTTATTATTATAAATCATATTTTAACATGTTCAACTGCAAAATAAAACAATAATTGCAAATACATAACAATCAAATCTTATATGTGGTTCTGTTTGTATACTATGTAAATATTAAAGTGCAATAAATTATTTCCTCTCCTAATTAGTATTATATATTATATTATATATGTTTAATTGGTATTTATAATAATAAATATGTTCCTCCTAATTAGTATATATATATATACACACACATATATATATATATATATATATATATATATATATATATATATATATATTTGTTTAATTGGTATCCATATATATGCATACGTTTCCTGAGTTTTGAGGGTGCTGAAATGGAATTCTAGGGCTAAAAAAATTTTCTACCACATTTTACAGTGTAAAAGCTACAATTTTTCAAGTGAAGTACGTTCAATATATTTTTTTCACAAAAACCGACATCGGATTCTAATTCAGCATTCAAAATAACACTTAAATACGAAATTTCATCCAAATAGAAAAATAAAAATTTTTAAGCTTCAAAATTTGCCTGATCAAATGGTAGGCAACTTTTATTTAAATTGATAAAAACATTAATTACGCTTAGGCGGTTCAACGTATCACTTTATTTTTTTACACAAAATATAGGGTTTTAATACGCATGAAATGTATTTGGTTTCATCATCCTATCTGGTTTCAAACTCAAGTTAAAAATCAAAATGGTTTTCGGATTTTCCATTTTTTTAATAGGTTTTTGTTTATCGAATTTTAGATTTATATACATAAAAAAAAAGCTGAGACTCTCCTCTTTCCAGAGATTTGTTGAATAAGCGTTTTTATTTTTTAAGGGTGCTGAATTAGAATCTGACGTCAATTTTTGTATCAAAAAATCTATAGAGGTAGTTTGCTTGAAAAACTAATCATTTTTTTAGAATTTAATTAACCTAAACCAAAATTTATGGAGCGGCGGTATTTTTCCTAAAATCCGCAATCAAAACTAAAAATCTTGGTGCAAGAATCATGTTGATATCATTTTTTAAACTCGAGATAAAAAATAAATTAGTTTAATACTATTTTTTTTTTCTCTGCTCCTAGGGCCCATTGGTCGGAACGGCAAAATATGTGTCTAACATTTTTTGACCAGGAACCTCCAAAAAAATTGCCAACAAGATCCGTGAGAGACCGAGTGTGTCCTCCCCTTGTTAGCTGAAACCAGATATCAATTCTTTCACAGCAAACTCCACAACCATTAAAATCCATTAGTATCACAACTTGCTTCTCATTCCATTCCAGATAACCCTCCGAGGCGCCTGAATAGAAGATGGCCTCGGGGCCTTCTATTATAGTACTTCATTATATAGTACCTTTATAAGTGCTACCAATGGGTAGTTATTTTAAAAACAAGTGACGGGACATTTTTATCACATTTACTTGATGTAGCATATTTAATATTGTATATACAGTTGTAAATTTCAATAAATATTTGTCCTTAATCCTAATGATAATAACCTATGGAGAAATAGGAAACTACTTACATTGATACTAGAGGATATGCCCTAAGTGGATAGGACCTGAGGAATTTTGGAAAATGGTATGGGTTAAGAGGGTCGGTATTTCCAAAACTTGTGGTGTTCCCGGATACAGATACAAAAAGGATTTTCGTATTTCTGTGTAATATATAAATGGATAAATAATTTATATGATTTTATTAATGTAAATGTGTATAGTCCAGTCAATAAACTCATTGTAGAGTGCATGAAATACGCAATAAGTTTTGACTTTATAGATTCGTTAGAAGTAGTTAGAGAGTAAACCTACAAAAAGTCCTCGCCCCTGGAGGGTGAACAAGCAGTGGGGAAGTACATTTTTAAAGCACTGAATTTACTTTAATTTCATATATACGTTTTAGGCACTTGAAGCAAATACTTCAAGCAAATATCCATACCAGCTCGCTAAAAATCGCTTACTGTCTTAAAATCCAAGCTTTTTTTTTTGGCATATTTTTCACTATAACACCAAAACTATTTGTCCGAACTGAAATTTCTTTTTTTTTCAACTAAAATCCACCCCTAACCACCCCTCCCTTCACCATTAGCTCACCCACTTTTAGTAGGTTTACATTTTAACTACTCCTAACGAATCTATGAAGTCAAAAATTACTGTATATTTCATGCACTCTACAATCTGTTAATTGACTGGACTATATACATTTGCATTAATATACATCATATAAATCATTTATCCATTTATAGATTACACAGAATTACGGAAATCCTTTGATACCTGTCTCTGGGAATACCACTAGTTTTGAAAAAAACCAACACTTTCAACCTTTACCTCATTTTCGAATATTCCCCAGGTCAGATGTGCACTAGAATTGTTATAATTTAGTAGTAGATACCAATAGCATATCCACTAGCAATGCAAGTAGTTTCCTACTCCTCTATATTTTGTAATTATATGTAGTTAATTATTCTAACGCATTTTTTAATATATTTATATTGTAGCTATCTTTAAGTATTGAAATAACTTTATAAGTTATATAATTTTATTTTAACCTGTTTTGTTTCACTGTACGGCTTGATCATGAGAACAATATAGTCTCGAAACGTCGCCAAAATAGTTGTTTTTATTTATTGACTGAACCTCAAGAACCTTATTAAATATCTAATAGTAACAGTCAAGAAATATATCCATATATAAATATATATATTTATATATATACACACATATATTATAATAAACAAGAATGTTGATAAGAGAAAATTGTGCCGCTCTTAAGTACATATTAGGCTGAGGGGTATATTTTTCTCTTTTTCTTTTTCAGGAAATTGGTTTTATTTCATTTGAAAAGAGACTTGAGCTTGTTGGGGACAAGTTACAAACTGACGTAAGGGCTCGCTGAGGAGCTGGCAACTTTAAATAAGTTATAGGCTTTGTCAAGTGGCACCTCTCGGCAAATCAGTTGCACAATGGCCATCAATCTTCTCTTCTTTCCTCCTCCCCCCTCACCCCCCTCTCTCCCGGCTTAGTGGATCTGCATCTCAACATCTATCACCACCGCAAATTGATTTTGTTTTATAATTTATAACGATAAATCAAAGCTTAGTACCCAAATAACATTTGTATACATTTGAAAATTAGAAATAGAGTCAATATTCAGCAATTATTTTTATATTACGTAGATCCATGAATAGTTGGTGCTATAACCAACTTGAACGAGATTCTCATTTTAAGGTTTCGTAAATATTTGTATTTGTATATTACTATTTGTAAATTGAAAAAAAAAAAAAAAAAAAAAAAAAAAAAAAAAAAATGATTTTTATTTATTATATATATACATTTGTATGATATATATTATATATATATATATATATATAAATATTTAAATATATATATATTAATTAAAAATTCTGCTTGATTGATGTTAAACAATGTGTTGATAACTATATTAAACAACTTGTTTTTCAAATCATTCAATAAATTATTATGTTTTATATTTTTGTGTTTATTGCCAAAACTTTACTATTGAGCGTATGCATTTGAAGCTTAAAATGCATATGGTATGTTACTTTAAACCATTCAATTTATTCTTTAATAAATATAAATTATTTTATTAAATTAGTTGTTAATCTGTTCTTAAATGAATATGTTACATAATGTTATTTATGTAAAAGTGTACTGTTCCTATAAATTCCAAATCAAAATTTCCATTATCTTTCGAAGTTAAATTTCCCCTAATGCTAATGTCTAATATACTACTGACATTTCACATTAACTCCCATTCCCTCCCAGCTCATTTCGATTAATTTTATGACTACTTTCTTCATAACACCTACCATATCATTGCCGTTTCTGTAAGCTGGCTTAAACCATATATTCCCTCCTCTTCAGTATCTATTCCTGATTACACCCTTATTCGCCATGATCGGACGGATCAAACTAGTGGAGGTATTGGCTTATATATTCGAGACAATCTGAAAGCAAAAATTCTTCTAAATCTAGTTCCCCTGATATTCTACATCTAGAATACATGTTTACTGAAATCTCCTCTGAATCATGTTCTCTTCTTTACATTATAGTTTACCTCCTTAAATTAATATGTTACATAATGTCATTTAATCATTTTTGAACTATGATTTAAATGGTAAAACATTTTCTTTTAAATGAAGAAAGAAAAGTGTGTGTGTGTGTGTGTGTGTGTGTGTGTGTGTGTGTGTGTGTGTGTGTGTGTGTGTGTGTGTGTGTGTGTGTGTGTGTGTGTGTGTGAGTGTGTGTTTTTTTCTTTTTCAGTACAGTTCTTTAACTCCACCATACTATATACTATAAACATAATTATAGTATATATTGTTTTTCATTCGCTAATTTTCTTCAAATTTATTCTCCTTCTAGTCTAAATAACAGGATATTTTTCCTTGGTCATTATCAAGTCCACTTTTCGTGGATCATTGCCCCAGTAATTGATATTACAATGGACGATTCTTTCTTCCTTTCTTTTCTCTTTTTTTCCATAAATAGTTCAATCAAATTATTAGGATCATTTTGAAATATTATCCTAATAGAAAAAAAACAACACAGAAATATAGACAGATACCGCACCCTTATCTGATATCACGCTCAGCTATAAAGTGCATACATACCAAAATCACTTTCTCGTAACCATAAACGTCAGAACGAGCCTTGATAAGAAGATCACCAGTGAAATTCTTCCTTTCACGTGTTTTTTAGTTTTTACCTTATAAGACATAGACCCGAGCTGTTAGATGAAATAACTAACATTGAATAAACGAAAGATACTTCTTCTCGTTTTTAAAATAAATAAATATATTTATGTTAATTTCTGCAATTTAAAATCATGAATCATACTTTTTTAATGATAAACAGACTTAAACTGAATGAATGAAATTATTTATTGAATAAGCGTTACGCTTGTTACAATAGAGCTTGGCCAATCTAGTTACATTTGTACAGCAAAATACACATGTGTAGGTACATATTTACAAGAAAATAAAACATAGATCCATTTAATTTTAGACATATAAAACAAAATTTCTTAATTAACAATATCTTTTGATATAACATAATTTCCTACTTAATTTAGTGGGTTTATTATGTACAAATGAACAGTTTAAATTATACCAACAAATTGAAAAACTAGACTCAATTTCTATAGACATTAAAGCAATAAAAAAAGAGCAAATAGACTTAGAAGAATCTGTTAATAAGTGTCATGAAGAGATGACGAAAGAAATAAAAGCTCTTAAAACAGAAAATAAGGAAATAATGAAAACTCTTAACTTCTTGAAATTCGAAAACACAAAACTAAATACCGAGTTAAAATCGATTAAGTCTAGCATGATTGAAAACACCCATATTATTAAATATAATACAGTAAGAATATGTAATATACCACTAACAGAAAAAGAAGATCTACAAGAAATTATAAGAAAAATAGGAACCTTAATCAACTATACACTTACAGAAGATCAATTGGAATACTGTTACCGTATTAGACAAGTAAATCGTAAATTTCCCCCACCAATTATCTTGAAATTCGCTAGCAATAAAGACAAAGTCAACTTTATCAGACATAGTAAAGTACTCAAATAGACATTGAAATTCTAATTAGACAAAAAGAAGGTTCACAAGCTATTCAAATCAAATCAAATGAAGAAATACAATCAATACTATCGGAGAATCAAGAGTACATCGAAGGCGAGATATCTGAAGGTGAAGACGGAGGCGACCTTGACACTGACACATCCAACATAAGTGCAACAACTCAAAACAAAAGAGATAAGAAGAGAAGGTGCAAAGCGGGGACTACACCAAAAATTCAGCATTTTTTTCGTGGCAAAATCAAATCAACAGAATAAAAGTGAGTGTTTGCAATCAAAGACAAATTATGTAGGAAAATTTAAAATTGTTATTATAATATTTATAATAAAATATAAATGAGTATAATAATATTACATATCTTAATAATCAACAGAAAAAGCGGTTGTTTAATTTTGAAATAATAAATCTTTCCGAGACTTGGTGTACCAATATTCCTGAAATGGAAAATATGATTAAACAAGAATATTCTATTTTATATTCAAAAGCAATAAAAGAAAAGTCAAAGGGTCGAGCGAGCGGTGGACTTTTAACTCTTATAAAAAAAAAAAATTTAAATACCAGGTTATAAATATTTGTGAACATTGGATTATGTTTAGGATTAGGTTGAATAATTGTAAGAATGTCATTATAGAAAATATTTATTTAAAGCCGGGAATAGATAATAAATATATGTTAAACAATTTACAAGAACTTATTAATGACATAAATCTTTGGCATGAGGGCGATATAATTCTCGGTGGGGACCTAAATACTCGTATAAACAACTTAGATGCCGGAAACAACGAAATTTTTGTAGGATCTAACTTTTATTTGAAGCGGAAATCACAAAATAGAGTAATTAATACCCGAAGTAAAATATATTAGAATTAATAGAGGAAAACGATTTGTATATAATTAATGGTAGAACTATATCTGATATAGAAGGTAATTTCACGTATTTGAGCTCTTCAGGATCAAGTGTTACTGACCTAATCCTTACTAACTCATTAACTATTCATAGTATACTTGATATGTTTATTTCAGATCAACTACTTTTATCTGATCATCTCCCGTGCGTCCTAATAACCAATTATAACCAGCAAAATCCTAATCAGAGAAAAAGAGTCAACCTAAGTAAACAAATTATTAGATGGAATCCCCTAACCTATGAACGTTTTAAAACAGAACTTACCAATTTAACATTTTCTAAGGAAAATACTATTGATGAAATATATTTACACTTAGAAGAAAAAATGAACAATGCAATTAATTATGCCGGAATGATAGAGGCCTTAAACCCCCATAATAATAATAATAACAATAATAAGCAACCATGGTATAGTAACCAGTGCTTTGAAGCAAAAAAACAATTAAACAAATCATATAAAAAAAGTTCAGAAAAGACAAACAAATGTAACCCGGGAGGAATTTCTTGCTGAATGAAGAAAATAAATGCAAATTCTAAAAAACTGTAAGTAGACATATTTTAATACGCTTTTTAACGATATAAGAAATGCAAAAAACTCAAAAGATTTTTGGGACATAATGAACGAACACAGGAAAGGGAAAGTATACATAAAAAATCCGTTAACAGTGAAAGATTGGAACTACTTGCAAGAACTATACTTGCCCACGTATTCATCTGACCGATTTAATACACTCGATGTCCTACATCTACACTTTGATTCTCCTATTTCTCTACATGAGCAGAAAAGAAGCTTCAAGTTATGTAAACCTAATAAAACGCCAGGAAATATTCAGAACGCGTTTTGGATCAATATTCCAGAACAAGGGATGAATTATATTTCTAAAATGTTTAATAAAATTTTAGAAATAGAAACACTGCCAAAATCTTGGGGGGAAATTCTGACGAATTTGATTCCAAAGATCAAACACCCAGCCAGCTATTCCAGACGACTTTCGTCCCATTTCAATGCTTAAAACCATCACAAAAATATTTACTAACATACTAAAAAATAAGATTGGTGATTGGATAGAATTTTGTAACCCATTAGTAGAAACCCAAAATGGTTTCCGAAAAGGAAGAGGTTGCGTAGACAGTATTTTCTCACTCTTAGCTTTGATTCAAATCCACATTCAAAAACCTAAACGAAAATTATATGCAATCACAGTAGACTTCAAAAATGCCTTTGATTCTATCAATCAAGAAATACTTTGGGATAAACTTTATAAATTTGGGTTAAGCCGGAAAATAATAAGAATAATAGGAGACTTAAATAAAAAATCCAATATGATATATAAAATAAATGAAAATACTACGGACAGCTTCCCAACTATCAAAGGAGTTTTGCAAGGGGACCCGATGTCACCAGCCTGCTTTGCTATCTATATAAATGATCTAGAAAACTACTTAACAGAACTGTAATCCAGTATCAATAGACGGTAAAAATAATACCAACGCTATCTTATTTGCCGACGACTTAATTTTGTTTTCAGATACCAAACGGGAAACCCAAAAGAAATTAGACGCATTACAAAAATATTGTTTCCACAACAAACTATCAGTAAACCATAAATAAACAAAAATTATTATTTTCAGTATAGGAGGAAAAAAATCAAACAAAGATGTGTTTTCTATAATAATGAAATAATAGATGTGGTAAACTCTCATAAATATCTAGGAGCCATTATTTCTAGATCAGGATTATTCCATCTTCAAGCTAAATCTGTCACTACCAGAGCTAAAGCAGCAAATAATAACACAAGGGCTATATTTTCAAGTCTAAAGAGTTCTCCCTGGGAGGCAAAGATCAGGTTGTTTCAAAGCCTAGTGGAATCACAAAAACACCAGTGAGTTACGGACATTAAGATATTTAGAGGTAGTGGAAAAAGTACAATCGAACTTCTTAAAATGTTTATTGCATTTAACTTTCAATACTCCAGGCCCTTACGTAAGACTCGAAACAGGTCAAGTGAAAATAAGTTTAAATATACCTAAACTGTTGCATCAATAAAAAATATTTTTTTGTTAGCACCTTTTTGTAATTTAAATTAAGATTCGTAATTAGCTATTTATCGCTAAAAAAAAAATCTATTAAAACCTACACGGCCCTGATTATGGGTTATAACGGGATCTCAAATCTAATAACTATTTAAATTAATAAAAAATAAAAAACACATGATCTATCTATTGATTAAAAAATATTAGCTAACACAAATAAAATGATGAAACAACAAAACAGAAAAAAAATTAAACATTTATTTTCTAGAGATATTAAAAATTATTTAGTTATATTAATGATATTTAAGATATTAAGATATTTCAAATTTTACTACTTATACTTCGGAAAATACTTAACTCCAACTTTTAACATACGCAAACTTAAATCAAAATGGAGTAGCCTCTTCAGGAAAAAGATTTTTAAAAAATTTAAGTTTAAATTTAATTTAAAAAATAATAACAACCTAATAATTAAATTTAACGTGATAAACAAAAGTTTTTCATAACCAAGAGCTTAATTTCATAGCCAAAAGCTTCTCGAATGTCGTTTCTATTGTAATGTCGTAAATACTTCAATAATTATATAATTCATTCATATCGATGACTTTTAATTGCTAACGAATATTTTTAATTTCAATTTTTCTTAATATTATGGAAAAGACGAAAAATAGCCTTTTTCTTTTAGATGCCTGAAAAATTAAATCATAAAAAATAAATTAAAAAATAATATTCTCTGATATGCCAGGTTTGTTTTTATTATTGTTATTGATTGAGTGTTCCCCATAAACTTGTTTATCGCTATCATTAATCATTATATGCTATAATTTTACATATTTGTTCGTATGTTGGTCTCAAGATAACTTGTAATTAATGTATAAAAAAACGTAGCTATTTATTGATATTTGCAACAATACTTGTGATTTATTTTTCTTTACTATTATTTACTTCATTATCATAAATTTGGGATATTTGGCTAAATCTGTGTTATGCTATAAGTTCATTTCAATTATTCTTACAATTATTTAACTTTTATTCTCTGATTTTTGGTTACATAAGGGCAGATAGCTAAGGTGGAGGTATTGAACTTTCCATCCAACATTGGTAGGGCCACTATCACTCTTTGCAGTGCCTGCTCCACCTCCTCGGAGGGGGGGGGGGGGGGGGAGGCGACAAGAAGTTAAACAGAACCCAGTTAGTGTTACTGCCATCCTGTGTCTATCCGTCTGTCTCTCCTTTGATAAATGAAATGTATGTACAACAAAACACAATTCATCCAGAATTTCAGAACGAAATGTTGTAAATGGATAATATTTTAATAAAAAATGAAATTGTGAAAATTTATAATATAGTGAATGATATTTGCAGGATTAAACATAATAAAAATTATAAAGAAATATTCCAAGGAAAAAAATACAAACTTAGTATATAAAAAAACGTTGTATAACGTCGATAGAAGAAAGACGTTTTAGCGGAATTATACCGTTAAAAAGTCAACTATCCATGAAGATGGGTATTTGACGGGAGCTGGGTAGGGTTAGCTCAACTAAAACGGCCGCATGGGAGGCGATCAAGGGAAAGCAGTTTCATTAACCATTTGCCATATTGGAACCATTTCCACCCTACGCTCCGCTGACTTTAAATGAATTGACTCCCACACCCCAACCCTTATGCTAAATAAAAACTGCCCTTCCTCCACAGTCCAGCTTCTTTCGCCTCTGGGCACAGCAGAATTATTTCTGGTACAAATAACAAGAAAAAGGTTGCAGTAACCGCTTACTACACTAGTTACAGGTACTTCAAATAGAGAGTAACTATATCCCTCTTACTTTGATGTAGCTAGTGATGCTGAGATCTCTTTGGATCCGGCTCGAAACAAATATATAGGATCATAGAAAAAAAAAAAAGAATGTAGATCAGCTTTCAAATTATATATGTGCTCAAGTCACTCAATATAAGATCGATTCGAGGATTTCATTTATTTACTTTGACTTAATGGACACACGAACTTAGTTATCGTTTCGCACTCTTCTACAAAACGATATAGAGGTAATTTATGCAACCAAAATCTTTAAAATTAATCATTTTAAACCTAAGTGAGGCTAACAATAGTAGAATTGACTAAAAATCTTATTATGTCTTTGTAAACAAGAAGCCCTTTGTTTAACTGTATCCTGCAGCTAATGTCACTGTTATTTCTGAAAAGAACTACACCACCAGGAGGCTGTTTGTTATATCTTCCGACACTTGAAGACTAACATAAATGACCTCTCCTAATTAAAGCGGCAGTGTGAAGAAACAAATATGATTGATACAAACTTCCCACATCCAACTGGATCGACCATCATGATCATAGTGTAGTTCATATAGGTCAGAAGATACTAACAATTTATCTTAGAACAATTTAACAAGTTTCTTTCACACTCCATTTGAACTCATTTTCAGTTTTATAAATTTCAACTGAAAGCGTTGAAAATTAAAAATTAAACTAATTAGATTTGTTAGCTTCAAGTGAGTAAACAGATCGAAATTACTATATTCACATTCAAATAGGTAAGAAAAACTATAAAACATATAATTAATTTAGACAGCTAAGATATACAATATCTCTTAGTGTAAAAATAAATTGTGTGAAGCTAGATCAAAATGTAGCAAAATGCCGCAGATCTCACCTTCCTATTCCAATCCGTTGCAGATATACGATAAATCAAAGAAATTTTTGAGGAAACCACGTTTTTTTCCTTAAAAGCTGTAATATCTCCATTTTGTTTCAGTATTTTTCAAATTTTGACCACATTTTCGGATTTAGCATTACTTTTTCTATAATAGCTGAGTACCTGTAACCTTGAATTTTACAAAGTTGGTATCTAAAGAACAGCTTGATCTTCACCTTATTTAGGGAAGTCACAATGTCTTATATTACTTCAACGCTCACCGTTTTTCGAAAAAAACTGTCCACAAAACGTCAAATCTCGCAAAAACTTGAAAATTCAATCAGCTTTCGAATGATATGTTAAACGTAATGATTTTGTTTCAATTTCATGGAGAAATTCACTTTTGAAACCGAAAAAACATGGTGTTCTCATTTGGCATACAAATCAGTTACTTGTGTAAATAAAACATTACGACAATCCCTTAATGAAAATGTGCATTTTAAATATAATAAACTCTTCATTGGAATAAAAAGCAAAGAAAAAAATTTATTGTTTAATCGAAATTAAAGGAAAACTGTCAATAAAGCGACACCAGATCAGAGGATTTTATGTTATTACATTTATTTATTTATTATTATTATTTAGGATCTATTTTTAATACATTTTCAATGTAAGGTTTAAAACCCAATGGTGATGAACACAGACCTCAATTTTGCCTATAGCTCCTAAATGCAGATGATATTGAAGAATACCACATTTTGAGGTGAATTTTATGGAGAGATGAGTCTGTTTTTACAGGGGAAGGCAATTCTACCTATACATGTATATTGTTGGTTTATATTTGTATTGCTTTTGAATAATGTGGACGAGCACCATGGTGTTGAAAAATCATATTTTGCCGAACTTCAGGTGGAATATCGTGATGAAGTTGTGCTAGAATATTTTGTAACAAATCCTAGTAATTCTCGCCATTCAATTCGTTCGGAAAACTATGATTTGCCAACACTATTCGACAGCAGTACAAAAACGAATAAACCAACGATACCCCCCAAATGGATAGGTAAAAAATGCCTTCCCCTGTAAAAACAGAAGTACCTGTCCATAAAATTCACCTCAAAAAGTGGTATTCTTCAATATCATATGCATTCAGGAGCCAACGGCGAATTTGAAGTCCATGTTCATTATCATTGGGTTTTAAACCTCACATTGAAAATCTAATAAAATAAAATAATTTGATCTGGTGTCGCTTTATTGACAGTTTTCCTTTATTTTCTATTAAACGATAATTTTTCTTTGATTTTTATTCCAATGAAGAGTTTATTTTGTTTAATAATTTCTAAAGGTCGACAAAATAGAATTTTGATTAAAAATAGAATATATATGTATATATTTTCTTGACAGTTACTATTAGATGTTTAATTCTTCTTGAGGTTAAGTCAATACAATAACAACTTATTCTGGTGACGTTTTGAAACTATATTGTTCTCATAATCATGCCCTAAAGTGGAAAACAGGTTACAATCAAATTATATAAGTTACACAGGTTCTTACATAAAGTTAGCTGCAATATAAATATATAAAAAAATGCGTTATAATATTTAATTACCTATAATTACAAAATCTGGAGGAGTATGAAACTACTTACAATGTTACGGGTGGATATACTATTGCTATCTATAACTAAATTATAATAATTCTAGTACACAACTGAAGCTGGGGAAATTCGGGAAAAAAGTAAGGGATAAGGGTTAATTCCAAAACACAGTGGTATTCCCAGGTACAAGTAGAAGGGATTTTCATATTTTGTGTAATATATAAATAGATAAAAGATTTATATGAATGGAATAGAATAGAATAGAAAGAAAACTTTATTCTGGGACAAACTCCCTTAAGAATAACTTTAAATACCACAAAGTAAGATCATAACTGGCCGAGAGGCTGTTCAAAATAAAACAACATAGATAAAATTGAATACAAGTATGTATAAAAAAAAAAAATACAAAGAAAAACTAGAAAAATAAAAAACTATAAATAGAAAAGAGAGGGAAAAAATAAATATACAAAATAGAGGTTGATATTGTAAACAAAATTGCAGAAGAGAAAAAGACCAAGCAGAAACTTAAAGAAAAATAAAAGATAGAAAATCAAAAAATATCATTATGATGTATTTTAATGTAAATATATATTATTAGTCTGAATTTATTAAATTGGAATAGCAGGTGTTGAGATTTAGAACGTCTGATTTTTTGTTTATTACACAATTTTTACATTTTTCTATAGTTATAATTTCTTTAATATTTCGTTTAAAATTATTTTGTTCATAGTAAATAATTTTGTGGGAATCAAATTTAAGAGAATTTTTTGTTTGCCTGTAATGTTTGGTGAGAGCTGTTTGGTCAGGTTTATTCGGGATTTTAGTTATAGACGAGCAACTAAATATTTATTTATACAACTAAATATTGATAAACACGTCGGTCGAGATTTTCTTCCGATGTACCGAAATAAGATTTGCTATCTACTATCTTCACACAGTATTTCGTAAACAATATTGGATTGTAATTCCAATTTATCTCAATATTTGATTTTGGTAAATAATTTATCTATGGTGGACGTCTTTTTTAATGTGACAGTGTAGTCAGTTTTACGGTTGTAATTTTTATGTTTTTCTGTGAATAAACATAAACAACCGCGGAAAATAAAGTAGTACACCTCCTTTTAATAAATGGAAACACACATTTTCAATCTACTAAAACAAACAAATACTCAACATAAACAGCATGAAATTAACAATAAAAGATACTACACTATTAGAAATCCCTTCTACCTGTACCTGGGAATACCAGTAAGTTTTTGAACTACCCTACATTAAACGTCATCCCTTATCTTTTTTAAGAAATTTTCCCTGTTCAGTTGTGCACTAAAATTGTTAAAATTTAGTAGTAGATACCAATAGTATATACACCATTAACATTCTAGTTTTATACTCATCTATATTTTGTAATTATATGTAGTTTAGTAATTAAATAGACTGTAGTCACTGTTTTTTTTTACTGAAAATCGTATAGCTAAAAATAATTACGAAGCAGTGGGAGAGGGAAATAGAAAGAAGGGCGGACAGATGAATGGAGTGGAGAAGAAGTAACCAGATGGCACAAGATCAGACTCTATTGGGAGATACTACACATTGCGATGTGAAATAAAAAGTTAGCAAAAGCTAATTGTTTGCAGAATCATTACATTTTGTAATTATTTTACAAAATGAATAAGAAAAAAACAAGGCCCAGAAAAATTTCAACTCACCCCTTGGAAGGAAAGAGGGTTGGAAAGATAATCATGACAAATGAATAAGGAGTGTTAACATTCTCCAAGTAAGAGCTATATTCTCACCGCAAATTTCACAGGCCATTTTGTATAAGAAGCGAGAAAAAGGGGAAGTTGTTGACGTATTGAGATACATCACCGAAACCCGTGAGCCCTTCTTAACCACCTCTTCTACCAAGCTCATAAACAAAGTACCCTTTCAATATAACTGCTCCTAGTTGTAAGATCGATTCGTAGGATCTTTACATAATGTCAAATTCTCTTTACTAAACTACGAGTCCGAGTATAACCTTATCAATAGATGAACTTTAATCAATCAGCTTAAGGAACAAAAAAATATACTTGTCAGGAAGTTAATACAATGTAAGTGAATAGAATCAACTTCAAAAATAATCCCAGTTTTCATTGCTATTTATAAATTAAATCGATGAACTTACTGATGGAAATAATTTAACCATTGTTCATTGTCATTTGGCGCAAATGCGAACGAGGTTGGGATGCTTTTTACCTGTTGAGAACAGCCTCCGCTACATCCTTCCCCTTACCCACAGTTTAATATTTTATTAAAAAAGTTTGGAAGAAACTGTGCCTATTGCGCCGCTGAAACTTTAAACAACTGCCACAAAACTCTGCGCATATCTTCAATGGCCTCCCTCGTTCGGTCTTTTGCCGCGATTTCGTTTGAATTTGGAGAAATGTAAAACTTCTCTTAGTAAAGTGAAACCTGAAATTAGTCAACGAATTCCTTATTATAGCATTAACTAGAGTAAATGGGAAACTCCTGCGCATATATTTGCCAACAAACCTTACCTAATATAATTTTTTTCAAAACCCCACTTACATTGTGAACATAAAAATTCCATAAAAAAAACTTTTAAGGCATAAAAGTAAAAATGAAATAATCCTTAAATCATCCTATAAAAAATTACTCATTATTAAGGTTGGATTGAAGACGATGAAACTCTCCCCGTGGATTTATTTGCCGACTGTGTCTAGTCGGCAATGCCAATGCTAGATAAATTTTATAATTTTTTTTTTATTATTATTATTTTATTGAAATATATGTACAATCTGCCTCAGTTAAGGGCAATAAGTAACAGTGCTAATAATGTAGTTCATTCGTACCATATATACAAGTTCTCATCCATACACAATTGATAATAAAATTTTATAAATAAAAATAAATTTTATAGACGCATTAGTTCATAGGACCAGACATTTTTAATGTGTAAAATAGATCATTAACAATAATTTCTATTTTATTTTCTAGCCCAAAAGATGGCTGAACCCAGGTATCTGCTTCCTTCGCGATGTCTATTCTCTTAAAATGGAACGAGGCCAGTTTAGCTTCCTCAAAATTTCCATATTCATATCTCTGTCAGTCTGATTGTAGCTCCGTTCAATGTAGCTGGACATCATTCTGTTCTAAATAATAGTTAATTCAAATCAATATTTTATAAACCATTCTTCCACTTCTATAAGAATCACCGCAACATCTTGCAACAAGTAGCTGAGATGCCTTTTCATTGTGTTAACGATTGAATTTTCCCTGAAGATGCTAAATAATAGGGCGTATAAAAAAAAATGACCATTTTATCAAATTTCAGAGTTCAAAAATCTGTAAACATCTTAATGCTATTTATTATTTACCAACACTTAATAATCCCTTTAGAGCATTCTCTAAGCTTGTTTACTAACACTAGAAATCTTCCAAAGCCTCAGTTCAGTTATTTATTGAAACATTACAATGTCCTACAAAATTATCGTAATTTTAAGACATTAACAGGAAAAAAAAATTTCACAGTGGTTAAAGCAACTCGTGAAATTATAAAAAATGAAGGGGAAGGTGTCCTTGAAGAGCGCACTGCGCGGCGTTGGTTTGAAAAATTTAGAAGTGGAGATACGACGTTGAAAAGGAAGAAGGGCTCCGGGTGGCCATTAATGGATATTGATGAGGTTCTGAAGGAAGCTGTTGAGTCAAATCCGTCCACAAGTACTCGCAAACTTGCCAGGGAGTGGGGTGTGTCGAAAGATACTGTTAGTCGCCATCTTCCCTCCATGGGGAAGGTGAAAAAGACCTGTAGACTGGTCCGTCACGAACTTACTCCTCAACATTTAGCAGTCGAACTAAAGAAAAGTTAACAGAACTTCATGGGTTTGAACTCCTGCCTCATCCACCATATAGTCCAGACCTTCGGATTACTACTTGTTTCGATTCATGGCCCATTTTCTTCAAGGGAAAAAATTTGATAATTTTGCGGAAGTTGAAAATGCTGTCCAAGAGTTCTATGACAGCCATCCCAAGGAATGGCGTGGTATAAAGGTATAAGCGTGGCATCGAGCAATTGGCTAGCAGATGGGTAATGACGGTAGATAACAATGGACTATACTTTGAGTATTAATTGTATTTTATATCAAACAAATAATAATACAAATATTTGTTTAAGATACGGTCATTTTTTTTTTTATACACCCCATTATTTATTAACCAGTTCTGAAAATTGAACATAGTTATTTAGCTAATTCCAACTATTACCAATCCATTAAGGATTCTAATTTTGATTTTCTAATAATAAGTCTGTAATAAATTATTTTGCTCCCGGTGACCTCATCTATCTTTTTGCCAAACATTTTTTTTTTTTTTTAAGTGTATCCCTTCTGTGCTGTCTATTTACGTCGTAAAAAAATCAGTGTGATTGTTTAATACTTCACCGAACTAGTATTAAAGATTGGATGTTTTCTATTTAGGTCTGGCCGCCTAAACGAAATTACAGTAAAATCATCCTTCATAAAATCTATAATATAATCTATAAAATCCTTCATATTCCATGCTATGTCTTAAATGGATTAATCCACAATGACCTAACTGTCAGATATACTGCTGACCTAACTATCAGATATACTGCTGACCTAACTGTCAGATATACTGCTGACCTAACTATCAGATATACTGTTGACCTAACTGTCCGATATACTGCTGACCTAACTGTCAGATATACTGCTGACCTTACTGTCAGATAAACTGCTGACCTTACTGTCAGATATACTGCTGACCTAACAGTCAGATATACTGCTTACCTTACTGTCAGATTAACTGCTGACCTTACTGTCAGATATACTGCTGACCTTACTTTCAGATATACTGCTGACCTAACTGTCAGATATACTGCTGACCTAACTGCCACATATACTGCTGACCTAACTGTCAGATATACTGCTGACCTAACTGTTAGATATACTGCTGGCCTAACTGTCAGATATACTGCTCATCTTACTGTCACATATACTGCTGACCTAACTGTCAGATGTACTGCTGACCTAACTGTCACATATACTGCTGACCTAACTGTCAGATATACTGCTGACCTAACTGTCAGATATACTGCTGACCTTACTGTCAGATATACTACTGAACTTCCTGTCAGATATACTGCTGACCTTACTGTTAGATATACTGTTGACCTAACCATCAGATATACTGCTGACCTTACTGGCAGATATACTGTTGACCTGGGATGGTCCAGAACCTCACCCTTTATTAATGATCTAAGTAGCCGCATAAATCAACTTTTATCTCAGCTTGCTTTCCATTCGATACCCCAAAATCCTCCGAGGTGTCTAATGATAGTAAGCCTCTTTCCTCCTAGCATAAAACACTCAGTAGAGTGATATCAATTTGTTGTTTCTCCACAAGTTTTTTTCACGTCATTGTATTCTTAATTTAACGAATTTACTAGATTATTTTGTCGTAAAGTTGTAAATTCTGATAAAAAAATAAAATAAAAGTGAAAAATAAGTTTATAATTACATATATAGTTGGTATCTAGTAATGTTATAATTAGAAAACGTATTGTTATGGATATAACTCAGTTTATATTGAGTTGCTTGTCTTACCTAACTTCAAAGCTAATCTAAGATTTCACCTTTATAAGATTCTAAACATAATTTGTGTCAAAGACTTTTTGAAACTTGCTGAAATCATTTGCATTTTACTAAAATTTACATTTGAATTATGTATTTAAGGTAAATTTATTTCCATCATATCTTATAACTTCAAACAAGAAAAAATGAGAAAGAAAAACAATATTTAATTTATAAATCATTATTATTTATTTTCATTTGGAATACCGATACTCAAAACCCAACGAATTAATAAAATATGTTGTGTTTTGAAGGGTAAACGTTTAATTTAAAAGTTTCTGCTTGGCTAATGGAAGTTGTAGCTGTTAAGGACGGAATGTTTGCCGTTCTGGTTCGGCACAATGCACCAGGCATCCATCATTTAATTCGTTCCTTTGTCATTTTTCGCCAGGATGTCCCCAGCAAATGACCCTGTCAAGACTCCTCAGTCGCATAAAATATGATTAAAAGTATGATCAATCTTCCAGGCTCTATGTGTTAATCGTTTTGATAAAAGCATGTATAACACAAATTATATTAATCAAATTATGTAAATTAAATATGTGTGAAATTGTCGAATAATTTGCCACTTCTATAACGTTAAGTTTATTAGAATTCTTGTATCAAATGTTACGCATTCATCCATATATATATATATATCACTGAAGATGCCTGGGCATTTGTATCGATCCTTTTATGCTTTATCATCTTGGCTTTAAGTATAAATTAGTTTATCATATCTCCGCATTACTTTAGAGTTCCCTTTAATAGTTCTATAATATTTTATCTATATGTAGTCTATATGTCTTAATATATATATATAACTATATATATATATATATATATATATATATATATATATATATATATATATTTTTTTTTTTTTTTTTTTTTTTTTTTTTTTTTTTTTTTTTTTTTTTTTTTTTTTTTTTTTTTTTTTTTTTTTTTTTTTTTTTTTTTTACGGTAGCTATCAAAATGATTTTTTTTACATGAACATGTCTTTTAGCTGGGGCCTAAACTTTGTCCGTGTAGCGTTTTCACCATATTCATTTTGACAAGCTCTAGTTCTGCTGGTGGTACCCGGGTTGAAAGTTTTACGATAGTTTTCATATCAGAAATTTCATTTAAAATATTTTTTTTTCTCATAACATTTGTCATTAGGACTTACCATTTAGGAGCCATATTGGTTTGAATGAAAATAATCACGTTTTCCAACATTTTTTAAGTGTTTGGGAGTTTTTTACACGCTCTAACGATGTTGCTCTGATCGAAAATCTTACGACAGTTGCCTGGTCAGAAATTTTACGGAGAATTGTTTTGGTTTATAACATCTGTCGCTTGCACCTACCGTTTAGGAGGTTTATTGGTTTGAATGGTAAAAGTCGGGTTTGAAACCTATATTTTCTCTTAACTTTGTCTATTTCGAATAATGATTAATTGTTAATTTAATTTCTTTTAATTATTAAAGAAGTAATTCGATTCTTTCAATTTCATTTCTAAAATGTAAATTTGGAAAATCAGTAGATTAGAGATAGATCTATGCATGATCTATTCTTTTACTCAGTCAGGGAGAAAGTTTTACAAATAAAACGTCCACAAATAGTACACGTCATAGTCGTGGGTTTTTTTCACATGTATACAATTTTGTATTATTTATTTATTTTTATTTCACTATTTTCAAATCTGGGTCACAATGTCCTATGATTTTCATTTTTTTCTTTTTTAAACTCTCCATTAATCTTATATTTGTTAATGCTAATGGTTTTTATAACTCTACAGCTTATGACTTTATAACTGTTTTTTATTGTCTCGATCATTTGTTGTCAATTGTTCTCTTTATTGTATTTAAAAAATAAATTAAAATTAAGTTAAACATTATAGTAAAGGATTAAAACTATCACACATGTCCTAGGCAACTCCCCTTGGTGATGCTGAACTCCGTACCCGTTTCCACTTTACATCTTTGGGAGAGGATTGAGGTGTAAAGGTCAAATCTATTGTTTTCCTGGTCAAGGAATATGAGTTTTGAGTTCGGTTTGCCTTTTTTTTTTTTTTTTTTTTTTATCAAATTTCTATCGATCAACTATAAAAAGTTATTATTTATGTATAGCATAATTCTTTTCCGTTAACTTTTTTCTTTCTTATTTTCATTTATTTCTTACTGTACATAATATAATATATAAACATAAAAGCATCTATGTTACTTATTGCCCACATTTGTGGCAGATTGTAATAATTACTCAATAAAAGTTTTTATTATAATCATAGAAAGATATTGAAGCGAAGACAGATGTTTAATATTGGATGAAGTTTATTTACTCTTGAATTTGTTCAGAACCAATATATTAGCATTATTAGACATATTTTATAGAACCTGAACACAAATTTCGTCTAAAGAACAACCAGCATCCAATAAATTTTCAGAATACTTAGGTTACAAAAGTTTCATTCACAAGATTTTACAAAAAAAAATAAATTGAAAAAAAAATTGTTATCCTTCATAAAATCATACGGTCCTTTTCTTGTATCGTTACAATCTAAAATAACAAAATGGTTTTCTCTGGTTGAGAGCAAACTTAAAATGTTTATATCATCCTTGGAAGCAGATTGATGAATGCAAAAATGATTTATCCTCTTCGCCCTGCTTTGTTTCCCTCAATTATTGTCTATTTAAAGTTTTTTTTTGTTTTTTTTTTCAATTGAAACGGATCTGGACAAGTGCCCCTCGATGGAACAAGACATTATTCTAAATAAAAACAATATTATAAAAATTAATTAGTTTTGTTTCAGTCATTAGCCAATATTATGTAAACAAGGAATTATAGAGCAAACAGAAATGAAATCTCGGCTCAGCGCAGAGCTGAATAAACTCCCAAGATAATTGGCTAGGAGGCGGCTTGTGCCAAGTTTTAAAACTTTTAAACAACCCTCGCTCACCCTGGCCATTATTCTTTCCCAATTTAGAGGAACTCTTTTGCAGTCGTCTGTTGGTAAATCAGGTAGCAAGAGGAGCTTGAGAAGTTAGCGCTCATTTCACCCGCAATTCGTTTGAAAATGAGATCCCTTAATTGGACTACCACAATATTTATTTGCTAATCACCGAAGTAGTAATGAGATGGGCGATTCTTCTCATTATTTCATTGTGCGTCTGCTTCAACGAGTCTGACCTTACACCTCAATCCTCTCCCAAGGATGAAAAGTTAAAATAGCTACAGAGCACAGCATCACCGAGGGGAGTTGCCGAGGGCATGTGCCATATTTTCAATCCCGTCCTTTACTAGAATGTTTATCCTTTTATTTATTAATTTTTTTTTAAATGCAATAAACAGAACAATTGACAAAAAATGATCGAGACACTAAAAAACAGTTATAAAGTCATACGCTATACATTTATTTAAAAAAACATTAGCATTAGCAAATGTAGGATTAATGGAGAGTTTAAAAAAGAAAAAATGAAAAATTATGAGTCATTGTGACCCAGATTTGAAAATAGTGAAATAAAATTAATAAATAATACAAACTTGTATAAAATTGAAAACTCCCACGACTATGACACGCACTACTTGTGGACGTTTTATTTGTAAAACTTTCTCCTTGTCTGGGAAAAATAATAGATCACAAACTTCTGATCTCTAATCTTCTCATTTTTTAATTGAGATTGATTTTTGAACTTCTGTTGAAGTGAGCAACTAACAGAACTGGAGCGTGTGAAAAAAGCCCCTCAAAAAATTATGGCAAATGTGACTTTTTTTACTAAAACTAATATAACTCCTAAACGGTAGGTCTTAGCGACAAATGTTGTGTGACAAAAAAATATATTACATTAAATTTCTGAAAAGAAAACTGTCGTCACACAGACAATCCAATCAACACCAACAGAGCTAGAGTGTTTCAAATGTTACATTTTTGAATGTGAAAGAAAACGTTACAACGTGAGTCACCGGAATAATATGCCTGCAGTTAGAATAATACAAATATACGATATGAGGCCTACTACAAATGGATGAGACCGTTGGCGAATGGCTAAGGAGAATATAACAGAGGCATTCAACCATTGTTTGCTTCCCCTCAGCTTGACTGGAGGAGTTGACACTGATCGTTGTGGAATTTCCAAGAGAGAACTTTTGAATTGGTGCAATTTTCGCTGGGCGGTGCCTTCCCCAATCAGCCCCGTGGCCCTGTGACAGCTAAACTCTATTCCACCCTCGACCCCGACACCACATTTCCCCCTTTGTAGTCCTTTTTATTACTCCAGAGAATTTATCATGTCCAACTGACGTTTAAAAAAAAATAACTATACAATTCAACATGTGAAAGCATTTGGTTATTTACTAAGCTTTATTTGATAATAAATAAATCAAGATATTTATTTGTGAAGTTAAGCACATTAAACGGACACATAACATTGTAAATAAAAACTATAAAAAATATTCCTCCTCTTTTTTTAAATACATTATAATTATGTGAAGATTGGTAACCGTCAGTAAAATTTGGGTTAGTATCAGGGAAAAGGCGAAAACCTGATCGAGAAAGGTTTCTTAGTCCTCAAGTACTATGCGAAGTAGGTCAAAACGTCGGCAGAATCCAAAATGATATTTCATTTACTATGAGATGTTCTTCATTGACTGTCATAATTTTGTGTTTGTGTTTATGAAAAAGATTATTTCATTATTTATAACTCAGGGTTAATATTTAAAATTAATTCAACATGTTTTTTAATACAGTGATGCATTTTATAACTACTTTATCGTTTAATTTGTAATTGGTGCTGGCCCGCATGCAACAGAAACCTGCCAGAAATCGAGAGAAACTCCTGCGATATGTGCACTATGTGGTCAAGACCACCCTGCAAGTTATAGAGGCTGCACAGTGTACAAAAATCTTCAAAGTCAAAGAAATTTGAATTCAGCCCCTAAACAAAATCAGAGAAACCAATCACCTGACATCACTAACCAGCAATTATTTCCGGGAATTAAAGGAGCTCAATCCCACAGAATTGGACATTAGCAGTCTACATCACAAGAACACCTACCACGACAGCCAGCCTTCTACTCTGAAAAGATTAGACATCAAACGCAACCTCAGGCGCCTCAAACCCAATTCCAGACCCAGACCTCACATTTTCAACCTGAACCCCCACAACAGCAAATTCTTCCACATATTTTACCTTTAAAAGTGAAATTCCCCCCCCCCCAAAGTAACCAACACTGCCTGTCCAACATCATGTACCGATCAATCCTACAACTCAAGCTCCAATACAACTTGAATCTGCACCTTGTATCTTTCGAATACCGCAGCCCCCAACCAACAATCCAATTGTAATAAATAATCCATCCCAAGCCTATAATTTAGTTCCCCTTCCCTACCAAAATCCTACCGATATCTCTACCATCCTCTCCTCATTCCTTCGAGAACTACAAGACACCATCAGACCGCTCATTACGCTACTCACCAGAGCACTAACAGAAATTCCATTTAATATAGCAAGATGAGCGCTAAGCCTCTAGCTATCATTTTATGGAATGCCAACGGACTACAAAACCGACGAACTCGACATATTTCTCCATGACAATAAAATAGACATTGCCCTGCTGACCGAAACTCACTTTACTCAACGTTCATATTTTTACATACGAGACTACACTACTTACAGATCAGACCACCCAGACAACACGGCGGATCTTGTATCCTTATCCAAAAATCAATATCTCATTCTCTTATTCCTTCTACTCCAACTGACACCATTCAATCCACCTCAGTATCCATTTCTACTCGCCCTTTTCACATAACATTTTCAGCTGTATACTGCCCTCCTGGCAATTCCCTATCATGCACCCATCTTGACTCCTTATTCCGATCCCTCGGACCGCGTTTTATTGCTGGAGGAGACTACAACGCCAAACACCAGCGATGGGGTTGTCGAACATCCAACTCCCGTGGCAGCATCTTATCCCGCATTACAACATCCAACTGTTATTCTGTCCTCTCACCCTTAAATCCTACTTATTGGCCTACATCCCTCAAAAAACGTCCTGATATCCTCGATATCTTCATTTCTTCCCAAATTTCCACTTCTCAAACCATCATCAAATCCCTGGATGACCTTTCCTCAGATCACTGCCCTGTTCTGCTTCTCTTGCATTAAAATCCCGTTCTTAAACCCTCCCTTCCTAGACTGATTAGAGGGCGTGTAGACTGGGACGGATTTCGATTCGATCTAGAAAATAAATGGACCTGAAAGTTCCCCTTAAAACAAAAGAAGATATTAACACAGCAATTGACAAACTTACATCATCAATACAAAATAGTATAACTGAAAATACCTTACCTCCAAAATATCCTCATAGTCAACAGTATACCTTACCACAGCATATTCGCTCCTTAATGACAGAAAAATGCAGAGCGAGGGCGAATTGGCATCGTACAAGATCCCCATCAGACAAACACAATTACAACAATTTAACGAACAAACTAAAGACAGAAATCAGAATGTTTAAAATCCAAAACCTACATAACCATACTCAAAATCTCAATACTTTAGACAAGTCATTATGGATAACAACGAAAAAACTCGTTGATTACAAAAATTTTAATCACCCACTCCTAACAGACTCTCAAACCTGGAAAAGATCGGACAAGGAAAAATTCCAAATTTTCGGTCTTCACCTCTTTAAAACGTTTAACCGCCATCCTGACGTCATCAATCCTGCTCACGTTGAATGTATTGAAGCAGAACTAAACATTCCGCTTCAAATGACTCCTCCTCCTAAAGCTTTCCATCCTTCAGAAGTATCGAACATTATCCTCAGATTACCTTCCAACAAAGCTCCTGGACATGACCTTATTACAGCCCATATCCTAAAACTCCTTCCCTAGAAAGCAATCCTATTTCTTACATACATATACAATGCGGTACTTCGCACCACATATTTCCCTGATCCTTGGAAATTGTCAATAGTGAAGATGATTCCTAAACCCAAAAAGCCACTTGAACTCCCATCTACATATCGTCCAATATCACTCTTGCCCATTATGAGCAAAATCCTGGAAAAACTCATTCCGAAACGCTTGTGTCCCATCCTAAATTCCAATCATATTATCCCAGACCATCAGTTTGGTTTCCGAACGTCACACTCCACTATCCAGCAATGCCATCGTGTGGTGGACGTTGTCTCGTCTGCATTGGAGCGCGGAATGTACTGCACTGGAGCCTTTCTCAACGTAGAACAAGCTTTTGACCGAGTCTGGCACCAGGGACTGCTTTACAAACTCCGTAAATTTCTTCCTCCTACATACTTCCTTATTATCCGCTCCTATCTCAGTGACAGACAGTTCAAAGTTAACCATAACTTTTCCTATTCTTCCCTCTTTGTCCAAACTGCCAGTGTTCCACAAGGTAGAATCCTAGGTCCCATCCCCTACACGGTGTATACAGCAGATATCCCGATCCATCCTTGCACCGTCCTCACCACGTATGCTGATGACACATGTGTGTTATCAGTAAATAATGATCACTTCAATGCCTCACAGACACTCCAATTTCATCTCATCAACCTTCAAGATCGGTGTCAAAATTGGATAATTAAAATAAATCCAAGCAAATCCCATCAAATAACCTTTACCCTTAGCCGTAAACCTATGACTTCCTTTCCAACCGTATCCTTTTATAATATCCCACTGATCCCTGTTGAACAGATCCGCTATCTAGGACTCCAACTAGACAAACGTCTGACTAGGAATCCACATACAAGACTAAAACGACAGGAAACCGGTCGTCGTTTTCGACTTCTACAACATTTATTAGACAAACGTTCAAACCTTCCGATTTACTACAAAAGACTCATTTACATGACAGTTATCAGACCTATTTGGACATATGGAGTTGAGCTCTGGGGCTCAACTAAGCCTTCTAATTCTTCCCGTATCCAATCCTTATAATCCAAAATCCTTCGAAAAATCCTTAATGCTCCCTACTTTGTTAAAAACAAACTTATCCATAAAGATTTTAATGTCCCATTTGTTGCTGATTTAGCCCAGACCAGATACCTATCCTTCCATATTAAGCTTTATAACCACTCAAATCCACTAGTATCTCAACTTGCTTCCCACTCCATTCCCGATAATCCTCCGAGGCGTCTGAAAAGAAGGTGGCCTAGAGACCTTCTAGTGTAGATTTATATTAAAGTGCTACTGATGAGTAGGGTAAATCACTAGTTATGGTCACCTCACCAGTTATGGGCAGGTTTTTACGTTTTCAACAAAAATAAGCCTTTGCTTGTTTTCTTTGTTAGATCCTTTTAAAAGGCGTTTCACGGAAGGGCTTATGACTCACTTGCTAATGAATCCTTCTCTCCCAGAATTAGTTTTCCCGAATTAGTGTTGTGCAATAGCTCCTGTATGCAGTAGGTGTGATTTTACAAGTGAATATTATTAAGGAATTACTTTGAAATTCTTCGCCAATTTCAGGTTTTAAAGGTATGTATCTGTTCATTTTGATTTCTGTTTTTCTTCAGACCCTTTGTTTTTCATTTTGTCACTTTAATCAATTAAAATTTTCAACTGACCACAATCGGTCTATAAATATCTATGATTTTAGTTACGGTCACCCATGACCATTTCAAGTTTTTTTGCCTAACAAGTGTTCTTACTCCTAAAAAAATGTAGATTTTCCCTGGTTTAATTGTATTATCTTAAAAGAAAAATACGATAATGTTTACTAGTTTTGGTCATGGGTGACAATGTTAGGTCTATCAGTGACCATAACTAGTTATGATCTGTGTATAAATGTATAATGGTCACTTGCTTTTACGATTTTATTTTTTCTTCAAGATGCTTTTTTAGAATCTTTTTTTTTTTTTTTTTTTTTTTTTCTTGCAGTAAATACTTATTTGTAACTGGCTAAAAGACGATATTTGTACTCTGAAGATGATGCCATACAGGCAAAAGTAGAAATTCTTAAAGGGGCTTCTGTAAAATCTATAGCGAAAAAGTATGTGTTTTTGAAATGGATGTTTTTCTTACTTAAAATACCTAGTACCAATGTTATTACTCCCTTTTATTATAACAGGTACAAAATCCCAAGGATGAGGTTAACTCGAAGATTAAAGGGCACAGGAATGTTTCAGTGTGGTGGCAGACCCTATTTTGTCAGCTGAAGAGGAGGACCTGTTAGAGAAATGGATTATTCATTGCTCTAGACTGGGGTTCCCCAAATGAAAAATTGATTTATTCTTGAGTGCCAAAGACCTATCAATAGTTTCGAACCGACAATGTAAATTTAAAGATGGTATGCCCAGTGACGGATGGTATAGGGGTTTTCTCCGTCGCCATCCAAATATCTCCAGTAGAACCACTGAAGCCGTATCACCAGCCAGCTCTTGTGTGACTGAGAAAGACATCCGTGGTTGGTTTGACTCAGTGGAAAATATTTAGAAGGAAGAACACGTATTTGATGTTTTGTGTCACCCATCGCAGATTTTTAATGGTGATGAGTCGGGATTTCTTTTAAATCCCGGAAGTAGCAGTAAAACTGTAATAATAAAGTGTTTTGGGAGTTTTATTTTTGATTAATTAATCCTTAACTTTTTATTAACCTCAAATGATTGATAGGTATGCATAAATAATGAATTTTAAAATAATAAAAACAATTATTTACAAAATTTTTGTTCATATGACCATAACTAGTTTTTACTATGACCATAACTCATACACTGTGCCCATAACTGGTATTTTTAGGATATTTGCATAAAAACTGAAAAATCTATTTCAAGGAAAAATACAGAGCTTTAGTAAATTTACCATTTAATAGAACAAGAATTTGTTAATCTAAATATGTAAAAAAAATATTAATCTGCGAAACAGTCTAGACGATATCCTCTTTAGCATCAATCAATTTCCTTAACTATGACCATAACCCGAGATTTACCCTAGTCCTTTTCAAGTTTAGGCATGTTGTTGTAATCATAATCAACCTATTTACTGGATGTATATATTGTACAGTTGTAAATTTCAATAAAATGAGAAAAAAAAAAAAATGTAATTGTATACCATGGGGGCATTATTCCCTTCAAGTTGGGAGTCAGTGTTCTCTGTGACTGTGTCAAAAATGGGCGGAAAACTCTTCAGGAGGCGGGTGATTAAAGGAAAACAGCCTTTGAGCTCCACGGAAAGGTAATTTCCACCGACCATTGTGCCTTCTTTACATCCTCAACCCCTCAGTGCCTCTTTCAGCTTCATTACCTATTGTCCAAGTTCAACCAAAACGAAACTGATATGTCCTCAGCATGATTTCCATGCAGAAATTCGTTCATAGATAGATTTATTCGACTAGGAAGTGGAAACGAGAGCAACAAAGATTTCTTCCACTTCCTGAACGAAAATGTTGACTCAAAAAAATGGCGACTTGTTTATTCAAAACAAGTGGAAGAATATTTAGGTTTGTTTTTTGCCCATTGTTAGCTAATGGAGTTTTAAAAAAAAAAAAATTTAGATAGATTAAATCACTAGTCACAGTTAAGAGCAGCCTTTTTCTCGTTTTGTTTCAAGTGTTTTTAAAAAATGAGTATGCTTAAGGAATTATTGTACAGTTTTTTTATCAACTTTTAATTTTTGAGGAAAGAATAATTTTATCAGCATTTGGGCTTCCTATTGAGTCCATTATGTTGAATTTCGTCACATTGTTAATCATAAATTTTGGCCTGACCATAATCGGTTTATAAATGGAGGTCATCTGTGGTCACCGCAGTTGGTGCTCTGTTGAAAAAGAAAAACTAGTTTACTTCTTTGCTTAGATTTACTGTCGTAAAACCTGACTAAGATATCCTTTAATAATTTTGGTCATGGGTGACATTACAACCCTGAAGTGATAATTACTAGTTATTACACTTATGTTCTGAACTTATCGTGTGACAGCTGTTTAAAGGATACAAAAAGAAATATTTATTTAGTCTATATTGTATTAGTATCTAGATTTTTTTAACAATTTTAGTTGATGATTAATTAATATTATTTTTTAAAGTGATAAAAACTTTTCTCTAAAAAATTATGTCCCATGACCACAACTAGGTATCTCTATTACCGCAACCGATACATTAGGACCTTGAATAATATTTTTAGCAATTCGTTAAAAATTAAAAAAAAACATATTACCTATATATAAAACAGAACATGGACAAACTAAGTCATATCTAAAAAGATTTAATTTAATAAATAGTAACACATGTATTTATGACGGACGAGAACATACTTTTAAACATATAATTTACGACTGCTTATTATATGACAGACAAAGATCCAAACTAATTATGACTCTATTTTTCAAAGGTGAAAATTGGCCTGCGACAGAATATGACTTGTACAACAAATACAGAGCTGAATTTATGAAATTTATCTATAGTTTGGACTTTGAACAACTGACCAACGACTGAGAAGGTGGAAGGACATCTTATTAAAAGTCTTTTAAAAATTTAAAATTGTGTGCTAAAATCAGCCATAGACCATATTTTTTTATTTCTAATTTTCATAATCTATTTGTAATGTTTTATTTGTTTCTTTTATATTCTAAACAAAAAGTTATAAGTTCAATTTTCTGAATTATTTTATTAATATTATTGAAAAAGTTTTAATGTAAATGTAATTATGAATATTAAGATACATAGTATACATTTGTATGGAACATACCAACCTAAATAAACGGTCCTTTCAAAGGGTTACTTTGAAAGGGAAAAAAAAAAAAAGGAAAAATATATATATATATATATATATGTGTGTGTGTGTGTGTGTGTGTGTGTGTGTGTGTGTGTTTGTGAGTGTGTGTGTATTGGAAAGAAAACTTCAGCAGTTGTCACTTTTAAATTCAATAGAAAAAACTTAGATGAGTGTAATTATGGCACCGAAGATCTCATCTGGGAAACTATGCTTACTAAACCCCCTCTATCGATGAACTCCCTTAACTACGAACATGGCTGGTAACTTACCCTAAACATACATTTCACATAGTTCCATCAAATGAAAAATACCCATCTTAAGTGTACCTTGGACTAAAATAGAACGAAATGGCAATCCAGAGACACCGCGAGATCAACTGAACAGTTTTTATCCGATAAATATTCAATCAAATAATCAGACATTATAAACTACTTTTAAACATATGTCGAGGATATGAAGTAACCGAATAATATCTTGTAGCCGTGAGCTACAGCTAATGGAACATCTTGGGGTGTAAGTTGGAAGAAGTGTGAGGAGAAAAATTATCCCTCCTCATCAAGGGCAGGGGTCAAGAAGATCCTTGGAGGAGGCGGGGTTCTCAGCCAGTCATTCACCCAGGGCCAGCTAATGTACTTACTCTCTATTCACAATATTTATGACAGATGGAGATGGTTACAAATTTTGCCTACCTGGAGCAATGATTAACAGGTTGGGGAAAGTAGACCCAGGAATATCAAGTAGAATAAGTATAGCGAACTAGGTCTACCACTAGATCTCCAGCACTGTGGTAAGTAAAACCGAAGTAGACATTTTTTATTTTTATTTTATTTGTTTATTTTCTTTTTTTGTAAGCATCCTACTGCTTAATCGTCTTATTTTTGTAGCATTTAAAATATTTCTGTGATGAGCTCAATCAATTTCGTATCATATTAATTCCACAAATGCAATTTTAAAGCTGAAAATATAATAATACTTGCCGAATCTGCTGTTCCATAATTTCAATAACTCTGATAATATTTTTCAGTTTTGATAGTTTGAAAAAATAACTCTCGTGAAAAACCTAAAAAAAACTACCGACCGTTCCACAGCCAATAACCTCTTGTGATAGTTAATATCTAAACTTTATCCTTAGACAAGAAACATTTTTTTAAGCCGGTCTCAACGAGCCTCGTCATCAAGTATCTTTTCACCATTTCGCAAACCAAAGTTGTTCATCGTTCCCAAACAGGGACATAATCTGAAGCAATTCGGTAGCTTTTAAACCAGTTTTATACTCACAGCGATAAAGGAATAATGCAAGTTTCCACTGAAATCATTTTGACTTGAAGTTCCGATCTTTTAATGAAGACGATTAAATTTAATCCATGTTAATAAAGTACGAACATTTATTAAAACACACACACATACATATATACACACACACGCACGTATATATAATGTATATTCCAATTTCACATATCAAATTTCCTAAATTTATATTTGAAAGATATTAAGAAAAAAAAAAAAAAAACTGTCAAGTTTTTACTGCCAAATTCAGACGAAGGAAGTGTTGTGATTTTGTGCATTATTTATTCAAAAAATCAATTATTTATTTCAAGGACCAGAATCCTCCTCTGCAAGTGAAAATAAAAAATTTAATTTTTAGTTCCACTAAAATTTAATAGTCGTTTCTAACAGATAATATTGATATATTGATTAATCTTTATTATAACTTCTGTTTATAAAATCAGTTTGCTATAATGGTTTTTACTTAATGCTTCATTTGACCTAAATGGTTATTGTATTTTTATTTATTTTATTTTTTTTTAATGCACAACTATTCTAAACTTACTCCGCCAACCACCAGAGAACTTCGGATCCCACGCTGAGATCGACTGTTAAATGGCAAAAACTACATTATTTTGACGATTTCTAAAACTCTCATAATGAATTCTTCCAGTAAATGTACCCACACCCTCGCGCAGATGTAGCCAATGATGTACCACTCCGCTGAAGGGAATTATGTTAAGTGAAATTTGTAGAAACCATTAGAGGAGACAATAAACATCAATGATAATTTATTATCATTTCAACGTTTCCATTTCTGGTTCATTCATCTTCTTATCACTACTCACAACCTCTCTCTAAATAAAAAACAAATTTTCTAATGTCCTGGTTTTTAAAATGATGTTAATGGAGGATATATATATATATATATATATATATATATATATATATATATATATATATATATATATATATCTTGTGTTAATTTTAAAATAAAAATAATTGTCATACATCGGATATTCAATTAAACTCCAAAAAGGTCTTCCTATGTCTTCTTCATTCTTTTAATACTACTCACACTTAATAATATACTAATTTTCTTAATATCTCATTGAAGTTTTTTTTTTTTTTAAATACTTAAATATTTATTGCAACGTATCCACTAAATTTGGCATAGCTTAAAATCCCATCAGCAACAAAACTATCGTCTTTCCATAATATAACATCTTTTCTCTTTACTATTCTTCAATTTTTGAATAATTATGTACATATTTAAAACTGAAGAATGAATGCATCAACTAATTAAATTAAAAATTAATAAATATTAAATTAATATTTTATTTATAATTTTTTTTTAGGTATTTTTTAATTTTTACTAAAGCCGTTATTTTTCAACAATTAAAAAATATCTTTTACTTAATTCTTCAATCAAGGAGTGTTTATTAATATATTCACTTTATTTTCTTTATTTCACATTTACTCCTCTTTAACAATCATCACATTTTATTACATGTTTCGGGATCCACGTCCCCCCATCTTCAGACTGGAACAATATTTACATCACAATCCATTAACTTTCATTTAAACAATACAAATATATGAATTAACTTAACTAAATTATCCACTTAACAATAAAACAATAATATAATTTACCTATTTATTCTTCTGGTGTTAACCACCAAGTCTATTTTACAGTTACATTGAAAGTTTTATTGTTAATTGGATAATTTAGTTAAGTTAATTCATATAGTTGTAATGTTTAAATGAAAGTGAATAGATTATGATGTAAATATTGTTCCAGTCTGAAGATGGGGGGACGTGAGTCCCAAAACATGTAACAAAATACGATGATTGTTAAAGAGGAGTAAATGTAAAATAAATAAAATAAAGTTAATTTACTATTTTTTACGTTCACTGAAACCAATATCATACCACTGAAAAAATATTAGCTTTCAATGACATACAAATAAATATTTGAAAGTTTAAAAAAAAAAAAAAAAAAAAAAAAAAAAAAAAAAAAATTGATATTTATATTATATTTATTATGATATAAATATCAAGATAAAAATAATAATAAATTCAAAAATAATAAATGTGGGATTTGCATCATTGCTTAGTATGCCAACCTCATTTTCGTTCCAAGGCGCCAGAGGCCTATTAGGGACCTACCTTGGCCAATAATAAAATCAATCTTGTGATTTTTCTCAAGTCAAAAAAAGTTTCTATGTCACTTGGCAACGCATTTTACCAACAATGAGCTGGTTTCGTTTTGTTCTGGAAGCTTAATTGATGATTGATGATCGCACGTGAATGAGAAGATAATTGTTTGCTAAACTTCCGCTATTGTCCAATCTTAACAACACACTTTAAAAAAAAAAAAAAAAAAAAAAAATGTCGTTTGGAGAAATCTGAACTTTCAATATTGTAGGAATAACGCAGGACCCAAAGAGGGATCGAATAAGCAAAAATGCCGAGGGCAATCGATCTGTTAATTCTTACTTCGTGTTCCCATTTCATAATTTATGCTCTTCGGCAATTATTTAAGGCTTGACTAACGGCTGTTTTGTTTCCGATTGTCTGCGTTAAAAAAGGAACAGCAGACTTCTACCGATTTTGTTTTTGCCTTACATGTTTTCAGAATTCAATTGTTTTTTCTATTATTTATTTTTTATTTTTTTAAACCAGGAAGAAAAATCATTTTCTTTCTTTTTTTTTTATAGTAATTGTGACCAATTACAGTCAACTATCGCTTATCCGAACTAAATAAAAAAAAGGAAGGTTCAAATTATAAAAAAGAAAAAAAAAAAAGGATTAATAAAGGACAATTTCAGTAATAACAACCCAATTGAAAAACAAAAACTATATACTATGTTCTTTAAAATATCGTTACAGTATACAATCATTTTTTAAAGATTAATTTTTAAATTATTTTATTAAGAAAAATATATGTAATCGGAAATTTGTGTTTAAAATCATCTTGTTCAAGACCTCTGCGAATACTATACTAAAAGTTTGAAATAACTTAAGTTTTATGATTTCTGTTGGAAAATCTGTTTTATTCTTTCAAAATTAATGGCAAGAAAAGAAATCTGTGTTGCAGGAATCAAGCGTAAACTGCTTCATAAATCCATAAAAAACAGCTTCTTTTTTTAAAAGTTTTTATTACACTTCGAAGATGTTTAGTAACTTACATTTATAACACTGCCATCCGTACAACATATTTTCCTGATTCCTGGAAATTATCGATTATAAAAACGATCCCAAAACCTAAAAAACCGCAAGATAATCCTTCCTCGTACAAACCTATTTCTCTCCTTTCTATCATGGGCAAGATACTTAAAAAGCTCCTTTTAAGACGCCTTTATTCCTTCCTTGATTCTAATCACATTATCCCTGATCACCAGTTTTGATTTCGTCGATCTCACTCCACTCCCCAACAGAGCCATCGTGTGGTGGATGTTATCTCATCTGCATTGGAGCGCAAGATGTACTGCACGGGTGTCTTTCTTGACGCTGAACAGGCCTTTGACCGGGTATGGCATTCTGGACTGATTTATAAACTTCGCCAATTCCTTCCATCTACATATTTCCTCATTTAACGTTCCTATCTTTCTGATAGATTGTTTAATGTTAAACACAATTCTACATACTCATCCAACTTTCCGCGTTCCTCAAGGTAGTATCCTGGGTCCTATTCTTTTTACCGTGTATACCGCTACTATCCCAACACATCCTAATACTATCCTCACAACCTATGCTGATGAGACCAGCGTGTTATCAGTCAATGATGATCCATTTGCTGCATCCCAGACACTCCAGTCACATATCACTTCCCTTAAAGAATGGTGTCAAAACTGGCGAGTTAGGATAGATCTTAGCAAATCCCAGCGAATAACCTTTACCTTCCGTCGAAAATCTACCTCATCCTGTCCTCCTGTATCCTTTAATGGAGTACCGCTGAATAATGTGGATCAAATACGATTCCTGGGATTTCATCTGGACAAGGGACTTACCTGGAACACTCATACAAGATTGAAAATACATTTTCAGTGATTTTGAGTGCTACAACACTTACTCGACAAACGTTCAAATCTCCTTATTCACTACAAAAAAAGTCATCTATATGACGATTATCAGACCTATTTGGACTTAAGGTATAGAGTTATGGGGATCCACCAAACCCTCGAATTCCTCCCGCATCCAATCACTCCAATCCAAAATCCTTCGAAAAATCCCTAATGCTCCTTACATTGTCACAAATGAACTGATCCACAATGACATTAATATCCCATATGTCTCTGATTTGGCACGAACCAGATACCTTTCTTTTCATTATAAAATTACTTCTCATTCTAATCCACTAGTTGCACTACTTGCTTTCCATTCGATTCCTGGTAATCCTCCGAGGCGTCTGAAAAGAAGATGGTCCCGGGATCTTCTTCTTTTGTAGATATTTCCTTAGAGTACTACCAATGGTTAGTTCCTCTACAAGTTTCAAGCATGTCATTACTTTTCATTGTAAACCCCTTATTTACTAGATGTATTTTTTTTTTTTAATACAGTTGTAAATGTCAGTTAATAAAATGGTAAAAAAAAAATATAAAAAGATTCCTACTCGATATTTGGGAAACTACGGAGCGGCATCGATAGTTGATAATAAAAGAAGTTGCCGAAGCAAGTAACCCTCACCCCTCCCTTGCGGATTTCACCTTGTTAAATTTCGAATATATATATATATATATATATATATATATATATATATATATATATATATATATATATATATATATACACATACTCCCATATATATTCACTTTTACCTACAAAAATAAGGAAATAATAGTTTAAAAGTTTGAAGTTTAAAAGTTAATTTATGTTCTGGTTCGAATTTGACACCCTATTTGCGTTTTCTTGGCCAAGCAAAACATTTAAGCTGAAATTTTTCTATCATTAAAAAATATTTAAAACTATAAAACTAAAAATTATAATGTTCGATTATAGTACGCTGTTTAGTTGTTGAATCCCTAGTAGCGGACGTCATCCACAAATGCGAGACTATTTATTTTTTAGAGGAGTCATTTTTCATTTATATAGTAATTCTTCTTCATAAGATACTAAGAAATTGATAACTGCTAAGAAAAATATTGTTTCTTTAAAATTTATTTTGATTCGATATTATAATTGTAAGGGTGTTTGAAACACGCACATAACAAGTAATTTATACAAAATTATGAAAACGAAGATTGAATGGACATGACTTTTATTATTAAGCTATGACCAACCACACGGTAATTGAAAAATGGAAATATAAAATGGGTTTAAGTGGTTTATAATAAATACAATTTACAACATGTGTGTACTAATTAATAGTTAATTCTGTATTAACAAGTGTATTAGCAATAAAAGAAGTATGTTTTATATTTTGGGGAATTCTAATTTTTTTGAAATTGAGAGATACTTATTGACTCCAAAATAACTGAAAAGTTACATTTATGTATAATGGATCCAATCAGTCTCTGAATGTTCCCAACCTAATGTCAAGTGGTATATTCTGGTCGGTGATGTACCAACGTCTTGGTATCTTGTTGATGTAAAATAAAGATGCTTTGAATAATTTAAAAACAGTCAAGCACTGCTTGTTTTTCGAAAATTCAATTTCGTACCTCAATCCCTGACTTACGTGCATTCTTTCATATTAGCTAAACAATTCCATCGCCACCTTTGTTGTCGATTCGTAAAAATATATGAATAAATAGGAAGGCTCGAGTTGAGTTGTTTTTGAATAGTGTTGCCGTCTCACATCGACCTTACAAGCTTTTCTTTCATTTCATTCCATCTCCTAAAACGACTTTCTGCTTTTATTCATTAAAAACAAACACACCCTCGCTTTAAAGTTTGAAGTCTTTGGACGTTTGTTTATTGTGGAGCTGTAGTTAGTTTTTTTTTTTACTTCTTTTTTTTCGTTTCATCGCCATTATCTGGTCCTAAATTATTTTATCATTCCATGATTAAAGAGTTTGGACATAACCGTAAGCTGAT
Source organism: Euschistus heros (assembly GCA_003667255.2). Lineage (NCBI taxonomy): Eukaryota > Metazoa > Arthropoda > Insecta > Hemiptera > Pentatomidae > Euschistus > Euschistus heros. The sequence continues at coordinate 1,277,715 of RCWM02000005.1, forward strand.
ATGAACACAATATAATATCAATGAAAAATTAAAATAAAAAATAAAATGAACTATCCTGTGAATAAGCTGACCCGTGGAGTCCTAGTTGAAGGGTGCAACGTGGTACAATCATTTCCTTTATTAATCATCGATTCAGTTATTTTAATTGACTCATTAGCCATATACTGAAGATTTAAACAACTTTTGTAAATTATGCAGCAGTAGATTCTCGCTGATTCGAACCAACCCTCAAAAATAAATAAATAAGAAGATACTAACGCATTATCAACACCTTACGTGATATTACGCTTTAATTCATATTCTAGTGTTAGAAATATCAAATGAGACAGATTGTACGTTTACCTCAAAGAAATATTAACTAGTTTTATTCAAAGGAAAAACTAAATTTTAAACATTTGGAAGGCGATTTATTTTCTCAATTTCTATATCGGTAGATATGAATTACTGATGTTTAGTGCTAGATAGTTTTGTAAATATAGCGAGTAGTTTACGTTGTTTAATAATATAACGATGAATTATGATTTTTGAAAAGAATACAAAAATATTGTTTTCTAAATTCGGTTTATTGTCTTTTCACCTCTTTCCACTACCTCTACAGTTTTTTAGTAACCTATTTTTTTAGGTTACACTACTTTTTCTAATTAATTTTAATATTTTATTATAAATTTCTAAAAAGAACATTCAATTTCTATGATATTTCGAATTGTTTTTATTATTATATTGCAAGATACATTGTCACTTTAACAGCCTAAAACTATGAAAGCTATTACTAGATGGAAAAATTGGAGACTACATGCTAAATTTAAATGATAATGGAAGATTCAGAACAATGCTTGATTATTACATATATACATTCCTAGCATCCCCAGTCGCGGCCTCATAAGTAATGGACTTAGATAATTCTAACTGATTGAGGATTTATTTTTTGTCGACTAAACCCATGTATTTTAGCATGTGATTGAGAAACATTTCCTGGACCTCATTATTACCGCTTACGACTAAAGGCCCAAGAATCATTTTTTAAATACAATATTAACAATCAAAGGATCGTTATTTTGATTTGGCAACAATTTTTATTCGGGCGAAAATAATTTTATCGATTTCAGATAGTTGCATTTTAATTTCTAGCTAATAACTTATATGACATAGTTATCCAAACACACATATTTATATATTTCTTTAACAATTTAATTAAATATAAGTAAATTTTATTACTCAATATCAAGCTCTATATAACACCGTACCTTAGTAACATCTCTTGAAGAATGTTCCACTCCTATCGGTCAATTTTCAAATTTTACTGTTATCCATGTACTATCGGTTTTTAAATAACAAATTGATAGAAATTCGGTCCATATTATTATTCCTAAACCTTCCTAGAACTATAAAGATGATATAGTTAACATTTGGTACATATTGATTCAATAGTTTTCGTGGTTAGAGATCACAAACGAAAAATAGCTTGCCCTTTTAAAAAGGGTGTTCAATATTCGATGACTACTCCCTTCGTTCCACAGTTCTTGAAATGAAATTCTCAAGGTCTTAACTGTGTCAAATAAAGTTTCTTTTCAGGCTATATTCTGGTTTCCAACCTTCTCCAATTCTTCTCCAGCGACCTTAACTCTGGAATTTCCAATGGGATGTGGTATTGTTTTACGACGGATTTCGATAGAAAACAAATTTTGAATTGATTTTATACCAATAATTTTTTTTATCCGAGGCACCGTTTCGCCACAAATCGCGAAAAATCATTTTAACTAAATAAGCAGTCTAAAACTGGGATTACAAAATTAAAATAAACTTTGAACAAAAATATGAAATTAAGGCATTCCCGCGACTGGTGCGACGAGCGGTGAGAACAGGTCGACTGGGAAGGTTTCCCCCGAAAGGTTTAAATCGTCGATAAGCTCGTGATGCAAGTAATATCATTTATGTACTGGATTCGGTGGAAGCGTATCTTCATCGGAGCATTCGGGATATAGTCAGGGATACCCACTTAAGCATTGGAACGGTGTGGGCCATACTAAAACAACACCGTATGAGGCAGTACCGCATTTCACTTCTTCAGGCTGTAACTCCCCAAGATGCTGAGAGACGGCCAAGGTTCTGTCATTAGAGACAAAGAATGATTGGGGAAAACCCTTCTTTCTTTTCCGATGTGCTCTGGGCCGATGAGTCAACATTTTCAAGCACAGGAATTGTGAACCGCCACAATATATGCACTACTGGTGTGATCACAACCCGCATTGGACGCGTCAAGTCGTCCATTGACATAGATTCACCATAAATGTTTGGTCCGGCATATATCTTAAGAGAGTATTGGGCCCTCACTTTTTTCAAGAAAGATTGACTGGTGAAACTTTCAATCGGTTTTTGAATAATAAACTAATAGAACTCCTTGAAGATATACCATTAAACCAGCGACACAATGTGGTTCCAGCTGAATGGATGTCTTTCCCACTTTTTAAAGGTAGTTCGTAGAACCCTGAGGGAGATGGTCTCTGGGCGTTGCATCGGCCATGTGGAGTGGCTTCCGAGATTCAGTGGAACCAAGACTGCTTATTTTCTTAAAATGATTTTTCGCTATTTGCAGCGAAACGGTGCCCCGGATCAAAAAGTTTACGGGTATAAATTGAATCGAAATTTGATTTTCTATCGAAGTCAATCGTAAAAAATACCACATCCCATTAAAATTCTAGATTTAGGGTAGCTGGAGAAGAACTGGAGAAGGTTGGAGAGAAGACTGTAACCTGAAAAGAAACATTATTTGACACAGTTAAGACCCTGAGAGTTTCGTTTCAAAATTTCAAAAACTGTTTGAAAAAAAAAAAGAGGGTGACCATTGAATATTGAACACCCTGTAAAGTAGCTAGCATCTTCCGCTGCGGCTTCACCCGTTCTCACTAGTAAAGAACTTTGTTATTTTAACTAATACTTGATATTTTCTTTACTTATAAATAAATATCTTGTAAAAAGCACAAAAAGATATAAAAAAAATCATAAGATATCCAGATAAACTAAATTTCGAGTAGACCATTAATTTTTAATAAATGTTTTATAAGAAAAAAAAAATTCGAGTTTTGATTCTCGTTATTATGGGAATTGATTTGATTGTTAGCGTTTCCAGTTCTGGAAAGTCCTGCATATAATTGACCTTGAGAGAAATATTCAGTCCAAAGATCTACTACAACGTTTTTATAAGTCTGACCTTGTGATTTGTTAATTTTAATAACAAAAGTAATTTTAGTTGGAAATTGTAATCGTTTTGATTAAAATGGTAAATCAGTAGGAAACATTAGGATTTAAGTAATAACTTAAAATGTCTCCAGTCGCTGTTTCAATGGAAAATTAGCATCATTATGTCCATGCATTGCTGCGATTATTAACCTGGTATCATCGCACAGATTAGGAGGTTCTTTGCCAAGTAAAAACTTAATTGGGCACCCAATATTTCATTTTAAAGTATAAGTTGGTAATCCAGATGAACCGAGAATATTTACGATACATTATATATCGGTTGATTTTCAAACTCCACATGTTCGCCATATATTTATTTCTATTTAATAAGAATTTAACTGATAAAAAGTAAATTTTACTATCAATTTCAAGCTCAAGATAACACCATATCTTTGTCACCTCTCTTGCCAAACTGCGCAATAATTCACATATTTATAGAATTCTTAATAAACATTTAATTGAAAATCAGTGAATTTTCGTAATGCTTTTCCTTACTGAATTTCTGGAACTATGGAGATGGTTTAGTTAAAATGTGGTATAGATTGGTTCCGTAGTTTTCGTGCCTAGTGATTACAAACGAAAAATTGCTTGTCCGTTTATACAGATAGATATAGATATAGACATAGCAATCTGTCGCTTTCACCTTACTGAAAATTTAAAAATTATATAACACAATAAAAGACAAGATATTAATAGTTAATATTCTATTTTGATTTATCAGTAATCTAATAATTCTGATGTAATATTATTTTGGTAATAACAAGTAGGTAATTTTATGAAAATAAAAAAACAATTTGAAAACACAGCGAGGAAAGGTGTGCCGACACAGACACCTAAAATAAAAAGGGAACAAGGAAACCCCCTAAATGTCACTGCCTGATTAGAAAACTTTTTGTTTTGTTTAATACAAAACCACTTAGCACCTCGGAAATAATTAAAAAGTTTGTCCTCAGGAAACGAATTATGAATTTAAATTAATCAGTTGTAACCATCCTTATGAAAAAAGTAAACTTCTCCGTTCTAAGATTTATTATTTTGCTTATGTGTATTTTTCAATTTTAAGATTTTTTTTTTTTTTTTTTCTTTGATTTCCAATTAGAACTAAAATGTATGTGCGTCTATATATATATATATATATATATATATATATATATATATATATATATATATATATATATATATATATATATATTAATATAAAGGATATTGGTTTCCCAACTAAAGATTACATACTTCTGGGACGCGAAAATTTGTATAAATTTTGTTCCAATAATTGTTGAAAGAAACACATGGAAAAACATGTTAACTTATGTAAACCTAGAGATGTTAAACAAAACGTTCTAACCCCTCTCTAGCTTTATATTCATAGCCCAGGCATTAATATATAGTTTCGTATCGCAACTAATTAGGGGAAAGTTGAATTTCTAGGGGTTTAGTAAATTAAAGTAAACACTAAAAAAAGTAAACACAAAGTCCCAACCTCCACCCCTTCTTGCCTGGCTCTTGCTTCAGATTTCTCATGAAAAAAAGAGACATTTGAATCGGACAAATAGTTTCGGAGTTATAGCCAAATGAATACCGACAAACGTGTTATTCCGGAGAACTTACCTCAAGTAAAACAAGGAATATAATGAAATCTTTTGCAAATTTAGTTTGCTTTTTTATGTATATATGTGCTAAAAGTAACGTTTTCCGAGTTCCGAGATCAAACAGCTAACAACATACAACTTTAACCCCCCCCCCCCCCTCTACTCTAAACCCGAAGATATTTTGAGGAAGACTTTTTATCAAATTTAGAGCTAAGTTTGGTGAATAATATCCAGCAGTCAGATCTTTTTATTTTTGGACTTGAATCTTCTATAATAATGTCTGTACTATACCAGTGACACAAGTTTTTTTTTTTTTTTTTTTTTTTTAATAACAATTTATTGAAATTTACAACTGTACAAAATTTATACATCAAGTAAATGTGCTGTTAACTATTAGAATAACGTGACAAAACATGAAAAGTACTACCCATCAGTAGCACTTTAATAAAAATTCCACACTAGAATTTCTTTGTCTCTGGGCCATCTACTTTTCAGACGCCTCGGAGGATTATCAGGAATAGTGTGGGAAGAAAGTTGAGAAATTTGGGGATTTGAGTTGTTATGGAGCTTACTATGAAAGGATAGATATCTGGTTTGGGCTAAATCTGCAACATATGGAACATTAAAATCTTTATGGATAAGTTTATTGGTGGCAAAGTAAGGTGCATTGAAGATTTTTCGAAGGATTTTGGATTGTAAGGATTGGATACGAGATGAATCGGATGGTTTAGTGGAGCCCAAAGCTCAACTCCGTACGTCCAGATAGGTCTAATCATAGTCATGTACATTAGTCTTTTGTAATTAATTGGGAGCTTTGAACGTTTGTCTAATAAATGTTGAAGCAATCTGTAACGACGGGCAGTTTCTTGTCTTTTTAGTCTTGTATGTAGATTCCAAGTAAGACGTTTGTCCAAGCGTAGTCCAAGGTAGCGGATCTGTTCAACTGGGATTAGTGGAATATCATTAAAGGATACTGTAGGACAGGAAGTCGTGGGCTTACGACGAAGGGTAAAGGTTATTTGGTGAGATTTTTTTGGATTTATTTTGATTCTCCATTTTTGACACCATTCTTGAAGGGTTAGGATATGGGATTGGAGTGTTTGGGAGGCAATGATGGGATCATTGTTTACTGATAACACACATGTGTTATCAGCGTAAGTGGTGAGGACAGTGGTAGGATGAGTTGGAATGCCAGCTTTATACACCGTGTAGAGGATGAGCCCTAGGATACTACCTTGAGAAACGCCGGCAGATTGGGTAAAGAGGGGAGAATAGGAATTTTTATGGTTTACTTTGAAAGTTCTATCACTCAGATAGGAACGGATAATTAGGAAGTATGTTGAAGGAAGGAATTTGCGGAGCTTGTAAAGCAGCCCTGGGTGCCAGACTCGGTCAAAGGCTTGTTTCACGTCGAGAAAGGCTCCCGTGCAGTACATTCCGCGCTCCAATGTGGAGGAGACAACGTCCACCACACGATGGCGTTGCTGAATGGTGGAGTGTGATGTTCGGAATCCAAACTGGTGATCTGGGATTACATGATGGGAATCTAGGATGGGATACATGCTTTTTAAAATTAGTTTTACAAGGATTTTGCCCATGATTGGCAAAAGGGGAATAGGACGGTATGAGGATGGGAGCTCTGGTGGCATTTTGGGTTTTGGAAACATCTTAACTATGGATAATTTCCAGGAGAGTGATACAAGTAAACTATAAATTTTTATAGCATAAAAATACACTTTGGAAGTAATGGCCTAAAAATAAACGTTATTAAATTGTTGCTCCATTTCAATTGAATGACTATTCATGATCATGAACAGCTGTGTATGCAATAGTGCACCTCAGCACGGCCCTGCTAGTACTGGCGTGCTGTGGCGGCTAAATGACGGCGCGGTGGGCCAAACTGTTTAAAATACATTTTTTTAAAGTTTTTCTTTCGTTAAATTAGCGGCAAATATGTGTTTACTATTGATTAAGGCTAATAGGGCTTGCGTTTCAGAGAGTTTTGTTGATTGTTTAACGATGGGGAGCCTTCAGATTAAAATTTGGCGAAAAACAGAAAATTTATTTTTATTGATTTTTCATTAAAAATCATTATAATTTTATTTCAATTCCACTATTGAACTTATTGCTTTCTATTGTTTTGAATTTGGAGGAGTACAAACCGAGATGATTTTGAAAATTAAGCAAGCCGAATTTTGCCTATTTGATTTTCCGATTATCATACGTCCTACATAGTTTGTGTCTCTTCAACTTCAAGACGAAGCACTTCTTAGAGATATATAAAAACAGACTATTCTTTGATAAGCTGCGTCCACTTGCGTTCTTCACTCCTAGAGCTCGCTAACTTATATTTTACAACTCTTAGTATTCAGGAGAGTGGAGATCCTACTGTATTCCAGACAAACTATGCTGCTTAAGATGGCTTATATCCAATGATAGTTATGACTATTACTGGACATTAATTCCCTTTTGTGATACTGATGAACGGCTATATTTTCTCTTTGTAATTTTTTAAGCAATTAGCAATAAAAGTCAAATGATGAATTATTGACTTGATGAATTATTGATTGATGAATTATCAACTAGTTAGTTGTTTTAGTTTTTCTTTAAAATATTACAAAGTAAAATAATTCAATAATCCTAACCTCCTCAGCTCATAGACAAAAATTATTCAATAAATGCAATAATAAAGGAATATAATAAATAAACAAGGAAAATGTATTTTATCAATTATACTAGATAAAGTGTGGTAGTGAGATTATTTTGCACACAAGTGCAATATATTATAATACTTTACGTGTAGCAGCACATCCCAGGTTAAAAACCTAAATATTTGCTATCCAATTATAGCTCAAGCATATCAGTCAGTCTCCTCAATCCTATTAAATCCTTTAACGGGCCGGCCTGAGATTTTTGAATCCATTTCTTTTCTTTTTTCCTCTCTTTGAATGGCTACAGCCACGCTAACCCCCACTCATGTATCATGAAATTCAAGGTTGAATAAAGGATATTAGGCGATAATGAGTAGAATAATGCTTCGGACATTATTTCATTTATTGAGCAAAAGGCATTTAATATTTGCATCCTCCAGGATACATCACCTGTCAAAGGGTTAAATATACATATCGTTTATTCATAGATATATTATTGTTATTTTACAAGAAATCTCTGTAACTAATCATTTTAATGTTAAATATGATGGAACAAATGAGAAATAATTGAAATAATATATCGGTTTGAAAAAGGAAATTTGCTGCTGTAAATGCTTGAACCTCAGAAATTTGACTTCTGGAATTCTCCATTTTGGCAAGAAAAAAAACACAATAGGAAACGATAAATGATTGAAATAAATAAATAAACTAATATGGAATTCAAAATCATCAAATCAAACTTCTAGCTATAATCTGATAATTTTAAGGGGTAGTTTCCATTGAGAAAATATTAGCATTAGAATTTGTTTTTTATTTAAAACTATTTTAATTTCTGATAAATACCACAGTAAAGAGATACAATCTAATCACTTATCCCTTGAGAAGCCTGTGGCTAATTGTAAGTAAAAGATATTATTTACTATGGAAAAACATTTATTATTCGATGTATATAATGTTTTCTATAATCAAGTATTTTTGGTTTATTTAGTAAAACGCTAAATCAACATAAAGACCTCGAAATAACAAATTTCTATGCAATTAAGATTCACGAAATATTTCACACTTCTAAAGGAGTATTTTTACTGATAGACTAATTTTGTTAAACATTTATCATCAGTTATAAAAACATTTAAAAATTCAAGAGGACAAACCTACTCCGAAGAAATAAATTCCACAAATATTTCCAATAGTCCCTTTAAATTTGCTTCCACTAGGAACAGAAACATCTAAAGGACTACCCATTTACCTGACTTATAAATGTAGGGATCAAAATGTATTTACCTATATGTAATATAAATAATATACGTAGAAACTGCTGATGTTTTGAAATTTTGTATGTGTTTAGAACTGACGATGAATGTTAAATATTCAAAACTAGTCATCGAATAGAAAAAATAAAAATAGAAGTGGCTAATATATTATCAATCCTAATTTATAAATTCTTCTCTTCTATACCATCATAGTGTACCTCTATGACGTGTGTATAAATATAGTTTTAGTTTAGTTCATAGTTGAGGAAGTTTAGAATTATATTATTGATGTTACAAAGCTTAATATGTGACTGGGACCTAATGCCTGCCATAATCTGATTCCATGAGTCTGTAAGAGAATGAAGAAGGAATTAGCTAAATAAAAACACAAAAGGACGGGGCGATGGTGGGCGACGCCAGCGAAGCCAACGCTTCCTATCGACAAAGCCGTGCACTACTCCCCACAACTCAACCTTCCTTTCTATTCGTTTAATTCTTTTATCGATATACGTGTATTAAACAAAGCATATTGGAGATGGGGTAGGGGTATTTTTATTTCTAAAAGTACATTTTAAGACATTTTTGTTTCCGATTTTAATCATAAAAATTAGCAGTTTGGAGATTATTCTAACCGTCATTACAACTATTTTCATTCAAAAAATCTATATATATATATATATAGATATATATATATATATATATTATATATATATATATATATATATATATATATATATATAATTTTAACTAAATAGTATTTAGTTCATTAATTTATTTTATTGCTTTTTTTTTTTTTTTTTTTTTTAAAGAAAAAGATTAAAAATAAAAAAAAAACAAACTGTAACATTTCATTAAGGTAATGTAGTTTTCTTTCATTAAAATTATGACCAGTAAAGCAAGACTTTTATGTAGTTTATTATGAACAGATTTTGTAAAATCAAGACTAACCTGTTATATTTACAGTGCGATCATTTCCACTTTGGTTTTAATAGGATAAAACTCCATCTGAAGAAATGTGATTCATTCTCTTCTTTCCCCTTATCAATTATAAGTACATTTCTAAGCATTCAAAGCAACATTTCTTCAAATTCTACATTCATCTTTGAAAAATTAATTAAATGAAAAAGTTTTGAAAAATATATCGTTTTTTTTTTGTTTTTTTTAATAAACTTGCAATTTTTTTATTTATTTAAATTTTTTAAAAATTAGTTTTTTTTGTACTGAAAATGATAAGTTTTATGTATGTGTACATAACTATATCGCTTGGAGCTGTTTTACTTTTGTCCTTTTGATAGCTATTATAATTTAAAATGTATCGATACGTTCCTTTCTTTCCGCCCCTCCACTCCCTTGAATTCTGTTTCGCCTTCTGTAGGGAATCCTTGTTTCCTTGGAATATTCAAGAAATTTCTCTTCCACCACCTTCTCTCCCCAGAATGGCACTCTTTCATTATATGGATGCTTTGTAATGAATGCCGTTCTAGTATATTAACATATCATTAGCATGAATTAACAATATTCTTACAGTAATATTCTCTTTCTTTTTTTTTCATATTGATAATGTTTGGTTTTCCTTTTCTTTTTTTTTCATCATCATCGTTTCTGTTCCCTCTTTTAAAATATTATTTATTTTTGTCTTTTGCTGTGTGTTATGTCAGAAATTAACCATTCCTTGTATTTTGTATATAATATTTATTCTTATAGTGACTATTTTTTTTTCTCTATATTATAATGTAAATCCTTACGAACTTTTATTTATCTTGTTTTATTCTAAAAATCTCTAGGCCAGATATGATTTTATTTTCTTTCATGCAAATTTCATTCTCAAGAAACATTGCCCCAAAATAAAGTTTTCTTTCTATTATATTCTATAAGTTGTATTTATAATTCAGTCGGAACCACATCGCATCATTCTAGATCTAAGAAGGAATTTCCCTGGCCCTGCTAAGGCAAATGTTACATTATTCTTTTGCATCTGGTCGATTAACATCACAAAGTCTTGGAACTAGAATATTTACATTTGTTTTTGCATTTATACGTTTTAAAAATATCTTTATATATTTTACTAAATCATACTGATGAAGATACAAGTTCCTTGTTTATAAATATAGTTTAAATAATTTATTATTGTATCATTGAACAATAAGAATACATGTGGTGCGGATAATTACGAAGACAGGAAAACATGTTTAACTCTTATTTGATTAATTAGATGAAATGTGTTATGGAAGGAGAAAAAAGTATTTTGCTCCGTGCCAACATAAAACAACGTCAATTACTGTTGTATTTAATTAATTAAGGCTTGGATACGACATTTCCTATCTGTTTTATTAATTGGTACGATGTATTCAATGGCAATTTCTCGGCAAACACTTCTCGGGGCAGAACAACGGTTAGAGATGCATTACCACCTTAGCCTTGCAGGTGCTAACATATCTATTCCATCAAAGAAGATTTTTCAACATCAAGTATTGGCAATAAGGAGAGGTAAAAATGTAATAATTTATTCTATGGAACAATCTCTTCATCTCTTCACCGCTGTCCATTTCCCTAACTCTGAAAAATATTTAAAATAAAACTTTGTTAATCCCATAGGCCCTCCGTAAAATTTTCGCATGAAATAAAAGTAAAAAAACAAAAAGAATTTTAATATATATCGGTTTTAATATATCGGAGTAAAGAGGATACTAATTTTTTTTTTTTTATATTTCTTCAAAACATTAACTAGAATAATAATAATGATATATTTTGTTTATTAATATGTTATTTATATATTTGTTTAATAATATATTACTCTGTATTAATTTTAATATTTTTTTTTTTTAATTTTTATTATGTTAAAAAAAAATAATAACACCGGGGGAGAAAACGGAGATAGCATTTTATAGTAGTCTTTCTTTATTTTTTTAAATAGATTCCTCGTTGACAAGAAAGATGAATACTACATCAGTATATCAAGGAAATGTTTTGACGCAGTTATTAATACGAGTACATCATTCAGAAGAGACACCAATAGCCGCCTTCCAAGAAGAATCTCATAGAAAAATATTTTGACGAGTTTGATACATTTGTGGATCAATTCGGCTACTTAGAGTTTAACAACTGAACAGCTTACTGTTTCAATTTTTATTTTTATAGTTTCTTAATCATTTTCAATTTTTTAAAATGAATTTCGGCTTAATTGCTTTGGTTAACGAAGAAACCGTAAATGGGGTAGTAAGATTTGAACCAAAACATAAATTAATCACTGTTTTCAAACTTTAGACAACCACATGTTTTTAAAAACATTATTTATCTTATAGAATGAAAAAAACAAAAAAACAAATGAATATAATGGAAACAATATAATGTTTATTTGGACTAAATAAGTTTGATCGCAATCTATCTGTTTTTAGTAAATGTTTTCCGAGAAAAAAATAATCTTTATTTTAATTTCCAAGAATTAAAAGGAGGTGGTCTAAAAAATTGTTGAAAAAAAAAATAACATTTAGAAGCTATCTGTTTTTCCATCTCATTCCTTCTTGGTTAAATAAAGTAAGTAAATGAATGGAAAAATCCTGGAATAGCAAGTTTTCTAAAGAAAGAATCTTTATGGCCCAAATTCCAATATTATGTTAAGCATTTAAATGATAGATGTAAATCAAATGGTTTTCACCTCAATAATATTGAGGAAGAATAAGGTTTTTAGAGTTCTTGTACTTGCTGTTGGCCACCCCGAAGGAAGGTGAATTACCGCCACCGGGAATGGGAGAACGCACAGCTTCAAATTAAAAAAAATATTTTTAGATTATAATAAAATATTATATTAAATAATATGGCATTTAAACTAATAGCATTTGGATTTTACTTAACCTCTGCGCTCCCGCTATCTCATTACCTAATATACCATTGAAACGACATTCAACAATCGGACAAAATATCTTCAACGGAAATAAATTATTATTCTCATTTATATTTTTTACACTCAAGTTGGTAATACATAAAAGTGTTTATTTCATTATTATTCCTTTATATATTCTATTCAATTCCATTCTTTTGCTAATATTAATTCTAAAAGAATGAAACTGGCTTATTTCCATGGTCATTATTGTTCACAAGAGTAAAGAATAAATTGTTTATTACGAACTGAACTATCAAACATAAGAAATCGGGATGTGCCTTAAATGACAGATAACGTTGTATAACCATTCCAATTGAATAATTCTTACGTCACATCATGCTACGTCCCTTTATATTGTACATTTTTATATTAGCAAACATTACAAATCAATATTTTAAAGAAATTATATTATACAAAGCTTACGTGCCGGGCATTTACAATTTTATTTCACAGTTATGAAACCATAAATTCATCGCTTCACAAAATCCAACTAATGGAAACAAATTAATAACGAATCATTTTGTTAATTGAAGCATTTTAGAAATAGTAAATAATTATCTATTTGTTTGAATGGAGAGGGTACTGAGTGGTTGGTCTAAGTGAAAAAAACGGGTAGGAAGAGATTTTTGACCACTGCCTTTCCTGGTTACAAAGATCGTAAAATTGTGTTTGATGTTTAAAATATTTTTTTCTAATGAGCGCGGAAGATGACTTACCTGTCTGTTTGGGTATAGATATGGCGAGAAGGCAGGAGGCAGCCTGGAAGCAGATGATGAGGGAGATACGTGGCCCCATGAGGCGAGATATAAGACGCGGGAGGCGGAGTGGAGCTCGTCGTGGGGGTGGTCTCTTCCCCTCCCGCCTGGCGACTGCCTTCCTCCGAGTCCGCTTCTCTATTCGCGCCTGCGCCCTCTAAATCCCAAACCATCTTTCATCTTTTTCCTTTTCTAAAAGCACAATAGTAATCAGCTCGTTGAAAATAATAACATTGTAATGTCAGCTCACCCGTTGATAGTTGATAGTAACATTAACCAGCCGTCTGTATCAGAAAAGAAAATTATATAGACTTCTATAGTATAGTTTTATAACTGATTTCATTAAACATAAAATATGAATTACCAACCATACTGTTCATATGGCCATGTTAAAGTAATAAATATGAGCTTCATCCTTTTCTTGGAACCGATATTTAATTCCTTAGGTCTTTTTTCACACGTGACCAGAAAGTTACCAGGAGTAAAACAAGTTTTTTCTGCCTCCTACTGTTCAAATATTTTAATGTGTATAATTACTTTTTATGCACCAGAGCTATCCATTGAAGCATTTGCTCCTTCCATTTTCTCAAACAATCATATGCGTTGAATAAAATGAGTTTGGCTATTATCGTATTTTACTCAAATACCACAAGGTGTAATAAAAGCGATTTGCTTTGTTTTGGAAGCACTGATCATATTTAAAAGTAAGAATTAGCAGAATTGTGTCGTAAAGCTCTCACAAGATACTCCGCCCATATGTTACATAAGACAATTAATTAAAATATTGCGTCCCACAGTTTTATTTTACATTTTTTTCATATTGTTAATTTGTACAATACAATGTTGAGCTCAATCAGTATTTTTTTACAACCTAGGAATATCTATTTATATTTCGTTTTCCAAGGTTTGAACACGGTTTGCCGTTTGCAGACCTGGTTTTATGTTTTATTAAAACTATCAATAAGGATCTGTTTTTCTATAAAAAATACGTATAAAGAATATAATTTTGTTTTTTTTTCATATTATAACCTTAAATGAACTAACCACCTTTAAAGAATCATATTCTCGCTTATATTAACTTGTCAATCTTGGTCAATCAAGATTTGCTTTTCGTAAATATGAACATTTTAATTTTTTATTTTCTTCTGATTTCCTATGACTTCACATATAACATCATAGCCATCCTTCCAACCTTCTCGTTGATTTAATTTGTATTGCAAGACTTTCCTTTTATTGATTTTTCAATAACTGAATGATAATTTCACTCGTGTTATATGCTTCTAATGCCCATTCATCACATGATCAGTTGCCGGTTGATAATCATCTTTTTCCAAATACTGAACCAGTTTCCAACTACGACATTTGTAAATTTTCGCACGAGATAAGATAGCCGTCAGTTGAGGTAGGCCTGATGGTACAGGAGGATCAATACAATTATAAATAAATGAATTATTTGCCACTTCTATGCATTCATCATCAGTTCCAAGGAGGCAAGACCAAAAGGGCTTCTGGAAGGTATCACGACTTAGAATAGACTGATTGTGAGTGTAAAGAAACGTTATACTAAATTTATTAGACAGGTCGATGGGCAGTCCTTTAGGTTTTCCCAATAGCAAGTCGGATTTTTCCGTTCCTATTGGAAACAAATGTAAAATGGGACTATTGGAAATATTTATCTAGTCATTGAAACAAAAATCCGAATCGATTTTGAACGTTTTCATTATTTCTGATGATTCTTTAATATTTAATTTTATACTATTTTCTACGAGATGTATTAGTTTTACTCCCGAGTCTTTTTTTAATTTATGGTTGTATCATTCATGTTGTCTATTCTTTACCGAGACTTCGAGTCTAAAAACTTTATAGTTTTGTTTTTTTGTTATTGTAATGTGAATTCAATTGATGGGTGGATTTAGTTTATATCATTTAGAAACCTATCGCTTTGCCTGTTCGTCCTAGACCGTAGAGGTATGCTGTCTTCGACATACCGATTCAGTGTGATGGGCCCAATTAGGTGGTTCCTGATTTTTTAAAAATTCCAATAAATATCCTTTCTAGTCCTTATCATATTAAGGACTGTTATTATCTGATATTACTAATTATATCAGATAATTAGTAAATATTTTATTTCTACACTTATACTAAGTTATTTTTGTTACTGTCATATAGCATAAAAATCTCAATACTACAAAGTTCCTATTCGTTGAGTTGGGACTGTACCGAATCAACTAGTTGTAGGAACGGATTCGCCTAATTATGCTAAGACAGACGCATTGTTCTAATGCACTTGGCTCATTAACATCACAAATTCCTGGTACTGTAGTATATTGAACTTTGTCAAATTCGGATAGTTTGCTATAAATCTGCCTCATTACAACCTCTGAGAGGCAGCAGGTCGGGTCTAGATACTCTGCTCCCGTTGCATCATCGGTAAGGCTAACCCCAAAAGTATTCTCCCCGATCAATGCTATTCGTGTCCACAGATACGCTGCAATTAAATCTTCACTGTGGGGGTCGGCAAGAAATCGGACTGTGTTGCAGACTAGATACCTCGCCGACCCAGTGAAAGTAATGAATTCGATTAAACGGAATGAATTTTGGCTCTGACTTGAACAGTTAATTGCTAGACGTCATCGGATTGGTTTCTGCGCCAAGGGACAAATTGGAACCGATAACATTGGAGCACATTTGAAGCAAACTACCATTTGACCATTCTGCAAATTCGTTCACCAATATCCCGGTAGAGGACAATTCTGCCTTAATCGATTTACTGAAGAAAGTTCCTTACTGTGAAGATTTCTGATGTAGGAGTTAGATGAGGAAGGATGACCAGGATCACCTTCTTTCAGATAATGATATCTTCATGATGATAAAAGAAAAACTTGAAGAGATTAGCTACAAAAGCAGAGACAGTTAAAGCGACATTGGATATTTAAGCACAAATGGATATATTCTTCCTCCACCGCCATCGAGTTCAGTGCTCCCAAGCTGAAAGAGACCGAATTCAGTGTGAGAAGTATATAAATAATATATTTCATCTATATATGAGAAATAAATGAAAAAATGTAATATGTATATTATGTCTTAGTTATTATTTTTGGCTTTAATCCCTGATAAGTCCGCCTTTCAAAATCTCGGTACCCTTCCATTCTAGTTCAGTCTAAATACACCGTAAAAAGCTGTCAGCCTTGCAAAAGTGGTCAGGTTTTATGTTTTTATGTTGTCCAAATGGGTCCGAAGAATAAAATAAGCATAAATCTAATAGGGGTGATATTTTGGGGAGAGGGGAAAACAAACCTAAAAGTATTGCACTTTTTCCAGATTTTTGCAAAATACATTTTCAAAAATGCTTTGAATCGAAAAATTTATTACTTGCAATATTAAAAGTTATTAAACTGTGTATCTAATGAGATCCCTAAAAGTTAAATTTGTTTAACCGTTTAGCCACTATCCATTGTCAAAAATCAATAATTTTTGCCAACTTTCAAAAGGTGAGTTTTGATCGTGTTTAAGTAAATCTATAACACAGAAACGGAATTAGGAAATGTCATATAATGAAAGTTTAAGATCATTCAATTCTGTGCTGTACATCGAGGATTGGAATATAATGGCCCGTAAACGGTTTCATAAAGAGTAAAACAAGGGTTTTTTTTTTTCATAAACAGTAAGCATCATACTCACTTTTTGAAGTGAAAATAGCTGCGCCTATGTGCATATATGTAATTTTAAGTATTTTTTTGAAAAGAAAATGACATTTTAGCATTATTCACCAGTTCAATATGTAAACGCACATTCTTCTTTCTAGGGCCATCAGGAATAAATTGTATGA
Organism: Euschistus heros; assembly: GCA_003667255.2. Lineage (NCBI taxonomy): Eukaryota > Metazoa > Arthropoda > Insecta > Hemiptera > Pentatomidae > Euschistus > Euschistus heros. Next base: position 1,294,906 of record RCWM02000005.1, read on the forward strand.
CGTTTGATGCTTCATTTCATCAGAAGACGTCTTGCATGAAATAACTCTCGAGGAATGCGGTAATATGGAATTAATATTAATGTGTGGATGTGATGGGTCACAATAAGAACAATACTAGCAAAAGTTTGAAAATCACGACGATTTCAATGCTAATATATTCCAAAGTTCTCGGGTGCTTTTACAATTAGTATCCTGTGATAGTTATAGAAGAATAATCTGGAAAAAAACCATCTCCTCCCTCCTCTCCACAATACTGCACACGTATCAGAATATTGTTCGTGAAAGAAACCGCAGTTATCATTGACGACGAAATAGTTATCATTCAATCTCAAATAGATTTTTCAACTAATACTAACGTGGAAGGAGGGGTATCATTCTCCCTTTAGGAGGGATTATCATCACATAAATTATTGTTCATAATGGTGGATGCCAAAGTGTGCAGCGCTGCTATATCTACATCTGTGGGGCAGCATCTAAAGATTTTAATGATTTATCTAAAACAAAAGAAGTCGATGAGAGTGCAATGCACTTTGGTTCATCTGTTCTTCATGCAAGAATAAGATTATCTGAAAACTTTCTTCACATCTCTTATAAACTTAAAATCAAAACCGTTTCTTCTAGAAACTTTAAGGTTACTTTTTTCAGAAACTATTGAAGAAGGTACAATAAACGTTGACTCTCTAGTTGATGAAGACACAAATGAATACACATCATCTCATGATTTTTTTTTTTAATTCGCTTTTATGTAACAATCTTTTATTTAAAATGTTTTTCCATTATCTATAATTATCTAACTCAAAATATTATTTAAATATAATTTCTAATAGTAAAACACGTTGATTCATGTCAGTTCATTATATTAAATTGCTTACTAGTACTCATTAATCTTAGAAGTTGTAATTTGGAGATGATTTAACACCCAAATAATTTTATCCTAGAATTTAGTACAAATACCTCACTGTGCGATGTATATTTTGTGGAAAAAATATATAAAGCAACGAACCTTAGTTACTTTTAAATTTATGTATCATTTGTATTGAAGGGAAAATATAAAAAAATAAAATACATTTTTAAAATGTGTAACATAAAAACATAATTTTGATAAAATATGCAGATAAAAGCATAAAAATAGACAATACCCAAGGAGATAATCATGTAAAGTTTGGAAAAGGTTTAATATTGACATTTGAGATATTTTAACTTTTTTTTTGAGATTTGTTTTGTTATGTTTAGAAATTATATTTTCTTGTTAATGTAATCAATAATATTAGGGATTCGACAAGAGTTAGGTATTAGTATTGTACGGCTTTTGACTACAGAATACATAATCACAATATAATTGATGAAATGTTGCTTATCAAGCTTTGTGTGTTCTAAAATTTGTAAACATTTCTTCTGATTTATTTAGCTTGATTATTAAGTTCTATTTTTGACAATAAATGTCAAATCACCTGAAAATTTGTAAAACCCGGCTTACTATCGTATCGATAAGATGAGAAGATGTGAAGAAAATTCTTTCTTTAGCGTCATGATTCTATTACTTTCATATGAAAGTAAGCTTTCAAGCTTCTTCTATTCATTCATTTGAATTAAATTAGGAAAATTAATTTATTTATTGTGATGCTAAATTATAGTTATAAAATGGTTCGGCAATGATTGGAAACATATGGTGGCATGGAAACATAGGATGCCATGAATTCAACAATAAAGTATTAGGACCTATAATTGAAACTAAAAGAAGAAAACATATAAAAGAGTGGTGTCCATATTCTGTTAAAATATATTCATAGCCAATAATGAATAATGTTTATTTATTATTCTCAAATTATTACAAATATTTTATGTATAAACATGCGATGAATTAAATTAAACAATTATTATCTATTTAATTAAAATGAAATAAATACTTTATAGAGTAATCAGTCCAATATCTAATTGAGAGTAGGATACGTTCAATTTATGCTGTATGTGTTTTTGTTTTGTTGATTTGTTGAGCTAAAATAACGAAAAAAAGCTTAGCTATTCTATTATCAAAAGAAAAAATACGAATAATATGCATCGTGATACGAATACATTATACCCTATCATAATCATTTCAGTTTATTTTTGTTTGCATTAGTTTTTTGGTTTTTTAAATAGCCGAATTTGGCCTGCTATGAACCGCAAAGAACTCAAGACATGTCGACTTTTCTTCGTCACTTCTGAACTAAGGTCACTTCTGCTTTACCTGTCCTCCTCGGAAATGGTCTCCTTGGTTGTTTCTCTTTTACAGAAGATTATATTTCGCCAATTCTATTCCTCAACTCTTTTCTGCTGTTGGCCACCTGCAGAGTAATTCCAACCTCCTCGGCATCCCTCTTCACCTTATCTAGCCATTTAGAAGTAGATGTTAACCCTGTCGAGAATGTTTAGTTTTAACGTCAACCAGAAGGTCTCGACAAAAAAGGTTCAAAACAACACAAAAAAAACACACTTTATTTTCTAACGATTACGACTAACTGAGAAGGTTACAATTAATAACATTATCTATCATTTTAAACAAAACTGGTTGCCATCGCAACATATAACAGTAGTCCGTGAGCACAAAAAATAATTAGTGAAACTAATATTTGTTAAGCTCAGTAGATTCCGCTACAACCCTATGATATCATTCATGTCTTCATTTGTCCTTGGTTGGTATCCGTAGAACGTCAACCTCCGCTTCCTCAGTGTCCGTGATTTTTCCATTTGTTTAATACTTGTTTGTGTTTAATATATACATATGTATATATACACACACACACACACACACACACACACACACACACATATATATATATATATATATATATATATATATATATATATATATATAGATAAATTTTTTGACTGTTACTATTAAATGTTTAGTAAGGTTCTTGAGGTTCAGTCAATAAATAAAAGCAATTATTTGGCTATATGAGACTATATTCTTTTCATAACAGTGAAAAAACAGGTTACAATAATATTATACAATATATACAACCAAAGGAGAGTTTAGTTTATAAGGTGTATTACAAAGCAATATAATCTCCCATCATTATTTATTTAAAAACATATAATGGTAACATGATTTTTTTTTTTTTTTTAAATGGGCAACGTTTCATAGCATTGCTACATTTTCAAGCCCCTTCTGTGTCCATTTATATTTGGATCAGTCTGATGAACAAAAATTTGTTAAGACTAAAAAAGTCTTGTCACTAGTATTGCATCTTGTTGTCATTTTTCTTAATTAACGACAAATCTCTCAGAACTTTAATTATGGATCACATACTATCCCTGTCACTTACTGCAATAAGACCTTATCAGACTGATCCAAATATAAATGGACAGAGAAGGGGCTTGAAAATGTGGCAATGCCATGAAACGTCGCCCATTTAAAAAAATGTATTTAAAAAATAATAATAATAATAATGTAAGCATTATATGTTATTTAAATAAATAACGATGGGAGATTATATTGCTTTGTAATACACCTTATAAAATGATATAAGTTATATAAGTTATTTCAAAACATAAAGTTACCTATCATATAATTGTTGTTATATACTTATACAGGGTGTCCAAAATTTAAATGGCAAAACTTCAGGAACATATAGGGGACCAAAAAACTATGACAAAAAGTCCTTTAGAGATTTGTTCGTATTTGCTTAGTTTTAGAGAAAATCGCAAAAAAAGAAACAAAACAAAAATGTTACAGGTAGCGATTATCACCTTTCAAAGTTCGTCAGGCTAGGCAGTGAGATATGTTTTAACACTTAATGTTATCCTTTACATTCTTTTATTTGTTTACATTTTGGCTTCCTTCTAGGATTATAATTCCTAAATCAGTCTTCAGTCAGTTAGTCAGATATTTTTGTGTGAATAGCATCAGCCACAATGCCGCATACATATTCTAATGTTGAATATGCTGATATGATTTTTGTGTATGGTTTCTGTAACGGTAATGCTTTAGAAGCGATGCAGAAGTATGCGCGCTGATTTCCAAATAGAAAGGGTGCCTAATCGACGAGTCTTTTCGTTAACTTTTAATAGACTACGAGAGACTGGATCATTCTTAATACGTAATGAAGGCGACCAATTCCAGGCAGCAATAAGAGCAGATTATCGGAGAAGAAATTGTATCCAACAATCCTGAGACTAGCATCCGAAGAGCGTCTGCTGCATTAGCAATATCGCTGCAACCAATATGGTGAACTTTGAAAGGTGATAATCGCTACCCATACCATCTTCAAAAAGTTCAGAATTTATTACCTCAAGATTATGTCAAGAGATTGAATTTTAGTAACTGGTTTTTTGACAAAATTCGCGATGATAATTTATTTCCATTAAAAATTATATGGACCGATGAAGCTACCTTTACATGAGGAGGAATTGTTAATCAAAGAAATTATCATGAATGGGCTCTTGAAAATCCCAGAGCTATTAGAGAGAATAGGTTTCAGCATGAATTTGCTATTAACGTTTGGCTTGGAATTCGGAACGGATTACTAGTGGGACCATATTTTTTACCGGGAAGATTGAATGGTATCACATTTACACATTTTTTGGAGAACGACTTTTCTAATTATTTAGAAGACATTCCCTTACAGCAGCGTATTGAAATGTGGTTCCAACTGGATAGATGTCCAGCTCATTATAGCAGAGTTGCTCGAGCTTGGCTGGATATAAATTATCCACAACGATGGATTGGACGTGGAGTAGTACCTTGGCCACCCAGATCACCCATGGATTTCTTCGTATGGGGAACCTTGAAGCAGAAAGTTTATTCGGTGTCAATCAACTCAAGAGAGCAATTAAGAGACCGAATCATAGATGCAGTGCACCAAATATCATCAGAACAATGTTTAGCTGCAATTTATCAAGTGAGTGCTAGATGTAATGCTTGCATTGGTGCAAGAGGACTACATTTTGAGCAATATTTATATACATTAAAAAGAACATAACATAAATATAAATGTAAATAAATAAGTATAAAAATGAAAACTTGTTTTGTTTCTTTTTTTGCGATTTTCTCTAAAACTAAGCAAAAACGAGTAAATCTCTAAAGGACTTTTTGTCTTAGTTTTTCGGTCCACTATAAGTTCCTGAAGTTTTGCCATTTAAATTCGGTACACCCTGTATAGTAGCTAATTTTATGTTTCGAAATAACTTGTATAACATATATAATTTTATTGTAACCTGTTTTTTCTCTGTAGGGCATGATTATGTGAACGATATAATCTCGAAACGTTGCCAAAACAGTTGTTTTTATTTACTGACTGAACCTCAAGCCTTACTAAACATTTAATAGTAACAGGCAAGAAATAGTAATAGCAAGAAATATACATATATATATCTGTAGGAAGCTGGTAACACTGTGTGCTTTTGAAAACTGTTATAACCTACAGATAGTCAATTATCATATTACCACATGTATTAATTAGTGAAATGGAAAGTTAGTGTTTGTAATTGTAAATCTGTAAAATTAATTATTAAAAATAAATATAAAATCATAAAGTATCAAAATACTGAGTTGTAGATCGTTTCTTTTTTTTTCCAACATAGCAACCAACAAACCCTAAATATACATATTAATTTGTGAATCCGCATGGAACTTTAAAAAACTTCATATACAATCGCTTTCCTTAGAGTTATAGTGAAAATGATATAAAGAATATGTATATATATATCCATCGACAGTCCTGAGCGTCGCACATAGGGGTATTTAGCTAAACTAGGCGGCCAAAAGTCGATTTTATAAAATTCACAGAAGGTTCAAAAAACAGAGCTGTTTATAAAGTTAGATAAACAGAGGGCATTATGTGACCCTTGTCTCTTCCTTCCCTGCAATACCTAAGTCGTACGATTAGTCGAAACTGCTCCATTCCCTCATGCCAACGGATCTCTTCTAATGGTTTTATAAGTGTAATTGCTTCAGTTAAAATGGGTTTTCTTATATTTAATGGTATTCTTCATAAATACAGCTATTGATCTGGAAACTGCCGGTGAGGACATACACTTTTGAAGTAGTTATCATTTTATCAATTAATGTATCTACCATTTTGGCTGTTTGAAAAATATTCTATTTTTATTTATTTTAAACCAAATTTTGGCATATTTTAGTGTATTTGTTGTACTTCAGGGTGCGTCCCGGCTGTTATTTTCAATTTATTTGAAAGGTTGGACTTTTTGTAAAACAATAATGACCAAATCAGCCGCACCTTTTCGATTTAAGTGGCACCAAAGATGGCAATGAGAAAATTAAAAAATATTAAATAAAATATTAAAATCCATTTAATGGTATCTTCAACTCTTTTTATATGTGATCATTGGTTGAGGACTAAGAGAAATAACCCGAAAATCACTGAAAAATAAAATGCAGGAGCAAAACCTCCTAAATTTTAAGTAAAATTAGTATATTTGAAGAAATATTTTGACAAGTAAGAAACATTCTAGTGAAATTAATGAAGTTTAAGAACATGAAGTACCAATTTTCCTATTTAAAATCTAAATTTAAACAGAGGTGAAAGGAGAATGGTAAAATGAAGAAGAAAAAAAATCCTTGAAAAATACGATTGGCTGCTGAAAACATTTGAGATACTTTTTTTAATTAATTCAAGTCATTAAAAAGCACGTTATTCACACTGGAAGACAATTGTTAAATTGTAAAGCATATCTTGCCACTTACCATGATTGACTTAAATGTGTGGCTAAACTTTTAGAGAATGCAATGATTTCATATAAAAATAAAAATTATGTTGATGACGATGCTCTTTCGTCTCGTTTATCTAAATTTCACGCCAGGATTTGTCAGTTTGGATGTATATTGCTTTTCTCATATTAGCTCAAATTCATACACAAAACAGAATTGATTGTAGATATACCTAAAGCTAAATTTGGCAACAATAACGATGGTAATGTCTGTAGAAGATTTTTTAGATGCAGATATCACTGGTGTTGATTCCAATTTGTTATACCAATTTGAAGTCATCATTGAAGTAAAATCAAGTGGCCACTAGGTTCATTTACAAACGGTTGAGGACTGATATCAAATATTAAAATTATATTTATCATTATCCACTTACAATGCATAAAATTCTTATTCATGGCACAACTTAGAAAAAGCACTGTAGTGCTTAGAGGATTGCTCTCCAAAGAAGCCGATGAGGCAGGCAACAAACATTTCAAGCTATACAGGCAGAATTATACTCGAAAATTTCCATGGAGGAATATTTAAGTATATTGAATAAATATTAACATTTTTTTTTTCTTTTCTTATTTTTTCTTAATGAAAATCCTGAAAATCACTTTATCTAAGCTTTATATGATTAGAAAATATATGTTTAACAATAAACTGGGATTAAATAATATTGGCCGCCTAGATTCGTAATAGACTCCTATGTGCGTCGTGACGAGTGTAAATCAAATTGAATTGGGATTTAAACTCTTTTAAAGGTATTTAAACACAGGGATTCTTTATTTATAACTCTGTGTGTGTGTGCGTGTGTGTGTTTGTGTGTGGGTGTTTGTGTTTGTGTGTGTCTGTCTGTCTGTCTGTCTGTAAATTATTTATTCCACTGAACTATTGGAATGTTAAAGTAATTTTAGTGAAAAAAATTTTTCCCCCTTGAGCCTGTCGGCTAAAGAAAGAATAACAAAGATCTTTATGAGTTGCCTCCTTGACCATCAATTTTCATGATTTCTATTTTTTTTATTTTTTTTTTTTCACTTATCTGTGATCCAGTTTTCTTTAGGAGATAAATTTTCAAATTAATCAGTTTAATCCTGTTGGCCCCGCTTGGAAATTTATTCATGTGTAAGCCAAATAAATGACACTATAATCATGCCACATTCTTCTGACTCGTACCGCCTAATTGTAAAATACTTGTCAGACACCAAATCTGATTTTCATACCTATCAGTTTAAGGAAGAAAGATCGGTTAGGGTGATCTTGAGAAACCTTCACCACACAACGCCAGTAGAAACTATTAAAGAAGAACTAATATCTATGGGCTTCAAACTGCACAAATCCTCTGAATGTACTAAATTTTGAGAAGACCCAGCAGTGTGTGCGCTGTGCCAGTAGCAGCATCCACAGCTAACTACAAAGGAAGCCAAACTTACAAAAACGTTCGTAACAGATTCCAGAGGACGCAGATCTACTGGACCTTATTCAATCGAAACGCCATGCCAGAGCCATGTGGCAAAGAATCAGGCATTGATGATGGAAATCCTATAAATACCTTACCAAACTCCTTGAAAAACACATGGCTAATTTAATATCCGAATCCTACAATTCCTATCTTTCTTCACTCTTTACCTCAGACAACTCCCTCTTGACTACCACTAAAAACTCCTAAAATATCAACCCGCATCCCATCCCCTGCGACGTGAAGATGGTTCATGGACAGCTTCTGAGGAGAAGAGATCCAACGAATTTGCCAAGTATAATTTTCCCCCATCCTAACTCTAACCCCACCCACACAACAACGGTTCATGAATTTCTTAATTCACCGATTCTTCTCTCCTTATCTCCTACAGCAATTGACCCCTCTGAGGTAAAGTATCTTTTAAATCCTCAGGCAACTTCCTTATAAAGCAGTAATATTCCATACCTACCTATACAATTGCATCCTCCGGGCAATCTATTTCCCTTTCCTCCTTGTTCCATGGATTGGCTGGGTCAACAATAGCCTTGGCATTTCCCCATCAGCCATTCTGGCAACATGCCCTGCGTACCTCAGCCGTCTTAATTTCATTGATCTAACAATTTCGGCCTCTCCAAAGGTCGTGTACAGTTCCTGCTTTGTATGGCGTCTCCATTCTTCTCCAACTTTTACGCCTCCGAAAATTCTTCGAAGAAGTTTTCTTTCAAAGATCCTGAGCTCTTTCTCGGCTACCATCGATGCTGCCCAACTCTCTGATCCATACAGGAGTACGGGGTGTACTAACGTTTTATAGAGGTGCAGTTTAGTCTTTCTTGGGAGTATTCTCTTGTTGAGCTGCCTAGCTAGACCAAAGTAGCATCTATTTGCTGAGGCAATCCTCTTTCTGATCTCTACATCGGGGCTGTTGTCTTGTGTCACTATAGATCCCAGGTACTTAAACTCAGAGACCTTTCCAAAATTATACTGTCTTATGGTCACCGTTTCACCTGGCTTTGGAACCTCTTCTGTAACCATGTACTTAGTTTTGGACTCATTCACCTGTAGTCCAAGTTTACTGGCTGATCTCGCCAAAGCTATAAATGCCTCACTGACTGATTGCAAAGAGCATCACACAATGCCTACACCGTCGGCGTATGCCAACAATTGCATTAGCCTGTTAAATATGTTTCCATCTTTCCGTGAACCCGCATCTCTTATTGCCTTCTCTAAAGCTAGGTTAAACAATAAACAGGCCAATGCATCACCTTGCCGCAGAACCTTCTTTGCATGGAATTCTTCTGACCTTTCACCGTTTATCTTTATCACACATCTAACATCCCTCATAGTGACTTTAATAATTCGTATAAGTCCTCTCAGGGCACTGTATAGCTTTTCACGTTGTATACAATCATACGCCGCTTTAAAGTCTATGAATAAAGGGTGTGTTTTTATTTGATACTCTCGACCCCTTTCTAAAATGGTTCGCAGGCAGAAGATTTGGCCCGATGTGGATTTCCCTCTACTAAAGCCACACTAGTACCGACCAAGTTCCCTTTCAGCATATCGCAAGAGACGTTTAAATAGTACTTGGGACAGTATCTTATATGCGCATGAAAGCAACGAGAGTCCTCGATAATTATTCCATGCATATCTATCACCCTTTTTGTGAGTAGGACATATTATTGACATGATCCGGTGAGTGGGCATCACCTCATTTGTCCAAATTATCAGAAGAAGGTCCTGAAGTGCTTTGATGAGTCCTCTTCCACCATTTTTTAAAAGTTCCGCTGGCAGTGCATCAGCTCCAGGGGCTTAATTAATTCTCAGCTTGCAGATAGCATCTTCAATCTCATCCTCATCAGGGGGCTCGAGATCTGATCCTTCCAGCAGGCTTATCCTGTTTTCTTCTTCGTCGTCCTGAGCATAGGTTCTCACTTCCTCACTAGCGACTCCTTCATAGTAGAGAAGATTACGAAAATAGTTTCTCCACTCTGTAAGGACTTTATACTTCTCTGAGACCGAGTTACTCTCTTTATCCCTGCATGATTTTAGCTTATTCATGTAGGGTTTCCTTTGTTTGTTGACAAGTTCCGACTTGTTTTCTTCCGAGAAATACCTACTTTCCTGGCTACAGCGCAGCGATTCCATCTTCTACATCTCCTCCCTCTCCTTCTGTCTCTTCTTCTTACGGTATACCCGTTTCTCATCCTTTCTTCCTCTGTCTATATTCTTCGGCTGTTTTTCTTGTGCTTTTTCTAATCACGGCCTCATTGAGAGATTCTTCCTTTCCTTGGCTGTTCTACACTCTTCGTCAAACCACGCCGACCTATGTTCCTTCTCCTGTGGTCCCAAGACTTCTCCAGCTGCTTCCATTATTGCCTTATGACACCCTGACCAATACCTCCCAATGTCCTGGTCTCCATTATAGTTTCTTTGGCATATCTTTGTATCAAGTACCTGAGCATAGGTACGCTGTCTACATATTTTTCAGTTTTTCCAAATTAAAACTTTTGGGTTTCTCTGCAGTTTTAAAGTTCCTGACTCAAGATATCTTAGCAGTTATGTGCGCTATGCTAAGAAAATAGTCCGAGTCAACGTTAGCCCCTCGAATGCCCTCGCATTTCGCAGGTTGCTCCTATGCCGTCTTCCTACCAGAATATGGTCAATCTGGTTTACCACAGACCGGTCGGGTGATGTCCAAGTGCCCTTGTGAATATTCCTATGTGGGTAGCAGGTGCTTCCCACTACTAAGTCTCTGGACGCTGCAAAGTAATGAGCCTTTGTCCATTGTCGTTGGTCGCATCATGAAGACTGTGTTTCCCTATTAATTGCTGGTATATATCTTCTTTAACTTGGCATTAAAATCTCCAGAAATCACTTTCATATCATACTTCGGACATGCATCTAGAGTCTTTTCAAAAGTTCATAAAAGACATCTTTATCTTCTTCATCAGACACCTCTGTAGGGGCATGTACACTTAGTAGGGTGTAGTTGTAGAACTTTCCACGAACCCTTATCATACATATTCTTGGGCTTATAGATTTAAAGCCTATTATCAGCCTATTCCCCTCACAATGAACCCAGAACCAAATTCATGTCGGTTTTCATGACAGCTGTAGTATATGGAGTGACGTATTTTTTCAACAATTCCCTGTCCAGTCCATCTGACCTCCTGGATAGCGCCTATGTCAATCTTATATTTATCTAATTGTTCTAAGAGCAGTTTTAGTGCTCCGGGTCTATAAAGGGACAATACATTCCAGTATCCAAAGTTAGGAATCCTATGGGGGTGCCGGATCGATTCCTTACAAGACTGATATTATCCGAGGCTACTTTGGGTTTCACGATAATAGAAGTTTCGGGTAGTGGGGCTGTCCACCCTCTCTCCGTACCCTAGTCCGCTGATGGGGCTGTCATCTTAATGCATCCAGACCTGTATCCCCGTCCGGGGCGGCTACCTAGGGAAGGTAGCCCAAGGGTGAGTACTGTATGTGTCCTTGTGTGCAGTATGCTGTGATTGTGTACTGTATGAATGTTAGAGTACTGTTCCCCCAACCTGGAGGGCCAGTAGCTGACTGCGGTACAATGACCGGTCGATGGGGTAGCCACTTCCCTACACCTAATGTTCTATATTTTTTTCCGCTTATGTATGATTGTATTGTTTTTTTCCAAAGAAGAGTAATTTTGCATACAACAAGCAATAAAACGGAATAAAAGTTATTGTATTGTTTTGTAAAATCTCTCGGCTAGTTATGATTTTAGTTTGAGTTATGTGTGTTATTCTTAAGGGACTTTGTCCCAGAAATAAATTTTATTTCTATTCTATATTGGATGACTAAATCAACTATCCATTTTCATTTCCACTAAATTTTGTTGAAATCAAAAATAATTTTTTTTTTTTTACCTTTAATATTTTGTAGGATTTTAGAAGAAAAGGGGCTGTCAATTTCTAATGAAATGTGAATTATTTGCGCTATCTCACATATTTCGCCACCGATTATGACCAAACTTTAAGGTCATTTAGAAACCCTAAAACTGCATAGTTTAGACCAAATCAGGAGGTAGCAGGATTTCCCCATATTGAAATATCTCAAGTTATAGCTGACCTCAGATTTTTTCATTCACATCAGTTTTTGTCCTCTAAAATCTGAAGTAAATCCAATGTTATATATATGCATGGATAAAAAGCAGAATGTATGCTTATTCTTGCGATGCCATTACTATTGTAATCGGTTGAACACAGCAGTTGTTATGACCTGTGATATTGTTGATAAAATCTCAACTTCAAATTTTTAAACACCTCAAAAATGGTTAAACAATCAATATTTTTTGAGTCTGATAAAATTTCACACATAAGGGTTTTATGGTGCGCTAAATAGATATTTGAGGTCAGTTGTTCATGAAAAAAAGTTTCCACTGATTTACAGCGGATTTCCTTGGAATTTTGTTATTTTTTGGGAGTTTTATTCCAGTAAAATAAGAACATAAACGGATCTTTATGTTTTTTGGGGTGCTGAATCTGAATCTGAAGTTTGCTACTACGGCAACCATCGGCTTCATATTCAAAATCGCAAAAAAAAACCGCTATTTTTGTTTTTTTATCTATAACACGATAACGAAGAAAATCTTTAAATATTAATTGTAGCTGGAACTAGTACTTACATAATGAAAAAAAGTAATCCGAAATCGAACCATTTTTTGCGAAGTTACGTTATTGGGAAAAAATGGAGAAATTGGCCAACTTGCCGTCAGTCCCACAGCTCCGTGAAAACGCGTTTGTCGTACTCTTTTGGCTTTAACTCTGGAAATATTTGTCCGATACAACATTACTTTTTTTCATCTTCAAGCTAATTAAATTTTCTATAAGAATTTATAAATGAAGTTATAATGAAACCCCGTAAAATGTACATGCCAGCCCGTTAATAAAAACGTACTGTTGTAAAATCCACGTGTTTTTTGGCACATTTGTCGCTCTAACGCCTTAAATATTTGTTCGATCCCAAATTTCTTTTTTCTATCTCAAAGCTGATTAAATGTGCTTTCAGATGATATATATGTAAATTATATTAAATCCTGTAAACCACCAAAGTTAGCACGCTAAATGTGTATGTTTTGGCAAAATATGTGAATTAGGACATGTTCAGTAGACTAGTGTGGGTATTTCACGGTGTTAATTAAAAGTTTCATATAGAGGATCTAATAGTAAATGTAACCAGCTTTTAGATAGAAATATTAAATTTTGGATCGGACGAATGGTTTAGAAGTTATAGCGAATAATGTGCCAAAAAAAACATGTATTTTACAGAAGTAAGTGATTTTCAGCGTGATAGCTTGTGTATTTCAAGAATTTTGATAAACATTTCATATATAGGATCTAATTGTAAATTTAACCACCCTTCAGATTGAAATAAAACATTTAGAATTGGACAATTACTTTCAGAGTTATAATGTTAAATGTGCCAAAAACCATGGACTTAACGACATTACGAGTTTTTGGCGTCTGGGATATTATATTATATGGGATATTATAACTCCGAAAGTATTTGTCCGATTCAAAATGTTTTTTTCAATCTGAAAGGTGGTTAAATTTCCAATTAGATCCTATATATGAAATGTTTATCAAAATTCTTGAAATACACAAGCTATCACGCTAAAAATCACTTACTTCTGTAAAATACATGTTTTTTTGGCACATTATTCACTATAACTCCAAAACCATTTGTCCGATCCAAAATTTAATATTTTTATCTAAAAGCTGGTTAAATTTACTATTAGATCCTCTATATGAAATTTTTAATTAACACCGTGAAATACCCACACCAGTCTTCTGAACATGTCAAAATTTACATATTTTGCCAATCATACACATTTAGCTCGGGTGGTTTACAAGATTTAATATAATTTACATATATAGCGTCTGATAGCAAATTCAATCTGATATCGAAATTTGGGATCGAACATATATTTGAGGAGTTAGAGCGACAAATGTGCCAAAAAACACACATAGCATACGTAACTGCAATTAAACGTGAAGGAATCATTTCTCTATCTCGGCTGAGAGCTGAGAAAAAAAAACAACGTGATTTTCATATATTTTTTTTTCTCGGCTCCTAATGCCCATTAGCGGCTATAATTCTAGTTTTGCACTATTATAGGTCCCTACTACACACAAAAAAAAATCTGTGAGTCACAACTCCAAACGTTCCCTTGTTAGTAACAAATGTTATAAAAAAAAAAAAATATTTTCCATTAAATTTTTGACAAGTACTCGACATTATGTAGTCAAATTTTCGATTCGAGCAACAGAATTAGAGCGTGTCAAACAACGCGTAACGCCCTCGCTTTCCCCCAAAACATATCGCTTTTTACCAACTAGGTCACGTGTAAAACATGTTCTTTGTTAAAATTAATTTTGTTAATTATCTATGACATCAAATTTATTAATTATTCCACTAATTGTAGTATATAACCTTTTTTCTATTAACATTATTTGTTTCAATTGAAGAGCCTTTTGTTGTTGAAAGTATGACATTTTGTTGTATTCCATTGAATAAAGGTAGGGATAAAACGTTTGATGGAATGATGCAGAGGATCTAAACCAAATACTTTACGTCATACTTAAGAAATGTGAATAGACGTATTATTTTGGTCATCGGTGGCTAAGGATCACCAGTTGTGGTCTGTAACGTTTTAAAAGGGGGAACATACATAACATTTTAGGACGACAGGCTAAGAGAGAAGTTCCGTGAATCATTTTTATTAAAATAAACGAGTTCATTTATGCCTATTAGAACACATTTGATATCCTCAACTATTGCTCTCTCATAAAAATAGCGTAACTTACTTTTAAACTACATAAGATTCAAATTCAAACAGAAGAGCGAGGTAATTATTGTTGTTTGTTTTAATAGAATTGTCATCATTGAAAACATCAGGAAAGCTGTTGATGTGCTCGGGAATGAAGCTAATACATAACGTAGAAAATAATTTAAAACTAATCCAGATTTTTGTTTTAATGACCACATAACTATTTAAAATAGTCCCATTTTAAATTTATTTTCTGTAGAAACGGGAAAACCCCAACCAGGCCCTTTCATCTCTTTCCATTCAGTATCCAAGGACGTGAAACATTTCAGAAGCCGTTCCACTTTGCCTCCTTTGATGAGTATTAACATGTTTGTTTTCTTGTCTTACATTTGAAAATTGGTATTCCTTAATATACCGGTAAGTGCTGATGTTTTGAATTTTCTGTAAGCTTTTAGAACTGATTATGAATGTTGAACATTCAAAACTCTTCTCCGAATAAAAGAATTCTAATAGAAGTGGGAAATAATTCATAAATCCCAGTTGTGAGAGAAAATAGTCTTTGTCTTTTTTTTTGTTTTTGTTTTTTGTGAGAGGTCCAACTACTCATGATCAACTAATTTAGCAATCTCAATAGTTGAAAAAACTTAATGAGTGGAGATAAGTAAATGAACATTTAAAATCAGTTAATGATCTTATGGACTAGAGTTGGTGCATAAGATCATTAACTTTCTGTAAATTCCTGTCCATTCACACATCATTTAGGTTCCAAATCATCTGTGTTTTTGGAACAGATTTTAATATGGATGCCAATAGATCTTAAGCATTATACTTTAAATTTGCTCAGTATCTCAACTCTAATTTATAAATTTACAATCGATTATTTCAAATCATGTGAAGTCAGTAAAAATGAACACTTAAGATATAACTAGTTAACTATACTAAAGTAGAATTACCTTATAAGATTTATAAACATAAGAGATAAAAATCAATAATCAATTTTGTCATCGAGGAATTTATCTCCCCTTGTCGCATGCGCTTCGTCACCTACGATTACGGTAGTACACTAAAACGATCATAATGAAGCAACTTCAGATCGGTGCATCGCGCCTTTACAAACTGTTATGAAAAACAAACATACCACGATGATTTATAGTCCTTACTGTTCCCTATCGCCATTTTGAAATAGTTTTACAGTTCTAGAGGAACATACATGATATTGAGTATAGATTTTATACTGAAGTTACCCTTAATTATATAACTTGTCTATGTTCTCGCTTAGTTTTAACAAAGAAGTATAACCATTAGAACAAACTCAAAAAAATTAGCTGAAACTGAAGTCGATGAGCCGACCAACACCAACCTTCCCTCATGTTCATGTCCGAGTAGTCATTTAAATAAACTAGTAATTGCAAAATAATTATTTGCACGGGCTTAATTATTTCCTTCTTATCCTCATCACTACCAACTGTTGACAATGTTCATTTCGTTCCATCTGAGGCTGAAAACGTACAAGCTCAAATATAAACCTTTTTTCAGTCATACAGGGAGGCGAAACTATCTTTTTATCATTTTTGTTTCGCTCACGATTAAATTCTTGATTTTCTTTTTTACCTGAGCCAGCTTATAATTTTATTAAATTGCATGAATGTATTTAATTGTATGAATGTATTAAATTATTTCTTACTGACTGAACCTCTGATCATCTTCTTCATATATAATTCGTTATATTTATTTAATTTTAAACGGCCTGTCAGATGATCTACTGATTGTTACTACTATCTACTGTTACTACTATCTACTAGTTCTTACTTATTGTTAGCAAAAATAAGAAGTTGAGAAAGGAACACAATTTATAACAAAAAAATTGGTATGTAATTTAGTAGATCATCTGACTGGTCATTTAAAATGAAATAAATATAGAATAGAATAGAATAGAAAAATAATTTTATTCTGAGACAAAGTCCCCTAAGAATACAGATAAGTACTGGTATAAATAAATTAAATCTGGTCCGAGACATAATAAAATAAACAAAATAAAGAAAAACAATAATACAATAATGACACTTTGTACATAGATGATAGTTAAATATACAGAAAAGAAAATAAGATAATATTCTACAAATGAGAGAAAATAAAAAGAATTAAGAAAAAAAATATTTTGGTATGTGGCGGTCGAAAGAATCGAGAAGAAAAAGATAGAAGTGGTGTGACCTTCCGATATACATGTGAAATGAAAATGAAACGAAAAATTAAACTTTATTCTGGGACTTACTGTCCCCTAAGAATAAAAAATAATGCACAGTTAAAAGTACTATTGTCTGGCATATTATTTACAAATTAGATGTCTCAGTAATTTTAACACACATTTTTTACAGGAAAAAAAAAATTAAATTAAATTAAAAATAATAAATAAATATAAGAAATAATAATTATAAAATAAAATAAAATCATATATATATATATATATATATATATATATATATATATATATATATATATATATATATATATATATATATATATGAACACGTTAAAAGAAAAAAAAGAAAGAAAAAAGAAAAAGAAAAAGGTGATTCTAAGTATTCATTTGATTATTGACATATTTGCGGAAGATTGATTGTCTAAAAGGTACAGGAATAAATTATTTTTAAAGGAAGTTATGGAAGCTGCTTTACGAATAGAAGTGGGTAGGGAATTC
Organism: Euschistus heros; assembly: GCA_003667255.2. NCBI lineage: Eukaryota > Metazoa > Arthropoda > Insecta > Hemiptera > Pentatomidae > Euschistus > Euschistus heros. The sequence continues at coordinate 1,312,559 of RCWM02000005.1, forward strand.
CAGAAGGAGGTAGCACAAATGATGAAGGATTTGTCAAAGGAAGCGGTTTTATGTGAGGGGATATATAGGTTAAAAGGTTGGGATCTAGTGTTTAGGAGGTGGATAGAAGAACGTAGAGTTAATAAATCAAGAATATAGGAAGGGTTTTTGGTTTTCAGACATTGGAATAGGAAAGTACCCAGAAAGTATTGCCGTCGGAATTTAGGAAATAGCCTCCCAAGCTCAGAATATCAGCAAGTAACGTGTGACCGCCTGGGTATCCCGAAGATAAATCTAATGAAACAGTTCATCAGTCTCGCTTCATCTCGAGATCCCCCGACAGTCCCCCATAAACCAAGCAACAGTAATCAAAGCAAAGGAAAACAAGAGAAGACACTAGAAGTTGATGGGTACTCTGGGAAAAGGAATCCCGAGATCTATACATTCGTTTAAGGATTAAGATGGATTTTTTGGAAATTTGAGCGATATGGTTATTCCAGGATAAGTGGTGATCAATGGTAACTCCTAAATTTTTAATAGAGTTTTGGAACTGAATAGGAAGGTTATTGAGGTAAAGCAATGGATAGTAAGGAAGGGTGTTGAGGATGGGTTTTGAACCGATGAGGATAGCCTTAGTTTTCTTTGGATTCAGATATAACTTATTCTTCACTGCCCAACGGTTGATGTTATCAATGTCTTCCTGAAGTTTACGAGGTGCCTCGAGCATATCTGAAGGATGGAAAGATAGGTAGATTTGAAGGTCGTCTGCATATAGGTGACAATTAGAACTGTGGATAATGCTGGGTAAATCATTGATATAGATAGAAAATAGGGTTGGTGACAGGGAGGATCCTTGTGGAACACCTTGGGTTAAAGGTAGGGAAGATGAAGGAGGACTGTTGGGTATATTGACTGACTTAGAACGATGAGATAAGAAGGAGTGGAACCAATTTAGGGCACTATTAGATAGGGAGAAGTTTTGAAGTTTAGATAGGAGAATTGAATGGTCAACACAATCGAAAGCTTTTGAAAAATCAAACAAGACAAGGATCGTAATTTGTTGTTGGTCCATGGAGGAATAAAGATCCTGTGTGATTTTCAACAAAGCTGACTGAGTGGATTAACCGGAACGGAAACCTGATTGGAACGGATTAAGGAGGTTATTATGCTCTAGGAAGGAGGTAATTTGGGCGTTGACCAATCTTTCGAGTGGCTTTGATAAGTTTGAGAGGATGGAAATAGAGCTAAAGTCTGATGCGTTGGATGGAGAAGGGATTTTATTTAACGGGGGGACTAAGGCCTTTCTCCAGGCTATAGGAAAAATGGAGTTTTGTAAGGAAAAATTATGTATGTGTAGAAGGGCCGGAAGAATAGTTGGAAGACAGAGTTTGATTATTTTTATCGGGATTTGATCAGCACCACAGTCATTAGTTCGGGATTTGAGAATAGAAGTGATAAGGTCATTGGGAAGAATGTGAGGGAAATAGAAGTTATCGGGATTGAAAGCAGCTTGAGGAGTAAAGTATGACATAGGTAAAGAAATGGTTTGAGGTTTATCAGGAAAAGGATTTGCAAAGAAATAATTTAGGTCGTCGGGAGTGACTAGGAAATTGGAAAAATAAGAGGAGCTGGTAATAGACAATTTTCTAAGGATTCTCCACTTGGACTTTGGATCTGGAGCCAGGGATATGATATTACAGAAATATTGTGCCTTGGCACGGCGGAGAGTAGAGTGAGCGAGATTTCGAAGGTGTTTGAACATAAAATAATTCTCAGGTGTCCGAGTGCACCTGAAACGTTTTCTGGCAGCATCACTTCTCTTCATAATTTCTTTAATTGCTGGGGAAATCCAAGGAGCTGGGGGACGCCGGAATATGGATCTTTTAAGAGGAGCTAAGTGATTGAGAAGTGAAAGGAGATTTGATGAGAGGCATTCCACCATCTCATCAACGGAATAGGAAGAAAAGATAGGTTCAATAGAATGTGAGAGGTTATCAAGTAGCGGGTTTATACTTTCTGGAGTTAATGAGTCGAGATTTCGCCAGGATATTTGCTTAAGGATGGGGATGGGAGTGAGGATGTTGTACGATATTTGAATGAGGCCATGAGAGGAGAGAAACGGTACAGGATGTTGGGAGTATGTGAGTAGATTTTTAGGAGAATCGATAATAAATAGGTCTAGGAGAGTGTCAGAGAACTGGGTATGATGGGTTGGTTGGAATGGTACAATAAATAAATCAAGGGGATATTGTAAATTAGGTCAATTAGGTATGTCTTATCAGAGGAATTGGTATTGAGAGGAGATTAGTATTGAGGTCTCCTGTTCTTATAATGTTATTATATTGGGGAATATGGGTGAGAAGGGACGTTACAAAGGTAGGATCATATTTGACTTGAGAAGGGCGGTAGGCTACAACGTAAAGAAGAGAGGAAGATTCAAAGGTGATTTCGGTGACTAGGTATTCTATATTAGGAGTTTCGGAAGAGGGTGATTTTTGAAGGATTTTAACTCTCATGCTATCATGAACGTATAGACCAACGCCTCCTCCATTTCGGTCCACACGGTCATGACGGACGAGAGTATAATTAGGAATATTTACAGAGGAAGAGGGAGCACTTGGTTTCCGAGATGGCAATAATATGGTATAAATTATGTAGAAAATGGAGAAGGAATTCATCATAATGTGCTAGGAAGGATTGAGAGTTAACATGGCAGGTTAAAAGGATGTTATTCATAGGTAGAGAAAGAAGAATAGTTTTTGTGGAAGGGTTTGTGATACTGACTTAGGAAGCTAATTAAGGAAAAAGGGCAATTTGATTCATAAATTTGATAGATAGCGAAACAATAGCTAGATAAAGACAAATAAAGAACAAATATAAATATAAATTAAAAATATGTAGAATATAAATACAAATACAAAATGGTATAAAAAAGAAAATCATAAAAAATCGAAAAAGAGTAAATTCCTTTTGTTTTATAAAAAATGAACAAACAATAATTAAAAATATATATAAGTTATAGAAGACGGAATTGAAAATCTTAAAATGAAGTATAATGTATAAAGAGAGATAAGATAATGTGTTTGGATAGCTCTTGAATCTGTGTGATATATAAGAAGATAAAAATGAAATATAAAAGTGAAATATGAATATAAAGAAGTAAAGAAAACTAAATAAATGAAAATAAGTAAAATATGAAAATAAGGGCAGAAAACTGTTTCTTTTCTCTCATTTGAAAATTTCCAAATCCTCCGGTTTATTCACAATCACGGCAGGCTGGCTGTCATCACGGCGGTACCTGACCCTTCCTCGGGCGAAACAGACCTACTTCACCTTGCCTGCAGCCTTCACCTGCCTAGCTAGTTAGTAAAGCTGCCTGCTGGCCGGAGTCATGTCTTCCCCGATATAGACTCTATCGTCGCCGTCCTATCTGAGGTGTCTGGTGGTAAAGTCCCTTTTCACTTTTCGAAGACGGATAAACTTTTCTCGGATCGACTGTCGTACAAAGCGCACGGCGATCGGCGGAGGGCGTGCATCTTCCCTTCTCTGCCTTCTCCTCTCAACCATATCCAGATCCTCGACACTGAACTTTATTCCCAGTGCCGCCCCTACCGAGCAAACAACTCCGTCTGGCGTTTCCCCAGATTTCAGAGGAATCCCTCTAATCTCTAATGAATTAACCAGCTGATTCTGCTCAATCTGGTTAATTTTGGCCTCAAGGGTTTGAACTTGAGACTTTAAATTTTTGTTATCTTGTAGAAGTTTTTCTATAAGTTCCTCAAATTTTTTTGTTCGATCCTCCATCGATTTAAGCCTCTCAGAGTTTCAAATGATATGTCGGCCTGCTTATTTTTATTTATGTGTTTGTGAATATTAACCAATTTATCCTGAGCTTTGTTGTATTTGTTTATTAAATATAATCAGTGTCTTACAGTCACAGTGTAATTATTTTGAGTACTCCCAAATTGGTGACCCCGAAATGGATGAGAAAAAACAACAAATCACCGCTTTGGAAAACGTATTCACACAACTTAAAAGCAACTCACAACCAGCCCACTGTAAGTCATGTTTCTATTAATATTCCACCCTTTTGGAAATCTGGAGCAGATCTGTGGTTCGCACGAATAGAAGCACAATTTGATATAGCAAAAATTGCAAATGAAAGAACAAAATTTAATCACCTTGTAGCAACTCTGGATATTGAAACTATTAAGTCAGTTGCCGATATTCTACGATCCACAGATCCCACAGCTGATCATATTTTACTTAAAAATGTCATAATTAAACGTTGCACTGACAGCAATGAGCAAAAAAATTCGTAAGTTACTATTAGGATTAGAATTAGGAGACAAAACACCCTCACAACTATTGAGGGCCATGAAAGCTTTGAAAACTTCGTCAATGTCAGAAGAAATAATCAAGCAACTGTGGATACAAAGACTTAACGTTATACAGAGACGTAGCAACCCAAGCGATTTTACAGGCGACAGACGGGAACTTAGATAAGTTAAGCGACATTACAGACAAGATAGCCGAGATTAATAACCCTTCATCCATTAACACCATCACGGACAAAAATCAGCAAGTTTATTCGGACCTCAAACTGGAGATAGAGGCATTGAGAGGTGAAATAAGAAACCTTTCTTCACAATTTAGAAGATGAACACCAACCCCAGGCAGAAGCAGAACACGAACACAGCAGCGGTCAGGCTTCTCACAGCGCGCAGATTACAAGTCCAGCCCTAAGGAGTGCTGGTATCACCTAAAATTTGGCAAAGAAGCTAAAAAATGCCAACCACCATGCTCTTTCAATTTAAAAATCTAGTCCTGAGCCAGGCAACGGCGGCGTGCACCTGCCACACAAAGACAAGCCGCCTTTTCTTAACTGACCGAGAGACTAAAGTCTCATTTTTGGTAGACACAGGAGCAGATGTGCCTATAATTCCTCCAAGACTCGGGGATAGGAAAACAACGCCTTCAAAATTCCTGCACGCAGCGAACAACTCGCGCATAGTTGTTTACGAGCAATGCAAACTAAAATTGGACTTTGAACATTCAAAGAAATTTGATTCTTCATTTCTCATAGCTGACGTCTCCAAACCTATAATCGGATCCGATTTCATCACACATTTTATCTTTTGGTAGATTTACCCGGACAAAGAATCATCGATTCTCTCGATCGAGGGACTCATTTCTTCCACTACGTACATCCTTTTTCCAATGCGACATCGAACCAACAGGCAGAATCAACATAATTGATCCAATCGACCCTAATTAAGCGCTACTATAAACATACGATTCCATTACATAGACGTTCCACCCACTTTGCAAGAAGTCACAAAAGTGAGGCACTCAACACAACATCGCATCGAACCTAAAGTAAACCCCGTGAGTTCTAGGCCACGAAGATTAGCACCTGACAAACTACTGATGGCCAAAAACGTATTTGAAACCATGTCTATGTCTATGTCGCCCTTCGAGCAGTTCATGGACTAGTCCCTTACATATAGTGAAGAAAAAGAACGGGGAATGGCGACCGTGTGGGGATAATATATTATTGAACTAGGTTATCATACCCAATAGATACACACTTCCCAATATTTATGACACGTCTAATTTTTTACACAACAAATTTTTTTTTTCTACAATCGACTTAGTACGAGCTTACTAACAGATTCCAGTAGCACCTGAACATGTCAAAAAAAAAGCCATAGCAACCCCATTTGGTTTATCTGAATTTCTTTTTATGCCGTTTGGATTAAGAAACAGTGCTCAGACATTTCAACGCTTTTTTCATAAAATCCTTCACAATCTTCCATTTTGCTTCATATACTTAGATGACATCCTCATAGCTTCAGACAACCTAAAAGAACACATGCATTAGCTAGAAACAGTCTTCCTACGCCTAAAGGAATGTGGTATCAAGTTAAACTTATCATAATGCGTTTTCTGTAAACCGTCGGTATCATTTCTGGGCGATGAGATTTCTGAATTTGGCATTAGACCAATTGAGAACAAACTAAGTAAAATAAAAACTAAGTAACAGTAGAGAAAGGTAAAAACGAAAAATGGGAGATCACATGCAACAGCATTGACAGTGTTCTTGGTTATAACAAATCTAAGAAAGCATGGAGTGTACTAAAAAGTTTAAGAAGGAATACGGTCCCAAAATGTGATTATAAGCAAAGAGAAATGGATAGAACACTACAAGAATTTGTATACAGAAGATAGGGAACAGTTTAAAACAGAATCAATATCCCTCGAAGAACGGGAGAGGAGAGGAAGAGATAATTATAATTACGGAGGAAGAAATTTGGGAGGCGCTTAAAACAGAAAACCTGCGGGACCAGGAGGAATACCGGTGGAGTGTTTAAAAGCAGAAGGGAGGTTGTAATTCAGGCATTAGTTAATATATTCAATTTAATTTTGCAAGGGCATTCCAGAAGAACTGAGACTGGGATACCTAACATCCATCAATAAAAAAGGAGATAAAAGTACATATGGCAACTACCGAGGAATATGTGTCCAAAGGACAGATTGGAGACATGTTTTATGACACCGGAGGAACAGAGTGGTTTCACAGCTGGTAAATTCTGCATTGATAATATATTTATAATGAGACAACTAATAGAAAAATCACTTGAGGTATGCATGATGATATAGAAGGATCAATACAATTAGGATTGATGAATTAAGTGCCACTTCTATTGAGATTATTTTATTTGAAAACTAGTTTCGAATGCTAAACATTCATCTTCAGTTCTTCGAGGTAACTAAAACACTAAAACACAAGTGTTTTAGTTGCCTCGAAGAACTGAAGATGAATGTTTAGCATTCAAAACTAGTTTTCAAATAAAATAATCTCAATTGAAGTGGCACTTAATTCATCAATCCTGATTAATAGAAAAATGCAAGGAAAGGCAGCAAGAACTACATTTAGCATTTATAGATTTGGAAAAAGCATATGACCATGTTCCTAGGAAAGAAATGTGGAGAGCTCGGCAGGAACGAGGCATTGACCCAGGCCTTATAGGGGCAATCCAGATTATGTACAGAAAAAGTATGTACAAAATTAAACAAGGCAAAAACTTGTCAGCTGCTTTTGAATCCTCGAAAGGTTTAAAACGGGGATGCTGTTTATTACCAACCTTATTTAAAATAGACTTGGACGTAGTGATGGAGCAGTGGTTTAGGGAATTCCTATTGAAGAGGATTTTTTGTGTACAATCTCCTTCGCGGATGATCAGATGGTTATGACCCAGGAAAAAGAAGACCTGATGTTGATGATGAGGAAGCTGATGCGATGTTACAAAGCCTGGGGAATGAAGATAAATTTTGACTAAACCGAATACATGTGTGTAGAGGGGAATGAAGAGGAGGATCTCTGGATAGAAGGAGAGGGATATATGGGTGAAAAGTGATCGCCATATAATAGAGCTGGTCTGAGTATTGATTTATATATTGAGAGTTTTAAACGGAGTGATAGTGTTGGTGATATTAGGAGGTGGTGTAGGATTTTCTCCGAACCACTTTGGCCTTGCCGTAGCAGTGGGCAGAAAGATTTAAATGGCGGTCGAGTTTGATCCCCAGGTACACAATGGAGTTGGAGGGGGCTAGTTCCATCCCAGCTACATGGAGTGCTTTTGGTAGGGTTGTCTTTTTCTTTGCCTGGTGTGAAAAACACTACGCAGTCCGTTTTTTTTCCGGATTTACTTTGATATTTAGTAAATCCAACTGTTGAACTATCTCTTCACAAGCTTCTTCGGCCTGGCGTAGTGCTTTCTTGGCGTTTAAACTATTGCTGTAGATGGCGATGTCATCGGCAAAGGCCGCTACAGTCGACCTGATGTAGTTTTTTTGCCGACCACATCACCAGTATAAATCAAAAATAGGACTGGTGATAGTACGGCCCCTTGGGGGACTCCACAGGTGAGAGGTATGGTGCGAGAGTGCTCCTCCCGAACTTTCACAGAAATATACCTACCACTTAGAAACGAAACTAATATGTTGTAGAGCTGTTCAGGACATTCGAGGTTTCTGAGCTGGCGACATAGTATGCCGTGAGACACAGAGTCGAAAGCCTTAGTACAGTCTATTGAAATCATTGCAGTCGCCGTATTCGTGTTGAAGTTTCGGTTCACCTCAGTCTGTAACTTCATCAGATGATGTTCAGTGCTGAGGTGGGCCTGAAATCCAGCCTGTTCATACGGGACTGCAGAGTGTTCTTCGCAAAAGTCTTTGAGATAACTAAGGATAATTTTCTCATACACTTTTGCGAGATGTGGCAGTAAACTGATGGGTCTGTAGTGGGCAGGTATGTCTCCAGTTTTATTCGGCTTGAGTAGTGGAAATAGGATGGCGTGTTTCCATTGGTCGGGAAAGTATCTCAACCTCAAGCACGAATTGTAAAGGTTCGTGAGGTGCGCAATGCCTCGTCTAGGAAGCTGCTTTAAGAGGACTGTTTGCACCCCGTCATGGCCGGGGGCCCGATTCCCATGAGATTGTCTCAAGATGGCTTTGAGGCGTTTCGGGCTGACGAACATATAATTATTTTCACTAGCCATGACTGGCAGTGGAGCTGCATCGATAGTTCTTGTTTCGATTTCCTCTTGGTAGTAATCAACAAGCAGCCCAGCCCGTTCTGAGGAGGAGAGGAGTCTGTCACCAGAATGTAGTCGGACACAGCAGCTCTTCTTGGTCGCTGACTTTGTCAACTTCCATAATTTTCGGTAGTCCCCATGGGTGGCCAGTAGTCTATCATTCCAAATTGCTGTTTTCCATTGGAGAAAGAGGTTCTTGATCTGATTGGTGATGGAATTCAGTGCCTTTTTTAGTTCCGGGTCCCTAGTTCTGGAATGGCGATTTTTCAATGTCCCCCTGCTTTTTATCAGCGCCATGATGTGGGGGGGGGGGGGGCGCTGGAGATGGGGGGGTTGAGGATGGAAGGTGGGGATGGACGATTTTGCGGCCTTTGTCACTTCTTTCCATTGCCATACCTTATTGCCTCAAATATCCCCTTTATGGTGAGAAATATTATTCATTATTTTTATTTTAACATACCTTGTAATAACCACCTTAGTATATTTTATTATCAGACCTCGGGTAAAAATTTCAAGAAACAAAAAGATTAAAAGTTCAGAAATAAAGTGATTATGATAACTAATTTATTTTCAACATTTGACCCTGCCACTTCAATTAATTATTCCTTAAACTGAATAGTGAGGCATCTTATCAGGTATAAGTATAAAGTATAAGTATAAGTATAAGTATAGATAAGTATAAAGTCCTTAAAGAGTGGAGAAACTATTTCCGTAATCTTCTCAACTATGAAGGAGTCGCTAGTGAGGAAGTGAGAACCTATGCTAAGGACGACGAAAAAGAAAACAGGATAAGCATGCTGGAAGGATCAGATCTCAAGCCCCCTGATGAGGATGAGATTAAAGAAGCTATCTGCAAGCTGAGAAACAACAAAGCCCCTGGAGCCGATGCACTGCAAGCGGAACTCTTAAAAATGGTGGAAGTGGGCTCATCAAAGCACTTCAGGACCTTCTTCTCATGATATGGACAAATGAAGTGATGCGCACTGACTGGAACATGTCAATAATATGTCCTATTCACAAAAAGGGGTGATAGATATGCATGTAATAATTATCGAGGAATCTCGTTGCTTTCATGCGCATATAAGATACTGTCCCAAGTAATATTTAAACGTCTCTTGCCATATGCTGAAAGGGTACTTGGTCCGTACCAGTGTGGCTTTAGGAAAGGGAAATCCACATCAGACCAAATCTTCCTGTGCACCAGTTTAGAAAGGAGTCGAGAGTATCAAAAAAAAACACACCATCTATTCATAGACTTTAAAGCGGCGTATGATAGTATACGCAGACGATGTAGGTATTGTGTGATGCTCTTTGCAATCAGTCAGTGAGGCATTTATAGCTTTGGCGAGATCAGCCAGTAAACTTGGACTACAGGTGAATGGTCCAAAACTAAGTACATGGTTACAGAAGAGGTTCCGAAGCCAGGTGAAACGGTGACCATAAAACAGTATAATTTTGGCAAAAGGTCTCTGAGTTTAAGTACCTGGGATCTATAGTGACACGAGAAAAGACAACAGCCCCGATGTAGAGATCAGAAAGAGGATTGCCTCAGCAAATAGATGCTACTTTGGTCTAGCTAGGCAGCTCAACAAGAGAATACTCCCAAGAAAGACTAAACTGCACCTCTATAAAACGTTAGTACACATATATATATAATACAATAAATCTTGTATTGAAGTATGATATTGAGCATTATTTCTTCAATAATGTTTCCATTCATAGCAGTAATTTTAACGTGGTTCCATTGCAAAGATTAATGAGCTGAAGTTCACGTAAAAACATAATCGGACATCTAATTTTTAATATTAATTTATAAGTTGGTAATACAGATGGACAGAGCCTATTAAAAACCTCTTGCGGATAATGGACTGCAATTTCAGTGCTTACAACGAAAGACCTATGAATCATGTTTTTATGCATAGGCAATAATTTTTAGTGTGGTAGAAATAATTTTATCGATTTCATCTACTTTAAATTTAATTTCTAAACATAATAGTATATGACATTGTGGAAAACCTTCTTTTGTTGCAACTCAACACTGTACACTTAAAATATTATTATAATTTACTTATTTAATTTATAAATATACTTATTTTAGACCTTCCTAGAACTATGAAAATGATGTAGTTAAAATATGGTACAGGTAGGTTCAATAGTTTTATCATTGCAAACTCTATTACAAACTGGCGATAGCCAGATATCGGTAGATTTTTCAACTTCACTGGGATTCACATGTCGCACCACATATTTATAGCTTTTTTAATAATAGGTCAATTAAAAATGAGTAAATTTTATTATTGATTTCTATCTTTATATAACACTGTATCATTGTAACCTTTCTTGAATGGCGCTCACCACCTTTCACCCGTTAATCAAATTTTACTGAGCACCACATATTTATTGCTTTTTTAATGACTATTTAATTCAAATTCTGTAAATTGTATTATTGATAAACCTTCCTTGAGCAATGAGCATGATGTAGTTAAAATTTGAGTAGTTTCCGTTGTTAGTGATCACAAACGAAAAATGGCTTGTCCTTTTATATAATAGTATATACATATATATATATATATATATATATATATATATATATATATATATATATATGTATGTATGTATGTATGTGTATATAAGTCAAGTTCCTTCGAGCAGAAACAGTAAAAAAAAAAGGAAAATAAGAAACTAAATAACTTACACGGGTACTGGTGTAATAGACTGACTTAATTGCTCAGAAATCCTCTTTATACAGGGTGTCCTGAATTTAAATGGCAAAACTTCAGGAACTTATACGGGACCGAAAAACTACGACAAAAAGTCCTTGGAGGTTTGCTCGTTTATGCTTATTTTTAGAGAAAATCGCAAAAAAAGAAACAAAACAAGTTTTCATTTTTATACTTCAAACTCCGTTAATTCCTACCTCCTACATACTTCCTTATCATTCGTTCATATCATAGCGATAGAACCTTCAAAGTTAATCATAACTTTTCCTACTCCTCTCTCTTTACCCAATCTGCAGATGTTCCTCAAGGAAGTATCCTAGGTCCAATCCTCTACACGGTGTATACAGCTGACATCCCGACGCATCCTAGCACCATCCTCACCACGTATGCTGATGACACCTGTGTGTTATCAGTAAACAATGATCCCTTCATTGCCTCCCAGACACTCCAATTACCATATCATAAAACTTCAAGAATGGTGTCAAAAATGGAGAATCAAAATAAATCCAAATAAATCCTATCAAATAACCTTCACCCTTCGTCGTAAACCCACGACCTCCTGTCCAACAGTATCCTTTAATGATGTTCATCTAATCCCCGTTGAACAGATCCGCTACCTAGGACTCCATCTGGACAAACGTCTTACTTGGAATCCACATACAAGACTAAAACGACAAGAAACTGCCCGTCGTTTTCGACTACTTCAACATTTACTTGACAAACGTTCCAACCTTTCAATCAATTACAAAAGACTCATTTACATAACAATAATTAGACCAATTTGGACGTACAAAGTTGAGCTTTGGGGCTCCACTAAACCATCCAATTCATCCCGTATCCAATCCTTACAATCCAAAATCCTTAGAAAAATCCTAAATGCTCCTTACTTCGTCACAAACAAACTTATCCACGAAGACCTTAATATACCTTACGTTTCTGACTTAGCTCAAACCAGATATCAATCCTTTCATATCAAATTCCACAACAATTCAAATCCATTAGTATCACAACTTGCTTCTCATTCCATTCCAGATAATCCTCCGAGGCGCCTGAAAAGAAGATGGCCTCGGGACCTTCTAATATAAAACTTCATAATAAAGAACCTTTATAAGTGCTACCAATAGGTAGGTGCTTTAAAAACAAGTGAAGTGTCATTTTTATCTGTCATCACATTTACTTGATGTATCATATTTTATATTGTATACAGTTGTAAATTTCAATAAATAAATAAAAAAAAAAAAAAAAAAAAAAAAAAAAAAAAAAAAAAATTATACTTATTTATTTGCATTTATATTTATGTTATGTTCTTTTCAGTGTAAATATTGCTCAAAATGTTGTCCTTTTGCACCAATGCAAGCATTACATCTAGCACTCACTTGATAAATTGCAGCTAAACATTGTTATGATAATATTTGGTGCACTGCATCTATAATTCGGTTTCTTAATTGCTCTCTTGAGTTGATTGACACCGAATAAACTTTCTGCTTCAAGGTTCCCCAAACGAAGAAATCCATGGGTGTCATATCAGGTGACCTGGGTGGCCAAGGTAATACTCCTCTACGTCTAATCCATCGTTGTGGATAGTTTATATCCAGCCAAGCTCGAGCAATTCTGCTATAATGACCTGGACATCCATCGAGTTGGAACCACATTTCAATCCACTGCTGTAAGGGAATGTCATCTAAATAATTAGAAAAGTTGTTCTCCAAAAAATGTGTAAATGTGATACCATTCAATCTTCCAGGTAAAAATATGGTCCCACCAGTAATCCGTTCCAAATTCCAAGCCAAACGTTAATAGCAAATTCATGCTGAAACCTATTCTCTCTAATATCTCTGGGAATTTCAAGAGCCCATATATGATAATTTCTTTGATTAAAAATTCCTCCTCTTGTAAAGGTAGCTTCATCGGTCCATATAATTTTTAATGGAAATAAATTATGTTCGCGAATTATGTCAAGAAACCAGTTACTAAAATGCAATCTCTTGACATCATCTTGAGGTAATAAATTCTGAACTTTTTGAAGATGGTATGGGTAGCGATTATCACCTTTAAAAGTTCGCCATATTGCTTGCCGCGATATTGCTAATGCAGCAAATGCTCTTCGGATGTTAGTCTCAGAATTGTTATCGAAGTGGCGTTGGACACAATTTCTTCTCCGATAATCTGCTCTTATTGCTGCCTGGTATCGGTCGCCTTCATTACTATTAAGAATGACCCAGTCTCTCGTAGTCTATTAAAAGTTAACGAAAAGACTCGTCGATTAGGCACTCTTCTATTTGGAAATCGGCGCGCATACTCCTGCACCGCTTCTAAAGCATTACCGTTACAGAAACCATACACAAAAAAATTATATCAGCGTATTCAACATTAGAATATGTATGCGGCTGATGCCGCATTGTGGCTGATGCTATTCACACAAAAATATCTGAGTAACTGACTGAAGACTGATTTAGGAATTATAATCCTAGAAGGAAGCCAAAGTGTAAACAAATAAAAGAATGTAAAGGATAACATAAGTGTTTACATATCTCACTGGCTAGCCTGAAGAACTTTGAAAGGTGATAATCGCTGCCTGTAACATTTTTGTTTTGTTTCTTTTTTTGCGATTTTCTCTAAAACTAAGCAAAAACGAGCAAATCTCTAAAGGTCTTTTTGTCTTAATTTTCGGTCCCCTATACGTTGCTGAAGTTTTGCCATTTAAATTCGGGACACATTGTATGCATTTGGTGGTTGTTTGGGATTAAATTTAGGGATTAGGATGTATATTATTCCCCTATACACCTTAACTCCACCCCCCCCCACCAAATTACGAACAACCCTCGTAAACTCCTACACAGTCAAAACAACCAACCATACTCAAACATACAAAAATCAATGTTACAAATAAATAAATTTAAAAAAAAAACACTTCTTTACTTGACTTAGAACTTTCACCATACTTCGACAGGTCTTTACATATCACATTCAGTACAAAACTAAAATACACACAACAAAAAGAACTGTTACACTTCTTCTAATTCTTATAGTATCTACTATTTACATAAGTTCCCTTGCATAGAAATGAGGATACCCCTCGAAATCCGTCTAAAGACAACAGGAAACATTAATACGAGAATCGAGCAACACAAATGAGAAGAATAACGGTAAAAATGAAATACGTAAAATAAAGATGATCAACGATATACGATTCAAACTACGAAATAAACGAGAAACGTGAAAAACGAGAGAACGAGAGAAACGAGTATAACAACAAAAACAAGAAAAATAATTTGACGGAATTTTTAGCTGTTCCAGATGTACCGTCCTATGTTTCCGGGGATCTACACTCTGGATGGTGACGCATTGCAACGACTTTGAAGGGCCGATCATAGCGTACATCTTCCTTACTCCGATTTGACACCACCTTCCGGTGCACGATGGTCCCGATTGCGATTTTCTCCATCCCATCCCGCACTCTAAGATTCTCGCGGTTCATCCTTCTACTCTTCTCTGCCACGAGCTTCCTCCGCGTTTTCTCCCATCTTTCCCTTAGTGCTACTCTGTTCGCCATCAACTTCTCCGCGAATTCCTCATCAACTACTGCACCGCGAGTATCCCTTCTACGTTCGCGCAGGCCGATCAGCATTTCGAACGGTGAAAATCCTGTCGCTGCATGGATTGAGTGGTTGTACGCTACAATCGCCTTAGACATTGCCATACCCACCTCTAAACCCTTTTTCGCATAAAAGACGCGAAGGTGGTCACACAGCGTGCTATGTAGACGTTCGACAGCTCTCCGGCCTTTCGGGTGCCCTGGAGTATTCAAATGCCATGCCACACCCAATCCTCACATCGCAGTCCTGATCCGAGCATTGTCAAATTCCCCACCCCCATCCGAAATTATCCTCTCCGGTACCGCATAGAACTGGAACCAAATTCGGAGGGCCATAAGTAACGCTTCGGCTGACCTGTCTTCGACCGGGTATGCCATCGCTATTTTGCTATAAATATCGATGACTGTTATCCATTTGACTCCTTTCCAGGTAAACGTATCTATTTGCATGTCTGTTAGTGCTCCCATGGGTGTATCTGTCTCTTCCTGTCTTCCGGTTGGAGGGTGTCTGTCAAACTTCGTTGTGTTGCAAATTTTACACGATCGGATCACCTCCTCAATGGTCTCCCGCATTTTGATCCACAAATACCTTCGCTTCAGTGCCTGCAAGGTCTCCTGGACTCCCCGGTGGTTTGTCTTACCCTCGTGATATGCAATTGTGACCTCTTTCTGCCGATCTGCCTCCTTCACCGTCTCAACCAACAGTTTACACCGAATGAATGTCCGATCAAACCCTATCCTTTCCGTTCTCCACAACCGTCTTATCTTGTCCCACACAACTGCATTACATATATAAGTAAAAAGTTTCTCCCGGTCGGGACTCCTCTATCAGAATTTTCCTAGTCATTTCCTCCTCCACTCCTGGTTCTGATCGAACAGTAGTTATACGGAATTTTCCGTACTTTGAATATTCTGCCTTCGTCAGTCCTGTCGTTTTCGTCTTCCAAATGATCTGTCTGTGCTTGTCGTTAATGATGTCCTCTATTTCCTCTATCTCCTCCGATCTTTCCCCCTCCGAACTCTCCTCTTCTGCTACTTCCGAATCCTGTTCCCCTTCTCTCTCCGGTGTCCACTCCCGAATGAAACGTTGGATTCCTCCCGAATATTCCCCAGCTTCCGGCTCTATCGCATTCATCTGTAAGGCTCGTGAAAGCCAATCGGCTACGATATTCTCTCTCCCCGGTTTGTATTCTACTTCCAAATTATACTGGTTCAAGAATTCCTTCCAACGTGTAACGCGTGCTGAAGACTCCTTCAACTTTCCCACCTACATTAGGGGACGATGGTCCGTATGTACCTTAAACTTCCGTCAGAACACATACAGTCTAAAGTGCTCAATGGCCCATACCACTCCTAATAACTCCCTCTCTAAAGCACTATACCGCGACTCCGTTTCTGTGAGACGCCTGCTCGCATATGCAATGGGTTGTTCCCCTTTGTCTCCTTCTTGGGATAGCACAGCCCCCAGTGCATACTCCCTCGCGTCTGTCGTGATTATAAACGTCTTGGAAAAATAGGGGAAAGTTAATACTGGTTCTGTCTCAAGGCTGTCCATACACATTCGAATGTTCTGTTCGATTTCCGGTGTGATTACTACCCTCCACCCTTTCTTCAACATATCATTCAAGGGTACTAAGTGTCTCGCCATCTCGGGTACGAATCGTCTGTAGTAGTTAAGTGTCCCAAATAGTCTCCGAATGCCCTTAACGTCCGTCGGGATAGCCATCTTCCTAAGTGCCTCTACCTTCCTTATGTCAGGCCTTACTCCCTCTTTCGAAATCGTATGACCCAAAAAGTTGATACGGTCTTGCCCCAGGATCGATTTTTCTCCTGACAACTTCAACCCGAATTTCCTTAACCTTTCAAATACCCGTCTCAACTCCTGTACATGTCCGTTCTCGTCTTTACTAAATATCAGTTAGTCGTCCATGTAGATTTGGCAAACTGCTTGGTCCAATCCTCTCAGGAACTCGTCCATGAATCTTTGGTATGTTATAGGGGCGTTCTTCAAACCGAAGGGCATCCGCGTGAACTAGTAGTGGCCCCTTTCGAAAGTGAAAGCTGTCTTATGTTGGTCCTTGAGGTGCATCCTGATCTGGTGGTATCCCACCTTCAGATCCAGCGTACTAAACACCGTTGCTCCTCCTTACCGATCCAAAATATCCTCAAACCTTGGTATGGGGTACTTTTCGTCCACCGTGTTTTCATTCAACTTCCGAAAGTCTACCATCACCCTGTACTTTTCCCGAGTTGCTCCCTCTTTGCCCTTCTTCTTAACTGCCCACAAGGGACTATTATATGGGGACGTACTGTCCACTATAATACCTTGCCTCTTTAAACTCTCCAACTCATCCCTAACGTGCTCTCGGAGCGCCTGGGGGTATCTCCTTACTTTCAGGTACGTAAATCGGTCTTGCTTTAGCGGAATTTCATGTACGGTTTCCCCCGTTACACTCAGTATTTCCCCTTCCCGGAAGAAAATGTCCGAATACTCTGCCCTGAGTGCCTGCCGCCAGTCGCCCTTCCGATTAATTGCTCCGACCATAGTGTGCTTCAACTCTAGGCCCCCCTCGCCCTCATAGTACGTCTCTCTGATCCGGACCGCCCAATGGTCACCCACACCTTTTATTCGGGTCCCAATTTTCCCCAAAAAGTCGCTTCCAATAATTCCCCCGTATTCTCGAGGCATGTCCTCCACCACGTGTACCATAAGTACTTCCCCTTCTTTTCCCCACCTGTCTAATTGTATCTCTACCTCACCCTCTACTCTACAAGGGCCACTCAGGATAATTAACCTACAATTACACGTTTTTACTAGGGGCATACTCTCTCCTTTACATAATTTCTCTATGACATTCCTACACATGATTCTGGTCGAACTCTCCGTATCGGCCAGAAACCTCACTCCGCTAGCAATTTTTATAGGCAACCCAACCTTCACATTTCTAACACTAATGACATGAAACATTAGCAAAAATTATAGTTTGACTATGATAATGTTTTGATTTCTTGTAATGATAATTTTTGATATTCTATCTTTTATTTTTCTTTAATTTTCTGTTTGTTTGTTTTCTCTTCTGGAATTTTGTTTACAATATTAACCTCTATTTTGTATATTTATTTTTTCACTCTCTTTTTATTAATAGTTTTTTTCTTTTTCTAGTTTTTCTCTGTAATTTTTTTGTTCATACATATTTGTATTTAAATTTACTTATGTTATTTTATTTTTAACAGCCTCTCGGCCAGTTATGATCTTACTTTGTATTATTTAATGTTATTCTTAAGGGACTTTGTCCCAGAATAAAGTTCTCTTTCTATTCTATTTATCACGCAATTGTTGCCACTCTCCTTACACTCACCTCATTCGTCATCCCTTGCTCTCCGCTCCGACGCCGGCTCTCGCTCCAGCTCCTCCGATCGCTCCTCCGTTCGTTCCTTCCGATTGCACGTCCTCCATCTCCAGGTCCGCCCTCCTCTTCTTCCTTCTCCGATACTCCTGAAGATCCCGTCGATTCTGATGGTTGTCTACTTCTCCTCCACAGGCGCTGCGTGTTCACCTCCATAGGCTCTGCCTAGTTCGCTCCTCTGCGTTTGCTCATATAGGAACACTGCCTTGCAATGTGTCCCTCTGAACCGCACTCGAAACCACGTGTACGGGGGCACTGAGGCACCAAATGACCAGTCTTCCCGCATCCGTGGCATTTCCTGTCTTCTCTCCTCCACGTCTTCCTCTCCGTTCCCCGCCTCCTGTCTCTCATCGGTTGCCTCTCTCGAATCCCATGATACGTGTCCCTTCTCCTCCACGAATCCACTCTAGGCTTTGCGTTTCTTCCGCTCTCCTTCCGCTCGTAGGTCACCCTGCTCCATCCATCCTCCTTCCGGACTTCTTCATCTCGTACGCTCGAGTCTACCATTTCCCTGGCACATTCAAGAAAGATTCTGTCCCTTGGTAGTCCGTACTTCTTTCCCGTCTCCTTTGCGAGCTGTACCTTAGGATGGTTCACAGGAAGGCCATCCTCGCTTCCATTTCTGGGGCTTCTGTGATTTTTCTTATTTTTGCGGTGATCTTGTTGTAATGCGCCATCAAAGACCCCGCGTATTGCCCACTAGACTGATGTGGTTTTCTGACTTCGCGAAACATGCAGAAGATAACCTCTTTCGGAGTCCATCGCCCGCCTCCAAACGCCTTCTTGAGACGGTCCTCGACTACCGCCCAGGGAGTGTCTTCGTCCGCCTGAATCACATTGAGTACGCCGCGTTTGACTCGGCACACTAAAGCTGCTCTCAATGCACATGCGTCGATCGGGTCCAAAAGGTTTTCCCTCGCCTTTGCTTCGATTCGAGCCAACACCCGATCCCCTCCTTTAAGAAAGTGATTTAACTCACCACTCTCTCCGGCGTATCTCTCGATGTCGGCTATCGCTCTCCTTAAGTCCTGTGATGTTGCCGTCTTTATTTTCATCAACTCCAGCGCATTCGCTTGTGCCGCTGCCAAATTTGCATCGGCTGCTGCTATAGTTTCTGGTGGTAAAGGTGCCATTTCGGATTGAACTTCAAAAGACGCAGCTTTCAAAATGGTATTACCCTCCATTTCTGCTGTCCAAAATTGGGTCTTGAGATTATGAAAAATACGAGAGATACGAAACGAAAATGAAAAGACTACGAAAGTTTGGCGGGAAAATTCAAAAATGTCGTTTACCCAGAATTACGCTCAGCTGCTCCCGGGTTTCGGCACCAGTTAAGTTCCTTCGAGCAAAAACAGTAAAAAAAAAAAGGTTTGAACCTTGTACATTTCTTAATATATTTTACACTAAGTGAGAGCATTCTATAAACAAAAGAATTGGACCTTATACACTAAGTTTATACAATAATAAAAGGATTAGACCTTGTACATCTCTTGTGTACTAAGTTAAGATTTGCACAGTTGAAAACAAAAAGATTAAACCTTGTACGTTTAACACTAGAATAGGATTTTATAATATTGTCAATTTCCTATAAACAAAAGGATTAGACCTTGTCCATTTCTTAATATTAACAATAAGCTTAGACTATATTTACAAAAATAAAATGTTTATACATCTCATAGTTACTTACATGCTAAAGTACAGTTTTCCCTGAAATAACAACAAAAATAACAGAATATTCCTTAACAATAAAAATTACATTTTAATATCAATACATTATTTTAAACAAAAGGAAAAGTAAAGTAAGAGTGTTTGAATTAGCTTCTTCCATTACAAATAATACTTCTAAATTCAAAATTATTCAATTAAAACAATAATATTTTAAATCAAAATAATAATTCAAATACTCTTCAAATCACACTTAATGATGATTTCAAAATAAAATACATACTTTTCTCAACGATTAATCAAAATAATATTTCAAAATAAAATAATAATATCCTAATATTTACTATAGTGAATACAAAATAAATTATTACAATTGGTCAAACATAACATCACTCTGAAATAAAATAATAATCTGAATGATCTTTTAACATTAGTTAGCATTGAATATAATTTTACAGCAAAATACAAAAGTCCGACTTTATTTAAATAAACTACAGCATTATCAGTTTAATATAAATACAATTAATTCCTTTGATACAAAACAAATACTTCTTCTTAATACCATTATATTTATTACATTTTATTAAAATAAAAGGATTTTAAGAAAATTTAATATAATATTATTTAAATATTTATTTTAATAATATTAAGTATTTTTAATTAGAACCACTATCTGGGTCGTGTGAGTCATAATTATACGAAGTATCCGAAATATTTACGCGAAGAGATTCACTAACTTCGTCTGAAATAGATTGTTTCTTTTTCCTCTTTTTCCTAGTGTGCCTTTTAATATTATCTATATGGGTTTTAATCGGTCTTTTATCTTTTACTAGCACATTTACTTTTTTAAACTTGTCCCTACTTTTTATTTAAATATTCTATGTCTCCTAATTGTTTTTGAATATCTAAGGGGTCTTCTCTATTTTTATTTAATTTTTCAGTTCTTGTTTCTTTTTCATTACTTATTTTAGCTCTAATTAATTTGTGTAGCAGTTCTTGATCTTTATGATATTTTAATACGTATTGTTCGGTCAGGTCGATGTTGTTGTCTGATTCTAATCTGGAGGTTCCGAAAGTAATTTCGTTGGGTGTTAGTTTTAATTTATTGTATAAAGTATTATTGTAAGCTATGACGGCTAATCTTAATTTTTGTTGCAATGAACATTTGTCTCTTTCTTTCCCTATTATTCTTAATAACTCATTTAAAGTAGAATGAACCCGTTTTAGTAGGCCTAGCGAATTTGAATGACTGGTTGAAGTATAATGCAAGAGAATGTTATTTTCTTCACAAAATTGTCTCACTTGATTATTTTTCATTTCCGTCCTTTGGTCTAAGGATATTTGTAGAGGTGTGGGAAAGTACGTCATGTAGTTGGTTAATGCGTTACAGATATTAATTGCGTTTTTTGATTGTAATGTTTGGGCAAATAAATGTTTTGAAAATGTGTCTACTGCTGTAAAAATTATCGCGTTGTTAAAATTAAAAATATCAATCATTAATTCTTGAAAAGGTCTTTCTGGTGTTGGTGTAATCAGAAATGTTGTTTTTACAGGTTTACGGTCATATTTGGTTATTTTGCATGTTTCACATTTATTAATATACTCTGCTATTTTATTTTGCATACCCGGAAATAATATTCTTTATTAAGTTTTTCAAACGTCTCATTTATAGCCCTATGTTTAGTTTTACCTAAATGATAGTTGTCTATTATTTCTATTTGTTCATTTGGGTCTTCGATGTCATTTACTATCTGTTTGTATTTTTTTTATTTAACCGACGGATATTGTGTTTCTACTATTTGTTGAATTATCTCAAAATAATCTTCATACAAATTTTCAGTTATTTCATTAGGTGATTTGCTTATTATCCCGTAAGTTTTATTAGGTTCAAGGATTTGTTGTAAAAATGGGGCGATATCCGACTTTCCATAAATGTTCAATTCATATCGACGTTTTCCGAATGGTTTGGTAAAATTGATTTTAGTGTTTCTCCTTTTTATGATTATTTGATTCTTCTCTGTGTTAACGCATTTTTCCGGTTCACAAATTCGTACCTGTTCATTACTAGATTCTTGCGAATGAATTGTCTCTAAATCTTCCTCTAATGGTGCCAGTAGATCTTCCATTATTGCTTCGTATTCCACAATATCTCGGTTCAGCAATTCTTCAACATCCATTTCTCCCTCATCACTGGTATGATTTACTTCGTCAATCCCTCTAGAAAGTGCGTTGGCTACGTAATTTGTTTTTCCTTGGATATGCTTAACGTCGAATTCGAACTCCTGAAGCTTCCATATCCATTTCATTATACAGGGTGTTACCATTTTTCATTGAGAAGATCCATGTTAAGGGTTTATGATCGGTACATAAAAGAAATCTTGTGCCAAACAAATAAGGCTTAAAATGCTGCGTCGCCCATACAACTGCTAACAATTCTTTTTCTATTGCGCTATATTTTAGTTCGGCATTTTGTAATACTCTGGAAGCAAATGCTACAGAGTGTTCTATTTCATCTTCGTCCTTTTGTGAGAGTACAGCTCCAATAGCTTTATTACTAGCATCCGTAGTTATTATAAATGGCTTTTCCCAATCTGGGTATTTTAGAATCGGCGTATTGCTCATCACATTCCGTTAGGGTTTGACATGCCTCTTTTATTTCTTTGGTGCCATATATTTTGGTTTTTGAAGAATTTGAAATTGGTCTGGTGATCTTAGCGTAGTTTTTGATAAATTTCCTATAATGCCCGGTCATTCCCAGGAATTGTCTCGTCGTCTTTTCATTACGCGGAATGGGAAATTTTAAAATAGCTTCAATTTTTTTCTCATCTGTTTTTAATCCGTCCAGGGTTACTACATATCCTAAAAAGTTTAATTCTGTTTTAAAATATTTTGTTTTGTCCAGTTAGATCGAAAGGTTACGCTGTTTTCGAATACTCTTTTTAAATCTCTTAGGTGATCTTTCTCATTTTGTGAATAAATTATTATGTCATCCATATAGATCATCGAATTTGGAATATTTTGGATCATCATCGTCATCGCTCTCTGGAAAGTAGGAGGTGCATTACATAGGCCGAAGGGCATACTCATAAATTCAAAATGTCCATTTTCCGTGGAGAATGCGGTTTTTGCTATAGATTGTTTATTCGTTTCAATTTTATGAAACCCCCAAGATCTATGATGAAAAATACTTTTGATCCTTTCAATCGATTTAATAAATCCTCGATATTTGGCAAGGGAAATTTATCTTTTATTGTGGCCTGATTTAATTTTCTATAGTCGATGACCATTCTTCTTTTATTTTGTCCCGACGAGTCTGATTTTTTTGGCACTATCCAGAGCGGAGAATTATACGGCGATTTGCTAGGTCTAATTATCTTATTTTTTAATAATTTTTGTACTTCGTCATTTGTTTGTTTTTTAAATTGTTCCGGGTACCGGTAATTCGCGTATATATTGGGTTTTCATTCTTCGTTATTATTTTATGTTTAATTAATCCCGTTGATTTTAAATTTTCATCGTCTCTTATTAGTACTTCGCCAAGTTGGCTTATAATTTCAATTAGTTATTCTTTTATTTCCGGATTAATATGTTCGTGGCGGATTAAGTTTTTAATCTCATTTTTATTATCAATAAAAAATGAATCATTTTCTAATTTAAATTTTTTCTTTTTAAATTTTAACTCATTTTTTTCTAAATTTATTTTTAATTTTAGTTTTTTCATGGTTTCGTAGCCTGATGAAATGTTAAATCTTTCGCTAAACGGAAATATTAAAAATTTGATTAATTCCTATCAGGGGAATTAGATCAATTATCACGCTTTGTGATCCTTCCGCTCTTCCCGTAGGGGTTTTTTATCGCGAAGTCTTCTTTAGAAAATTCCTAGAAACGTGGAATGTGATCGGGGTGTATATAATTTTTTGTGGCACCCGTATCAATTAACCATTTATTTCCTAGACTGTCGATTAAATTTGGTAAATCGTTGCTTAAATTTAAATCGTGTATTTCTATATTACTTTCTATCGTTTGTTTAGGTTTATTTTCGACGGTTTGTTTATTATTATGTAAATCATTACTTATATTTGATCTAAGTCCGGAGTTCTGCTCGTGCTTGGTCCTAATTCTAAAAAAAATGATCCTGTTTCTGTTCTAATAATTCAATTCTCTCTTGTAACTTTTTTATTTTTTTTTTTTTGTCCTTTTCCTCTGTATACTGTATTGACATTATATTTATCTGTAGACAAATGTTTTAAGATATTGGTTAGGTATTCAGAAAATTCATATGTGGGAGAGTTTATAAATGAAACAATAGGTCTTACTAGGTTGTCAGTTTTATGATTTTTAATTAGTGAATACAGTTTAGGAGATGTTGGGGAATTAGTTATTAGTTTAAGGTATGTTTTGGTATCTATGAGTTTTTGTTGTTTTAATTTAGCTAATGTTGAGTTTGTATCGTTCAGTAGTTTATGTGTTGGGTTTGTACCGACATTTTTATATGTGTTCCTATCTTTTAATAAATAAAACTGACAACCCAGTAAGACCTATTGTTTCATTTATAAACTCTCCCACATATGAATTATCTAAATACCTAACCAATATCTTAAAACACTTGTCCACAGATAAATATAATGTCAAAGATTCGTTTGAGTTCCATAATAAAATAACTAATATCCGGATTCCACAAGGCTACAAAATAGTTTCATTAGACGCATCCTCGTTATTTACGACCACTAAAGTAAAAACAATAATCGAAAAACATTGGCATAAACTTCAAACTCACCAATTCCTAAAGACCAATTTCTCAAATTATTAGCTCTGTGTACCGATAGGCAGGGCCGGAACTAGGAGATTTGTCAGGGGGGGCAAAGATCAGTTTGCCGCCCCCTCCCCCCCTCTTCACCCCCCCCCCACTATTAAAATACAACACCTCCGTATTGTTTATTAAAATTAACTAACAGTAACAAAAAAACAAACAAAAAATGATTTAGATATAGTTAAGAATTAAAAAAACAAAAAAACATGTTCGTTTTTTATTGTACCTTAACTTGAATTCTTCTAGGCTTCTTAGCTGCAAATGTACCGATGATGTCGTCAAAGTAGATGACGAAAGCTCGTTGATTTTCAATTGATATTATGCTTAGATTAGAGAGCCTCTCGTTTCCCATTGTACTTCTCATGAAGTTTTTTATGAGCTTCAGTTTGCTAAAACATCGTTCTCCAGATAACACTGTAACTGGTAGCGTGAGAAACTAACAGTAACAAAACAAACAAATGATTTAGATATAGTTAAGAATTAAAAAAAAAAGTTTATTTTATATTTTACCTAAACTTGAATTCTTCTAGCCTTTTTAGCTGCAAATGTACTGATGATGTCGTCAAAGTTGATGAGGGAAGCTCGTTGGTGTTCAATTGATATAATGCTTAGATTAGAGAGCCTTTCCTGTCCTATTGTACTTCTCATGTAGTTCTTGATGAGTTTCAGTTTGCTAAAACTTCGTTCTCCAGATGACACTGTGACTGGTAGCGTGAGAAACATTCTTAGTGCGGTAGTGATGTTCGGGTAGCCTT
The DNA here is from genome assembly GCA_003667255.2 of Euschistus heros. Taxonomy (NCBI): domain Eukaryota; kingdom Metazoa; phylum Arthropoda; class Insecta; order Hemiptera; family Pentatomidae; genus Euschistus; species Euschistus heros. The sequence goes on from RCWM02000005.1 coordinate 1,338,090, forward strand.
CCTCCAGTTTATTTTTATAAATGAGACTTAACATTTCTCTTGATGTGGCTTCTTTTAATTTCTCGTCAACTGACAAAGCGTGGTGTTTGAAACTTTCCATTTCAAATTTAAATTCCTCCTTGTTGAGATCCGCAGTGTAGATGTTTGCCAATTCTTCTGCTTTAATTTTTAAATCTTTTACTTGTAATTCTCTAATTCGAACTCCATTTAAAAATCCAAACTTGCTGTTTATATTGTCTAAAGCCTTAAACCTGTCATTAAGTTCCATAATCATCCGGTCAATAACCTCTAACATAGCTACTTGACACACATTCTGAGCACTTGTTGGAGCTTCATCACCACTCAGCTCATCAGGCATTTTTTTTCTTTTTCCTTTGTACTTTTTCTGAAAACTCAGAGGGTAGATCATTCATACTTGCTAAGAATTTACCCCCAGTAATGGCCTCAGATGGAGCAAACTCTCTACAGGACTTCAACAACTTTAAAAGACCTTGAAGGTTCCGGGCAGCCAAATCTACTGTAATATATTTTCTTTGCAAAAACTCATTGACATGATTGATTTTTTCAAACAACCATGCCAAAAACACGCCAAAACGATGAATTCAAGTTTCCCTATTTTTTCAAAAGGGATCTGGCCTCACTCTTAGTTTGAGGCGTTGACAGATCATGGTTTTTAAGATCCTCTAGAGCCTCCAAAACTTTGCCGTAATGTTTATATACAGCTTCGACAGCTTCTAATCTTGCAGACCATCTTGTCTTGCTCTCAGGTTTCAATGTCAGTGGCACATATTTTCGGAGAATTTCCCAGCGTGAAGTTGAAGCCACAAAGAAAGAATACATACTATTCAAAGTTCCGAAAAAAGTCTGTGCCTGAATAGTAGCACTGGCCGCATTAGCACCAACTAAATTGAGGGAGTGAGCAGCACATGGGACAAAATATGCAAAATCGTTCTCCTGAAGTAATCTGGACTGAACACATTTATATTTCCCCGCCATATTTTCCCCGTTGTCGTAGGATTGGCCTCTACAGTCCTTTATGTTAAGTCCATCTTTGAGTAATTTCTTAAGGATCTCTTGGCTGAGACCTTCACCTGTTTTGTCACTAACAGGGAAAAAATCAATAAAACTTTCTTCAACCTCTGATGTATTAGCTTTAACGTAGCGAACTATTTGAGTCATTTGTTCGGTGTGGCTGATATCCGGAGTGCAGTCATATATTAAAGAAAAATATTTCGCATCCATTATGTCCTGCACTATCTTTTGCCTTACGTTATTGGCAATAATTTCAAGAAACTCATCTTGTATTTTATGTGAAAAATAGGATATTTGCCCTTTCTTGTGCCGTTCAATATGTTGTTGAAGAGAGACACTGTAATGCGAGATGAGTTCAATTGTGTTTAAGAATTTTCCACTGGACAGGTCGCTGAAATCACAGTCTCGTTTTGTTCCTCGGAATGGACTCCCTTGCTTTGCCAGGAATAGAATAGCATCAACGATGCAGCGCAACACTACCTTCCAGTGAGACTCTTCTTGATGGATCTGCTTTTGAAATTCTGCATCAATACCTCCCTTTAGTAAACAAGATTCTAAAGCCTTCCACGAACAAAAGCAAATTTTGTTGTTGGTTGAATTTTCATGTTCCATCAATTTTTCACCTATTTTTTTCCAATTAGTAAATCCTTTTTCTTTAGCTAAGGAAGACACTTGATGTGACGCAAATTGTGAAAACAGCCTACAGGGAACACAATATAGTGCTTTATTAGTTTCACTATAGCATAGCCACGATCTCTTTATTTTTAACCCATTTTTTAGTTCTTTAAAAAACCAATCTTTGGTTAAGTGACGTCCTTCTCTGCTGCTATTACTTAAATTTGGCTCAATAATATTTTCGAATCTCATTTTTGTTATGAAACTCCTTTCTGAATCGGAAAAAACTCTGTGGCCATGAACCAGGATCTCTAAAATCAAAGGAAAACTCGGATTCTTGAAGACCAGTTGAAGGGCCTGGACGAGATAATAATTCATCTTCATTCGCGACCTCAGTAGGACTCAGACATTCCATTTTAACTTCATATTCATCTAAAATATAAACAGACGCATTTAAAAACTTTTAAAAATAAGTTTAACTTTAAAATTCAACTTTTAGTTTAGTACCAGTAGTGGTAATTTTCTCGCTAAAGGTGTCAGGCTGCTTGGCTTCTTCTTGGACTGCAGTTACATCTTTAATACCAAAAGATTCTTTTAAAAAATTCTATTAACAAGATTTTAACATTAATAAAAAAAAATAATAAAAAAAACAAAAAAACTTTCAATTGTAAACTTATTTCATTTTTTTTTTTTTTTTTTTTTTTTTTGCTTAAATGCATTCGCCAAAAGAATCCGACGGAAACATACATTTATCAAGCTGTATATCTTGACTTAATTCAATCATTACAGTAGAACTTCATTAATCCAACCGTGGGGGGGGGGGGGGGAGAATGAATAGTCAAAAGTCGGATTAACCGGAGACAACAAAAATAGCTGTTTAGTTTTCTTTTTAAATACGTAACTTATAATAATTTGGGCAAGGGTTAATAAATACAATTTTAAAACAAAAAACACATTTGTCAAGTCACTCAATTAGAGCAATCACATCCAGTGTTATCGTCTTGTATTTTATTTAACCACCTCGTTTTTTTTCATTTTGAAAACAATAAATTCATATGTAATCTGTATATAAAATATAAAACATTGTCACTTCAACAGACCAAGTTCGAAAGGAATCAAAAGGATTAGGAGTGAAAACAATTAATTCCTTCTCTTCCCTTATGTGTTATAATTTAATTAGTAAACCTTTTCCGGGCACAGTGTTCTACAGTACACAATAATTCGATAGAATGATTGGAGGGGCCCCATCATTCAGAAACATTAATTGATGTTAAAAAACAAAAACAAATTGTAATAAATGAAAGTAATTTTTTTTCTAATGATGTATTCAATATTACTATTGGTCAAAAAAACAAACAGTGAATTCAAATGATCTTAAATATGTTTGCTTGCACTGAAAAGGCTTAAATAAGAATAAATATTTGCTTACCTGACTTTTCTGTTGTGTCTTCCTCTTCATTAACATTAGGGGTTTTAAAAAAAGCTTCTAATTTTGGTGTTTGTGACAGCACGTTGCTTTCTTTTCTCCTATTTTCTTTAGTTTTCTATACTCGGCTCCACTGAATCGTTTTCGGCCATCCATAATTCGGAAATTTATTTAAAAAACGCAGTTTAAAATGTACAAAACACTGATAAACGGTAACACTAATAACAAACACTATACACCAAAAACTAAATGTAAATAAAATATAACAACTGTTTTTACAATAAACGCAGACTACACAACTGTTAACACTGACAACAGATAGTCCAATGTCATTTTAAGGGGTAGAGGGAGGCACCAGTTTTCGCGCCCCCGAGCCCGCTACTAGCGCTTACAAGCGCTCAGGCTACTAATTTATATTAATCAGTTAATTCTTATAAGACCTAAGAATAAACTTGATATCCAATATAATAGGGCTTATAAATTATGCAAAAAATCAAAATTAAATTAAACGATATTGATTGTGATATTATAATTTTAAGAACGTTTTTAATAACTTATTATTTTTTTTTCTACTTCTCAAATTTTGCCGCCCCCTGAAATTTGCCGCCCGGGGCACGTGCCCCCCCTGCCCCTCCCTAGTTCCGGGCCTACCGATAGGGGTTATTTCCAATTTAATGAAAAATTTTACATTCAAATGTATGGGTGCCCTATAGGATCTCCAATCGCTCCAATTTTAGCAGACATATACTTAGAAGATCTCCTAGATTCAGTTATCCCCAAAATCCCTTTCAAATTCCATTTCTATTCAAATATGTAGATGATATCCTTATTGCTATACCTACAGAAGACAATAAACATGAAATACTTTTTGCCGAATTTAATAAATTTTCAAATAGACTAAATTTTACTATGGAATTTGAATACGATAATAAAATACCGTTTTTAGACTTACTTTTAATTCGAAACCCCAATGGAATAATAGAAACAGAATGGTGGGAAAAAAAACAATACATTCCGGAAGATATTTACATTATACTAGTCAATGCCCCAAAAGTTATAAAATCAACACCGCAAAAAATTTAATAAATCGTGCAATAAAGTTATCCACAGAAAAATATAAACAAACCGCGGAAAATAAAGTAGTAGACCTTCTTTTAATAAATAGATATTCACATAGACGTATTTGTAACTTACTAAAACAAACAAATACTCAACAGAAACAACAAGAAAATAATAATAAAAGATATTACACCATCCCATATATACAAACACTATCAGAAAGGCTCAGGAAATCACTCACTCACAAATAACCATAAAACTGACTACACGGTCACATTCAAAAATACCACCACCATTAATAAATTATTCACCAAAACCAAGGATACGGATAAGTTAGAGTTACAGTCTAATAATATTGATTATGAAATTCCGCGTTAAGATAGTTTTGGCAAGTCTTATTTTGGTACATCGGAACAATATCTTAAACGACGAGTGTATCAACATAAATACAGCTGCACGTCTATAAAAAAAAACCCGAACAAACCTGACCAAACAGCTCTCACCACACATTATAGGCAAACAAAACATTATTTTAAATTTAATTTCCCCAAAATTATTCACCATGAACAAAATAATTTTAAAAGAAATATTAAAGAAATGATAAACATAGAAAAATTTAAAAACCGCGCAATAAACAAAAAATCAGACGTTCTAAATCTTAACACCTGTTATTCCAACTTAATACATTCAGACCAATAATATATCCATTTGTTAGTATATTACACTGAAATATTTTTGTACCTGCATCTTTGGGAATAGCTACCCAGTCCTTTTAACTTAATTTTTAAGAAATAGGGTTTTCCCCACTAACTTTTGTAACCGTCTGTTTAAAACTCGCCTAGGTTAGTTGTGTACTAGAATTGTTAGTCTATTCATATCCACTAGTAACATTGTAAGTAGCTTCATACTCCTCTATATTCTGTAATTATATACATTTTTATTATCCTGAACATGTTATATACTTGTACTGTAGCTAACTTTATGTTTTGAAATAACTTGTACAACTTATATAATTTTATTAAACCTGTTTTTTCACTGTAGGGCATGATTATGAGAACAATATAGTCTCGAAACGTCGCCAAAATAGTTTTTTTTTATTTATTGACTGAACCTCAAGAACCTTACTAAACATTTAATAGTAACAGTCAAGAAATTTATCCATATATATATATAATCTGATGCATAAAGTATATGAATCTATGTTTGTTGATATCTATTGACAGTAACGATCTATCGAATGAAAGAAAATCTCAGAAAGTAGAAAGGACATAGAATAGAACATGTGACGTAATACTGAATAATCCAGATGATAATGGCTTTTTGGCGGTTACCTCATTCTTCAGTCAAGGTGTACACATATCACCTGACGGCATACATCCCGCATTAACTTGTTTTTTTACTCATGACCGCAAACATTTTTAAATATTTATTACTTCCTTTTATTCAAATTCATTTGTTCTTCGTCTTACGAATACTGAATTATTAATGGTGATTCCTAAAACATTGAAAAAATTTATTTCAATTTTAAATTGGAACAACAGCCTTCATTTTAACTAAAGTATAATTTTCAACCCTTTCCTTGATATTTCGAATTTCTATTTTTTTTTTCCTTTATAAAAGTTATTTATAAATTAAATGAATTTAAATTAAATTCCAAATATAAATTCGAACAAGAAGTAAAGTTATCTTGTGGAATTTTCATACATACGGTTCTATTATACTATCAATGTATTTTATGAAAAGAGATATGTTTATACTATTATATTGAGAGATATATTTTAAGGCGTTAGATGTACGAGCATATCATGTTAGATATACGAGCATTCCATCAATATCAATGTTAGTACAATAGTCATTTGTTTTAATAAAATCACTGCCGTATCTCTAATCATCTTAACATTCAAGGGCCTTAGACATTTGGAGTCGGTGGTGCGTTTGAATTATCTTCTGATTATATTCGATTTCTAACAGAAATCGATTAAACAATTAACCCAATAATATTAATTTCTAACCTTTGAATACAACAGGCCTCGATTGTATATAGGTGTCTGTTTCGCGTAAAATAATCTTAATCGGAATTCCTTTCTCAAAAGTATTGTTTTTATCAATTCACATTAATATTTAATTATAAATATTAGAATTCAGGAATTAATTATGAATAACATCTGATAGGTACATTCTTACTTATTACCATTATAATAATATTTAAATAGGGGGACATACTAATCATTATTTGGTTTATTATTTATTTATTTATTTGTTCGGTGTAACAATAAAGCAGTACCAGGACCTCAATAACTCTCCTCCATTCATCTCAATCCACGGCCTTGCGGCGCTATCCTCTCACTCCTGCCTGGCGGAGGTCTTGCTCCACGTTATCCAGCCATCTCAATCGTTGTCACCCTCCAATTCTGAAACCTTCTGGCTTTTCGTTTAGTAATTTTTGAGGTAATCTATCTCGAAGCATCCTCTCCAAGTGTCCCAGCCACCTTAACCTTGCCTTCTTTATTTGGGCTACCATCTGGCACTGACTGGCTTTTCGAAAAATGCCATTAGTTCTTCATTTTTCTTCTAATTTTTTATTTGGTTTATTAATTCACTTTATTAATCTAATTATACGGCCCTGTCCTGACCACCTACGCTGATAACACTTATTAGTAAATAATGAGCCTTTCATTGTATCTCAATCACTACTATCTCAAATTAAAAAAACCTTCATAATTGGTGTCAAAACTGAAGAATTAAAATAAATCTCATCAAATAAAATTTATTACATTTATCGATTGGAACTATTGCCTTCCGCGGTTCTCTTTCTTCCTCAATCCAACAGACGTGACTAAACCATTTCAGCTGTCGGTTTTCGACCTCTCCTGGTCCTTCCAATAGCTTTCCGCAGGAGTCTCATAAGTGAGTGTTGGGATATACACAGACTTATATATGTGCATTTTTGTTTCTTTACCAACATCTCTGTGCCCCACTATGCTATTACAGATTGGGTAGTAGACTTGGTCGGCTTTGGATATTCTATTCGCTACTTCTGGGTCAATCTTCCTGATGTTGCTTATGACTGTCCCTAAGCAGGTAAATTACTGCACCACATTGAGTACCTCCTCATTGCAGACCAGCTGGACAGCTGAGGGTGCTTATAATCATTCTTTTGCAGTGGAGCTCCTCCTGCCATTCCATATGAGCTTGCTGTAACTTGAGCTTAGTATCAGCTATCAGCACAATGTCATCGGCTTATAGTAAACTTTGGACCGCAACATACCGTATGTTCCAGTTAAAGGCTGCTTTGAGGTCCAAAAATGCCATGTACACTGAAAAGTCTCTTTAGTTGTGACTATTCGCTACAGTAAATTCAAACTCATTGATATTTTTTCACAGGTTATAATTACAAAATAATACATAGAACTAAACAAAACGTCTATAATTAGATAGTGGAGCTACCTTCTCGTTAATGGGAACACCAATACTGAACTTCCAATGTCTTGGGATTATCTTCGTATCACATATATTTTGAAAGAACTGCTGAAGAAATGTAGTAAGTTCCTGTCTTCCATATTTCAGGATTTCTAGAGCTATGCCGTCCCTTTCTGCCGCTTTGCCTGGTTTGATTTTTGTCAATGGAATATTCTATTTCATCTTCCTAAATAACTTCTTGGCTATCCACTTTATCATTTCTACAGGATGTTCTCCTAAGGCGTTGGGTCCTCCTCCTGAGAAGTGTGCTAGATAGAACTGCCTCCACATTTCGAGAATTTCAGCTTCTTCAGCCATGACACTGCCGCTTGAGTCTTTGATATTTCTTACTGGCTTTCCTCTTTTCTCTCTTAATGCCTTTACTCTGCGCCAGAACTTCCGAATACTCTATTGGTGGTTTCACATCCGAGGCTGGTGTATTGACTTTGAATAAATTGTACTGTCATGCGGGTTATTAGCCCAGTGATGGAGGACCAGTAATCTGGTCTCCCGAATATTTATATCCCCTCTGGACAACGGTTTATCGCATTCCATTATTTCTTACCCTCTCTTAACTAGGTCTACCCGACCACAATCCATTAAATCTGAAATAGGTGTACAGTGAATAGAGACAAGAACTAATGTTATAGGTAAATATAAATGTTTATAGTAGCGATCTGGCCCACGGGGCTTACGTCATATGAAGTACTAATTCCAAATGAAATTACCTTAATTTTAGCATGCTCCAAAGGCATCTTTGATTATTTAAAATAATATTTTTTTGGAAATAATCAAACATTCAGCGCCAGCGTCCAGTTTAATCTTTATTACCTTGTCTGAAATAACTAGATTTATAAACCGGCTTGTTCGTTCCTGACTTACTTAAGCTGCTCCCACATGCATTTCCTTCAGCTCTGGGTTAAATGACATGGAAATCTCTTAAAATACCTATTGGCGATTTATTGCAAACATTGCCAAAATGATTTTGTTTTCCACATTTCGCAAATGTTTTGCCAAAAGCTGGATTATTCCCTAAACCATGTTTGTAGCCACTAACCTTGCAGTCTCTAGATATTGAGGGCATGGTTTTAAAAGCCTCAACTTGCAGTGTTTCAGTTTTATTATTTTATTTTTTTTTATTTCTATTTTAACATTGACCCGACAAGCCTCAAAAGTCCTACTATTTTTGTTTTTTCAAGGGTTAATATAGCATCTTTCAGCAAAGTTTGTAGGAGACTCTTGTCTGTCTCTCCGAGAACAAGCCTTTCTTTTAACATGCGATAATTATAGGTTATAAGCAGAGCCCGGATTTTTATGCAGTGAAAAAGTGCAAAATATGCCATATAGTATGCAGTAAAAATCCTTAAATATGCAACAAAATATGCAGCATCAATTCTTGAAAATTCATCTAAAATATCTAAAGTAAAAATTCAAATAGATAAATATGAAGTAAAAAATATCCAAACAAGTGAACAAGAGTTAGGAAAACTATTAAAAAATTATTAGAAAGATTTTAAAACTGTATTTTGAAAAATAAATTTCAACTTTTATACAACTTGCTTTATAGGTACAATAATTGTATAACCAAATTTTATTATTTACAATATACAACATTATTATTTACAATACAATCAGATACTACAAAAAAAAGTATTTAACTTGGTGCACCTTTTAATATTTTTTTTAATAGTTACTGTACAAATTCGATATTAAAATATATAATTCCATTTCAATTTACAATGCATTTCTAAGTTTTCTTCTTTAAAACGCAACCTTCTATCGTTTAAAATGTTTTTATAATTTGAAAAAGATCCCTCAACATCTACAGAGGTAACGGGAGCAAATTTAAAATAACTGGATTGTTTTCAACGTCATTTAAAACAATTGAATCGTCCCTATTTAAAAATTTGTTAACATTTTCTAGTTCTGTGAGGCCTGAATTTTTAGTAAAAATTTCATTAATTTTGTCCTGTAAGACATTCCCTATGTCGCCTGGGACTTTTGACACAATGTCTTTTACAACACTAATTATTTTGGAACTTTCATTAAGCGACGAATTCGTTTCTTGAAGCTGTTTTAGTTTTATTGGCAAAAAACTTAGATGCGCATTAATAAAAATGAGATTGTTGCTGTGGGCTGTTGTACTATTCATCATTAAATCATATACGTTTTTTACACTTTGGCCATATCCCCATCTATTCCATATATTTCAAATACGAAAGTTTTAAACATAACTAAATTCTCGGTATAAAACAAAGCTGCTTCTATCCAAGTGCCTCATCTCGTAATCACTGGTTGGGAAGGTAGTCGTTTCCCATTCATAATTTCTTTATATTTACTCTGGAAGGAGCTTTTAAAAACATTTTTTTCCCATTGTTAATTAAATAGCTAACATAAGGAAAAAGTGTCTGAACTTTTTCAGCAAGACGATTACATCCAAGCGTGAAACAAGTGACGTGAATAATGTTACCATAAAACAACTTGAGCTATTTAGCTGCTTTAATCATGTAAGATGCTGCGTCTGTAACCAACAACAATACACGTCATCAAATTCCAATTTCATTTGATTATATTTCAACTCCATAATTAATAAACCTACTTATAGCCTCATGATTTATTTTATCAAGCTGTTTACACGAAATCAGATATTTCTTCTTATTTTATTGAATAGTCCGACCAGTAAATTTGCTACATACAAACCTCGAAGGTCTGTTGTATCGGCAACTATTAAATATAAATAGTTGTCAGCAATGGCCAATTTTACTTTGTCAATAACGTTTTCATAGCAACAATTTAAATCAGATTTTCGTAATGTGCTTTTGGTAATCGCCCGGCCCATCCGAGTTTTTCGGAGTTTATTTTCAGTTAAATCAAAAAATTCAAACTTGGAGTTTTACATAATTATATTTCATAATACTCATAATCATCAAAATATGCAAAAATATACATTTATCATCAAATATGCAAAATAAAACCGGACTTAAGCCCATCTTATTAATAAATTAAGGCTTAGCGAACCCGAAGGTTCGATGCTGACACCACCAACCGTCGACCGCACACTTCCCTCCAATCCACTCCTCCAAAACCTAAATCCCCCAGGTCCTGATGCAATCCTTCCATCTTCGTCTCGGTCTACCCCTCGGTCGTTTACCCGACGGCTCATAACTGATTGCTTTTTCGGGATTCGATCATTATTAAACCCAACGACTTTACATGCCCATTTTAGGCGTCGCGCTGCTATTACTTGAACTATATTTACCGGATATAATTCGCGCAGTTCCGCATTGTGAATAGTGATGGGTCGTTCTGAGTGGAACCAAACTTGGAACTGGTTCCAGCCTTGAACCGGTTTGAAACGAGAAGGACTACCTAAGTTTTTATAGTGTATAGATTGCATCTCCCGTCCGTTTCGTTCCGACTGCTGATCTCTCCTACCTTTACTTGATCCCTTCCATCCGCTCACAGCTCTACAGCCGATGATCTTACTGCTCTTGGTTCCCTCCCCTCCCCTCCATCGCCTCGCCATACCGCGTATAGGCATCTTCAAAATAAACCGCTTTCTGTGAAATTTTCTGTTCTACCGACAGAGCTTGGCGACTTCTTTCGGATTAAAATAAATTAGGTTTTTAAGAATCAGAATCAAGCTGGCCATGCAAAAAGTCTTGTAAAGGATAGGTTGACTGGTTTAAACTTCCACCAGTCGCACCAATTTCCGCAACGCGAGCGGTCGTGCGTTGTAGAAAGTACAACATCCTGTGTTTTTTTTTCATCCCTTTTTGTCTAAATTTTATATGAAATCTATTAAATAAAACATTTTTTAGCATTATACATTTAAAAGAGAGTATATGTGCAAATTATTCCCTGAGAGAATAATATTTTGAACGTAAATGAAAATATGATTGAAAATAATAAAAACAAATATAACTAGATAAATTCGTATTTACAATATTATGATCAGATATCATTATTTGCAAATCTAAAATGGTTGTTTTTATGATCAATTATTGTAAAAAAGGCATACCGCGTCGTATTGAGAGGCCTCCATAGCAGTACCTCGATCGAGGCTATAAAAAGGGATATAGAAGAAATCGGTCACACCGTAAGAAATATTTCAAATGTGCTCCATCCCACAGGGAAATATCCACTTCCTTTATTTTTTGTTGATTTGGTGCAAGCCAAGAATAACATTGAAATATTTTAAATCACCAGGCTGGTCTATTCAGTCGTCCGATTTGAACAACCTAGATCTAAACCTATACATCCCTTCGGTTAGCGATCCCTCCCCCGGCCACCGAACCTCTTGCTATGCCACGATATCTACATCGTACACCTTAACCTCGTTTGTTACCGATTTTAACCACCCGCTGTATTAAGACTACGAACATTCCACGTCCCAATGCTTAAATCCCTCCTAATTTTCAATTTGTGCCATGAATTTTCTGAAGTAGTCCCCACCCGGAGAGCCGAACGGGGGACTAGTTTACTTCCGGATAATGAGCGTTTTACCTCAGAGAGATCCATGACTGTTTGGGGGTGTTTTTTGAACAAAAAAATGTGTGATTAGGGTGTTCAAACCTACAATACGTGTACAATACCTACGTATACAAATGTGCCTGAACGGTGGGGAAGTATTTTTTTCAAGGTAGCACCTTTCGAAGTTGCCACCCACCGCCGGTTCCACATTTCTATAGAGTGATCTCGGATAATCTTTTTTTTTCATTTTCTGAGTTCTTCTGTGATTCTCGCACGAACGTTCTCCGGAAGACCAGCAGAGCCCCCTCTCTTGAACTTATCCTTCAACAATTTTTCTCGTAAGAACAGGCCGATAGGGATTCCACCAGCTAAAACTAGTGCCGCCTCGTGAGACACACTTCTGTAAGACTTGGTTACCCTGAGCAGAGTCGTTCGCTGGATGGTTGCCAATCTGTACTTCTGCCGCTATGAGAGGTTCTGATACCAGGTGGGAATTGCATATCTAAGGCCACAAAATGCAACCCCGACGCGGCTACGACCCTTTAAGGCTAGTGTTGCCCTATTTCTTAAGCATTCCAAATGAGGGGTCACATTAAATCCTTTTATTCCAGCCCTGCTGTTGGAGGCCACTATGGTAGCTAAATCGTCGACGTAAGCCGTGGCAGAGAAATGCTGTTCTTCGAGCACAAGAATTGAATCTTGGGGCATCCTCTCTCTATAGAAGCTTCTTTCTCATAAGGACTTCCTCGAACCTTTACAATCCTGTTCTGAAGGTAGCTACTTATGAGGGTATATAAGTTGATGGGAGATTCGTATTTCTGTAGCTGTTGAAGTACACGTGGCCACCAGACATTGCAAGGGCAGAGGATACATCAAAGAATAACAACATAACATACCGCTCATTCCTCTGTTCGACGTCGGCGCGAATTCTAAGTATGGCATCAGTAGTTCCCTTACCTTTTGTTAAGCCAAATTGCCGTGGATGGCTTGCCTTTCTTAGTATCGGCTGCAGTCTTATCATAATAAGTACCTTACTCATCACCGGAAGAAGACATACAGGTCTATACGACTTAGGAAGCTGCTTATCCGTACCCCCTCCCTTGTGGAGGAGTCTCAAATTTGCCGTCTTCCAGCTTTTTGGAAAATACCCCCTATCTAGGCAGTCATTAAAAATTCCTAATAAAATATCTTCAATATAGGGGATACTATTCTTTAAGATCGCGTCGTCTATAGAATCGAACCCCGGGGCACGGCACGTTTTATGCCTATCAACAGTAATACGAAGATCGTGAATGTCCCATGGAGAGCAGAAGTCTTGTGGTTGCTCTTATTTTTTGTGGTTATACAAAAAAACAAAAACTCACTCACAAAAACGAAAAATAATCTTTATTAATCTAATTAACACATTGTCATATATCGAGGTTATATTAGGTTATCACTGCACTCAGTGTTGCCAGCTTCTTACAAAAATATTATATACAAAAAATATTATTTTCGACTTTTAATATTTTGTATTAACTATTTTATTTAAATTTTTAAATTATTCTAACTAAACAGAAAAAAATTTTTTTAAACACATTTCAGTGTGTTTTGCCACCACACCACTCCCCCCAGTAACTTTGTTACGAAAGGAATCGCGTGGGAAAACGCACTAATCTTCCTGAGCGTGTCTTCTTCAAAGCTGCTTCAGGCTGCACAGGATCTTTTGGTTCATCAGTAGCTGGTTTAATAGGTTGTTCCCATGCTAAATCGCTATCGTCACATAATAGATGAGCTGGTTTTAACCGATCGAGTGATACATTTACTTCTTTACCCTTAATTTTTAATGTATAATACTTGTTTGATCGTCGAATGACAATATACGGGCCTTCGTATGGTTTTTCATAGCTTCTTCTTACGCGATCCACTCTAACAAACACGTGTGTGGCGTTTGACAAGTCTTTATGGATGAAAGTAGTTACCTAACATACTGTTTTTTGTTTATCATATTCATTAACCTGTATTTGATAATACGCTTGGCAAGAACTAACTTTGAGAAAATTGTTTTATTTAGAAGAATTTGACTTACATCCTCTATCCTCGCAATGGAGTACCTATCGGGTAGTGTTCTGTCATTTAATATTTTATAATCTCCACATACTCGCCATTGACCATTTTTCTTCGTCACTAAGTGTAGAGGGCTTGCCCATTGTGAACTGGAAGGTTGAATAATTCCATTGTTAAGCATGCTCTGAAATTCTTGTTTAGCAACTTGCAGCTTCTTTAGATCCAATCTCCTTAGTTTGCAAAAAAAAAAACCAGTGGTCCATCACTAGTAACAATGTGGTGCTTCACCTCATGCTTGGCATTTACCTTCCATGAAAATGGTTTGGTTAAATTTGGAAAATTATTTAACAGAATTGTCGAGTGACTTTGAAAGAACTCAATGATTCCATTTCCTCAATTGCAACTACCTCACCTGCAACAGTTAGCTTTGTACTGTTATCAATAAGTTTTTTGTTTTTGAGGTCAATCAGTAATCCAAAGTTGGGTAAAAAATCAGCACCTAAGATACGTTTATTGGTTTTAACCAGAGAGAAAGTCTACTCTATTTGTCGTCTGAGTCCCAGGTCGATTTGAAGAATTTTGGTTCCAAATGTAGGAATCTCTGTGTTGTTGGTAGCAAATAATTTTACTCCTGTATCTTAATTTGCTTTAAATTTATTCGCTGGTATAATGGAAACATCAGAGCCACTATCAACGAGAAATCGAATACCTGTATTTTTGTTTGGTAAGAACAAACGATGTTTTTGACCTACAATATTTACAGCAGCACAGTTGGTCAGTTCTGTGTCTGCTGTGAGGAGTTTCCCTTTTCCGAATTCTATTTACATTCAGGTGTACACTTGGACAGTATACATTTCTTTCCGTAACGATAATGGCCAAAACAATACTTCCCTCTTGGATTAAAACGTCTATTTCGGCTGTTACTACGGGAACAAAAGGACGAGTTATCTCTACTGGAATTTCGGGATAATATAGACTCAAGGGCTGATAGTCTTTTATTCAGATCTTCCAGCATAGACTCGAGTGTGGATCCTTTAGAACGAACTGCATTTATATCTCGCGTGGGTTTGATATCCCACATTTTATCACCAATTTCGGCTAATTTATTTAAATTGCCATTCGAAATTGTCAAGATACTTCTTATCTCCGTTGGAAGTTTATCCAGCCACAATGTTTTTAACAGTTTATCGGGAAAATCGTCACCTGCTAAACCTTTCATTTTCCGAAGTAATTGGCTAGGTTTTCGATCTCCAATTTCTAATTCACTAAAGACCTTATTAATTTTTCTTTCCTCGCTTTCTCGGTACATACTTAAAAGTCTACCCTTGGCGATAGTATATTTGTTGTCCTCAGTAGATGAGACAATATCGAATATGTTTTCAACTATCTTAAGATCTAATTGAGCTATTAGGTAATCGTACCTTCCTTAGTAATTCCACCGAGATTGAATTGGGTTTCTGCCTGGCAAAACCAGATTTCGGGTTTGTCCTTCCAAAACGGTGGTAATTTAACACTCAATTTTTCAATGGTTTTTGAAGTTTCAATTTTATCTTCTCCCATAATTAATTTTCATAAATCACGTCGGGATCACCGATTGTGGCCGGTCTTATTTTTTGTGGTTATACTAAAAAACAAAAACTCACTCACAAAAACGAAAAATAATCTTTATTAATCTAATTAACACATTATCATATATCGAGGTTATATTATGTTATCACGGCACTCAGTGTTGCCAGCTTCTTAAAAAAATATTAAATACAAAAAATAATATTTTTTGATTTATATTTTTGACTTTTACTATTTTATATTCAGTTGGCCTCTAACTTTCATAGAGTGCGGGCGTGCTTAAAGTGATCTATTGACTGTTAATTTTACTATCGTTTTTTTTTTTTTTTTTTTTTTTTTTTTTTTTTTTTTTTTTTTCTTGTTTTATCTCATGTAAAACTTAATGAAATCGGAAGATGAGGTAGGAGTTACTCCATTAATTTCTCAAAAATGCCAACTTTCTTCTAAATCAAATGGCCACGAAGTTATAGAAGACACAAATTCGAAGAAAAGAAATCTCGAAGGATCTCCACTAAATCAATCACCGGTAAAAAAAAAATGGGTAAATATTGTCAAGAAATTTCACCTATAAAAATTAGTAATAGATTCCAAATATTATCTGAAACTGATATTACAACCAATAAACCTTGCTCTTCTAAACGAACAACCGCTCAAGAGAGTATTAACACTGAAAATAAACAGGTTACACCTAAAATCTCTCCGATATTTCTACACAATGCTAATAATTACCAACTCCTGTTAAATGACCTAAACTCATTATGTATGAATTCCTTTTCAACAAAATTAGCCGAAAAAGACACCAAAATTATAGAAGAATCACTCAAAATCGAATATCACACTTTTTCTTTAGATAAAAATAAAACTCTCAATGTTGTGATCAGAAAGGTGCCAAGATACTCTATTACGGATGAAGAGCTAAAATCCGAACTAATTTCCACATATTTCGATGTTTTATACGTTTCGCGAATATTAAATAAAGAAAAAACCCACCCCTCTTTGTTCAGTCTCACTAGTAAATAATACAAAGGCCAATGATATTTTTAAACTTGAAAATTTATTTTCTGCTATAATTTCAGTGGAACCTAAAAATAAAAACAATGACATCCCCATGTGTACCAACTTTAAAAGATTTGGCCACACAAAAAATTACTGTCGATTAGATCCAAGGTGTGTCAAATGAAAAGAAAAACATCATTTTTCAAAATGACCCCTAAAATTTACTGATAAACCTAATTTAATATACCAGGCTATGTAATTTTGAGAAAAGACAGGAACAGTTCTACAGCTTCTGGCGGAGTAGCTTTCATCATCAAAAATAATATCAGTTTCTCCGAAAATATTATTCTCAATATATTTAATATCAAGTTCATATCCATCCGTCTAAACTCTAACACCAGCACTGTTATTACGGCCGTATATAAGCCACCAAATAAGAAGCTCAAATAAGAAGAAATTCTTAAATTATTACCTCCGAATGAATTTACTTTAGTATTGGGAGATATGAACTGTAAACATATCTACTGGGGGTGTCGCAAATCAAACTCGAATGGTAATAAATTACTAGACATGTGTTCTAGAAACAATATTCAAATTACTGCACCTACTGAACCTACATTTTTTGGAAAAGGGTGTACGCCTGACATGTTAGACGTTATGCTATCAACAAATATCAGCCTACCTATAACACCCAAAACAATAGCCGCTCTAAATTCGGACCACATCCCAATATTAATTAAGTTCCAACCGAAACTCCTGAAATTATCACTCGGAGTTCCATGATTAAAGGATTCATTAACTGTGATATGTACAAACAATTGATGGGAGAAAATATTTGTTTGAAAAAAAAATTCCAACATAAACATGAAATTGATGAAGCCATAAAACAATGTACAGAAAACAAACCAAAATGCATAAATGAGTCTACAGTAAAGCCATTCCACAAAAAAAGAAACATTTTTTTAAAAAACGTTCCAAATTCTATTCTATCAAAAATACAAGAAAAAAATTTTGTTGAAGACAGTGGATACGAACTAAAAATCCAAATTTAAAAAAAAATATGGAACAAATTATGAAAAACTGTCAAAATAGAATTAGAAAAATTCACTTTTTCACAATATAAAAGTTATGTTACAAACCTGGATCCAAATTATCAATCCCTATGGAAGGCTACGAGACGGCTGTTAAACAAACAGGATAAAATTCCAAGCTTATTAGAAAATGGTGATTTCATAACTAGCGATGTGGAGAAAGCTGAAGCCTTTGCAGACTATTTTGAAAAAACATTTTCTATCCCTACAAGTGAAATTTAGTCCGTCAAGAAGCAATTTAGCATATGATGAGATAAATGAATTTGTGTCAATACCACTAGTAACTGCACAACGTCCACTGAAATTTACAACTCCGAAAGAACTTTTCGAATTTATTACGACTTAAAACAAAAAAAAAGTCCTGGTCATGACATAATTCTAACTATTGCCATTAAACAATTACCGATAAAATCTATCATTTTAGTAACCTCAATTTTCAATAGTTGTTTGCTGTTTGGAAAAAGGCTGAACTGGTAGCTATTCACAAGGCAGGGAAAAACGTCAAACAAATCAGCAGTTACAGCCCTATAAGCCTCTTACCAATATTAGGAAAACTTCTGGAATCAGTTATAAAAAGGCGCCTAACTTCATTTTTTCAAGATATAACATTATTCCAGATTTTCAATTTGGATTTCAGATCAGTCATTCCACAGCGCACCAACTATCACGATTATCAGAATTTATAGTAAACGGTTTTGAAATGAAAAAACATACACTTGTCACATTTTTAGATTTTCAACAAGCATTTGGCAAGGTATGCCATCAGGGTCTTTTATATAAACTTAAATCAATAGACACTCATATAGATAGATATTCTACATTCTTTTCTCAATAACAGAACCTTCATCGTTAGAATAAACAACACAATCTCGACCATCAGACCAATCAGTGCCGGTACCCTACAAGGATCAGTTCTATCGCCCATCCTCTTCAACTTTTATCTTCACGATATCATCCAATTGTCCGAAACCTCCATAGCTATGTTCGCTGATGACACGGCATTTTTTTCGCAACACGAAAATATAACAATAGCTAGAAACACCCTTCAAACTCACCTTAACGAACTAGAAAAATACTTTGACAAATGGATGATCAATCTAAAAATTCAAAAATGTATTGCTAAAATTTTTACCCTCAGACGACCAACAGACCCACCGGAACTGGTTTTAAACGGAAACAGACTTCAGTGGAATCCATCTAATGAGGCAGTAAAATACTTTGGTATTCATCACCGATCGTCGCCTTACCTGGAATCGCCACATCAATATTAAACTTACACAGACCTACGCTAGGCTGGCAATGCTGAACTCGATAATAAACAGAAAATCCACTCTTAAACCAAATATAACCATCCTTTCTACAAATACTCAATACTCAGGCCATTAATGATGTGTGGTTGTGAAGTATAGGGAGCTGTATCCTCTACCAAACGGAAGAAACTACAATCTTTCCAAAACAAGGTCCTGAGCATTGCTGTAGATGCTCCCTGGTTTGTAAGAAATAGTCAGCTACATCGTGAATTAGAAATAGAATCAATTGACGATTACATCAAAAAATGCTACACCAGGTTTCATAGCAAGTTACCAGTGGTTAAAGGTGCAGTAGCTTTCAACATAGGAGCTCAAACAACATCCCGCAGATTGAAACCAAGACTCATGCAAGACGTCCTGATGTTTGACACCATTACTATTTTATTCAGTATTTACTTCTTCGTCACAACACCAACCACTGCTCTTATTACTACAATTTGATTGTATTATTCGTTATTTCTTACTTCACTTATTTGTTTTGTCTTTATTATTATTCTCTTATAATTGTTTTTCTATTATTAATTTTTTGTTAAGTAACTGATATTGCCGTGTATTATTATTTTTTTTTTCTTCTTTATTTATTTACTTAATTTACTTTATTAATTTATTTATTTACTTCATTTACTGTATTTATTTGTTAATTATTGTTATTATTATTTTATTTTTTTGTTATGATATACTGCCTCTAAAGTTACAATTATTCTAAAATGATTAGAAAACTTATCTGATATGGGTGTCTCTTGCACGAGACTATACCCTTCCTTCTACTATTGTTAAATCATTATTAATATTGTTAAACCATCCATGTAAGGCTTACCAGGCCGATCTGGAAATAAAATAAATAAAAAAATAAAAATAAAAAAAATTTATATTAACTATTTTATTTAACTTTTTAAATTATTCTAATTAAACAGAAAAAAAAATCTAACACATTTCAGTGTGTTTTGCCACCACAGTCTGTCCCAGGTGGGTATGTCGTTCTTCTAACTAATTCTTCTTCTTCATTATCTTCGTACGGAGCGTCTCAAGGATATGTCACCTCAATGAAAATGGTCGCTGCTTCTTCGAGGGCAGTTGCCTGGACACCTACATACTTAAGAGCTGCTAATGCTTGCATAGGAGTCAGCTTTCCCAGAGCAACTCGGTACGGAATACCCAATGGAATCTTCTTTGACTCTTCGACAATGAATTCATCCCAAGACCTCCGTTTTCGCTAGCGCACTTTGTTTCAATATTCTTTAGCTTTGGCCTTGTATTCATTACGAAGTGCAATACGCCTCTCTTTACAACTGCACCTCTGGTACAACTGTCGCGCCTTGTAGTCGAGCTCTGGTCTTTCGCCGCTGGAGAGAATTTTCAGCAGCGTCAAGAATCGCATCAGTTATTTTAGAGAGTCTATAGTCCAGGTCATCAGCACTTTCGGTTTCCACTATTTTCCAATCTTCATCGGCAATATCTCCCTCCAGCATGCATTTGAAGACGCACCAGTCATTCCTTCGTGTTTTGTAACCTTTGTCAATACCGTGTTAATCAGGCATATCCTGCACTAGGTTGATTTGCAGGACTTTGTGGTCAGAACTATTATCAGATCTGAGAGTCCAGTCAACAATGTGTCCTGTAGCGGAGGCAAATAACATGGATATAATAACTGTGTCTATGTTACCTACCTCTTTGGGCTGTGAGGAGGTAACAGAAGAGAAGACTTTAGTTTTAGTATGAGTATCAGAGCATGCATGCGGATTTTGTCTCCTATGTTGTATTATAAGATTTATTTATTTTCTTTAAATGTATTTGAGTCTGATAAAAAAGTTGTTATTTATCCTGGCCAGATTAGTAAAAGTGTCATGTATATATAAGTTGTTTTGTATAGAGTTTAACCATTAAAAAAAATTGAGTTTTCGTGTAATTTAATAAACTTGTTTGATTAATGTAAACAATTGAGTTTATTGAGCGACAGTTCCTTATTTTATAAATTTAAATAATAGCAACAAGGTTAAATGTCCTATTAATGTCACGTCAATCGAACTTTCACCCATTGGCCCTGAGAAAGTAAGAGTGGAAGAGATGTTGACTACTACTAACTGGCTCCTTGCTATAAACCCACCTAGCTTAGCCCCTCGTCTGTCTTCGGTTAGAGCCCCAAAACGTGTTCCAAGCGTTGGTATCGGAGCACAAGATCACATACCTACTACAAGATGTGATCGTCTCCAAGACAGAAATACCCTCTTCAATGTTGCTTCCATTTGGCAGGTAACCCGAAATCACCGTGAAAGATACACTGCCCCACTTTTCGTAGCATGCGACACAATTAGCAGTAGAATATTGCCTAAGATGCGTCACATCAAGATTTGGATTGTCAACCACTATAGCAGCCCTAGGCCTCCTCTCTCCACTGCTTAGTGCTATAATTCAAGAGTTATAGTCATAGTGTCAAGTCATAGTCAATATGTCAAGACGTGAGACCAAACCCCGTGACCAAGTTTCGATGGCTGGTCGGTTCCTGAATCGCCATGATACCGTAGCGTCGAGAAAGAACTCGCAACAAGTCTCTTCGGCGACCCATGTTGAGCTGAAGGATGGTAATCTTATTCATAATAAGTTTGTTTCGCCATTACTTTGCGCAACGTTAAGTGCACAGGACACTTCTGACTGCCGGCCTTGTGCCGTGTTCTACTGGGATCAGCATTCGCCCGTTTACAATTAATGCAGATTGGGTCAGCCATTACTTTCTTCTTCGGACATTCTTTCATTAGATGGTCACTTCCTGCGCACCAAATGCAAACCACTGAGGCAGCTGTGCAAGTAGCCTTAGTGTGTTCATAGCCTTGGCACTTAGTGCAGCGAGGAGCACCCAGGTCGTCTTTAGATGTCATTGACCACCATCCTCCAACTATATTTCCTATTTCCAACAGCTGAAAACGGATAATTGGGTGCACTTTCAATACCTAATTCTTAGTTAAGCCGCTCCTAGCGACTGAGAAGAATAGTGGACGGAGATATTCAACCAGGGAAGTTGGAACTGATTTTTCAGGTATTTTTTGTCACAGAAACCTGACTAGGACTCCTGAGCCCCATGCGTGAGGTACGCCCCTCACCTAATGTTTATGTTTTTTCCTCAGTGCTAGCTTAGCTTGTAGCTCGTTTTGACGCAGCTCCTGCCATCCAATGACTTTAGTCGAATGGGATTCGTCTTCCAACCGAACTAGAATCGAGCCCGCCTTGGTCGCTCTAACAATAGAATCGTTTACACCTAAATTTGTGGGCGATGGAAGCATTTATGTTATCCACAGGGCTTTTCTCCAAGCCGCTGATGGTTAGGTAATCTGGTAAGGGACGGCTTCAATGGCTGCAAATTAACAATATTTGCCAATGTCTTAGGTATATTCATTGGCAGATATTTATCAGGTGGAGAAATTTCGACTATATTTTCCTTAATTTCTCTCCGGTCTCCATTAATTTTCTTTTCTTGCGATTTAGTATTTCTCCTATTTCTTTTGCTCTAGTAAATCTCAAAAGTTTCAGCTTCCTTTATCTTCAATAATCGGTAGTTGCTTCTGTTCTGAGGATTCAGCCTTGGCAAGTGGTGGGCAAGGGATGTTTACCCTTGAGTGGCTTTGAATAACCCGTGAATGTGACCATTCCATGATTTTATTTATTATGGTATTAACTAGCATAGGAGACTCCAATGTTTTCTTCACCACTCTTTCAACAAGAGCCGAGACTGAATCTCCATTGTTCATCTCTTCAAATTGTTTGACCTTGAAGTTTAAGGTTTCTAAAATACCCATTAATCGATCAACGTTTTCATTGATATGTTTTCTGGTTACATCATTCATCTTTTTATCAAAATTTTGAATGAATGTACGTAGGTTTTCTTGAATTTCCTTTGCTTCGTGCAGACAGCTATCACTAAAGATTTCTCCATTTTCTTCTTCAACATCAGACCCGTTCCAAGGTCTTTTAGCAGATGGGCGTGGGTCCTTGAGGATTGCTCTTTCAGGAGGATCCTCTTCCATTTTTTGAAAGACTAATCTCTGCTAACCTCTGAACTTGTGTAACCTAACCTTAACGGTTTGACCTACTTTCACTAAAATTCGATTAAAAAGACAAAAATATGTCTTAATGTTATTGAAACTATAAATAATAACAATAAAGAATGAATGAACATAAAAGAAAAGAAAAGTAACAAACAAAACACCGAAAACAGGATTCAATAACACAAAAGACAACAACACGAAAATCCACATCCTTCTATATCTCCGCAGCATGGTAATCAAGCGCCTTATCCACTGAGCTACTGCACCTCCCTATTTTAATTAGAAACTGTAATATAAAACTAGAATTTTTGTTTCGAAACTTCCTAGTTGGGGCTTTTTCCTTCTTGTGGGTGTGGGGATTGTATTATATCATCCACTGAGGAATTGTCGGCACAAACATAAAATATGACTTTGGTTTACACATAAAACAACTATTGTACTATCGAACTCCTGATGTCATGTTTTAGTCATAGCTGATTAGTTCTGATTGAAATAAGTAAAACAAAGAAATCGATTCACTAAACATACTTTACTAACCATCCGCCATTGATCTAATTCTCCCCCTGCCTCCTCAATCACACAGCGATATTTACATCCAAAAGTATTTGTACACTAGTATTAGTTTTATTTTCTTTTATTTAATTTTGTAATGATTACATTTTTATTTCATTTAAGCACATATAATATTGCATTCATGACTATAGAATACAGTTAATATTTTTTTATAAGAAAATCGACTGAATTTAGCTTAATATCTTATACATTATAGTATGATACCTCTTTGTTATGAGTCAAAAATATTCATACACAAGACTTTAACTTTAGTTTCCACCCCCTGTCTTAATAGTTTAAGGATAACCTCCAATCAGTCTTTACTTAGACGTCATTTGTAAAGGTGTAGCGCTTATTAGTAATTATTACTGTTGTTCATAAATTGAAAATGGGTCCTGAAACCAGTGAGACGATTGAAGAGGGAAGACAAATTATTGTGGGCTTCAAAATACGTTTCGGTCGCTTAGAGAAGTGAACACACCTCACTCTACAGTCCAAGATACTATTAAAATGTATGGGATAAAAAAACTTTTAAATATATCGAGGGAACAGTACGACCAAGCAAAATATAAAAGACATATCACAAGGAAAGTTAAAAGAAAACCAAGAATTAGGGAACACTTGTATAAAAAGGGAAACGAGGGTGTGTTTCAACAATGCGCCAATGCTTGAGACGGAACCAGCTTCACAGCGGAACAGCTAGGAAAAACCATCATTAAGGAATATTAAGATATCAATGTGCCAAAGACCATATAAAATATGATTGTGACTTTTGGAATATGATCATATTTACCGACGAGTGTAAAATTTAAATCTTTAATCTTCAGAGGGCAAAACGTATGTAAAAAACAAAATACAGGAATAGAAATAAGAAATATAGTTCCAAATGTTAAGAATGAAGAAAAGTGACTCAGAGGTTGTTTGAATGCTGCTGGAGTGAGGTGTCTTGAATTTTTTTTATGACATAATGAGCCATGTAAGAAGACGTGATAAGAAGAAATCTTGCATTCAGTGCTGACAAATTTGGGATTGAATAAAATTACATTTTTCAGCAGGATAATGATTCCAGGCATACAGCTTGGAATTCTAAAATGGTTATCTAGTAAAACATACCTAAGTGTGTGGTCTCTCCTCCTCAATCACCGTACATTAATCCTAGTGAGCATTTGTGAAAATACCTAGAGGATCAAGTTGGGAAAAGGTTTGTCTCTAACCAAATTTAAAGGACGTTATTATTACAAAATTACAGTGTCTCTAGCTCAAAAATTATTGAATTCAATTCCACAGTGCACAGAGTGTATTGTAAAAGCCAAAGGTGGCCCTACTAAATATTAATTGCTATCGATTGTCAATATTAAATTGTAGTTTTATGAAGTGTACGAATACCTTTGTCTCATGTTGTTATAGCTGTGTCTCAATTATTCTTAATGTGCTGTTTTGTAAAATGTTCTATAAATTCAAGATTATATTTATTGATGAAAGTGTTGGCGTATGCATTAAATGGTCTTATTGTTTTAAATTAATCCTATTTAATAACGCTTTATATTTGTTATTTCTTATAATTTATAGCAGGTGTACGAATACTTTTGACTCTGACTGTACATCTTTGATACATACTGATTATGAAGTTACACTTTTAAAATATGTCATATCTATTACAATAACTACAGAATAATATTTTACGGCATTATTCACAAAAATCTCCACATACATACTACAATACTTTATGAAACATCTTCATTCACAAGCCTTTTTACAAACCTTTTAAATGCATCATTTTATTTCTAACTGGAATCATCATTATAATGATAAACCATGGAGCGTTGAAAATAAACAACGGAAAATAGGATAATTATATCTCTTTGTATCGAAAATCGATTGTTTCCAATTTTTATAACCTTCCCTACCTTCAATGTTCGTGATTTGAAAAATTTCAATTTTAACATGATATTTGTATCAGATGAATTCTGTGAGCTTTTTAAGGGCTCTTTCCCATTTTATATATTGTGTCTTCTTCCTATTATTCTTTTGTTGTCACCAGCGTCTATAGTAAATGCTTCTCATGAATTTACTGTATACAGAATGCACCAGTATGATCTTCATGGATTATCCAGAGGTATTTTTCACATTAAACGTTTGCTTAATTTGAGTGATCTATTTTTTGCAACATTTTTTCATTTCATTTTAAACCTTTGATATTCTTTTTTGGTGTGTATTTTCTTATCTATATATTAATAATGAACTTATTATCTTATATTAGTTATTTATATATATATATATATATATATATATATATATATATATATATATATATATATATATATATATATATATATATATATATATATCTACATATACACACACACACACACACACACACACTACACACACACACACACACACACACACACACACACACACACACACACACACACACACACACACACACACACATACACATAACATACGTAGATGTATAGATAGATAGAATATTTTAGTATTTTTATATTTTCTTTCAGCTAATATATTTTTCCTTAATTTTGAGCCATTCATAATTTTTGCATAAATATTAAGAGAATTAATCTATTTTTTTTTATAATATATTTTAGAAAGATTTATGACTTTTCTGTAATGTTTGTACTCACTTGATGATTACCTCAATACGTTTTTGTTTAGAGTAGGAACTGTTAAGATATAAATAATATTACCTATTTCTTACCCTCATAAATTTTAAGCATTTCATGTAAGGAAGCAGTAGTTAAATTTTCTAAATCTAATTTTTTTTTTTTTTTTATGTATAATATTTAATATTTTTATTTATCTGTATCTATTAGTATAATAAAAATTAGGCAAGTTATTAAGCATGTCTCTCAACATATATTTGAAATAGGAATGGTTAACAAGGCTTACCTTTTTCGTATTCTTAATAATAGTAAGCATTTATATTTTTTTTTTTGTTCTCTATCTGTTCAGATAAGCATTGGTTTGGATAATTAGTGTGTTTTTTTTCTAATAATATCAAATCACTCATTTATTATACTTGTTCCATATTCTTTTGAATACCTTAAGTTGTATTAGGTTTGTAATAAACATGGTGTCAGGTGCAACCTTGCTTCGGCATCTCAAAAATATAATGTTTTAGCAACTTTAGCAATGAATTTATCATTAAAAAAATACATTTTAGTAATTTTAGTAAATATATTAATATATATTTTAGTAAATACTTTACAATAGTAAAGTTGGTTTAGAAATGTAATGGGGACCTATGTAGTTACAGTAGACACTTTCAAATTTTAGCCTTGTTAAAACATGTTTTTTTGTCTCTCTTGGGATATTTACTTACAAACCTTACCAATTACTTTGTTAATAATTAATTTACTCAAAATATGTCAGCGAGGTTTGATATAAAATAGACTTTACTATATAATGTACTCTATCCAACTGTGATATCACTAGCTTAAACTATAAGAGTCCTTTAATTATTAGAAAGTTTCTTAAATTCCTTTAAGTGTGTTGCTATCGAGGTTTGAATATATTTATAAACTTAATTGGTTAAAGTTAAAATTTAATTGGTACCTGTATGCAATACCATAATATTTTTTTAAAAAATTACTGTTCTTATTTCAATATTATTATAAGACATGCAATATAATATTATTTTATTTGTATTACTAGGTTGCAGAACAGCAAATTTAAACCTGGAGGCACGATCTCTTACAAGCTGGAGCACTCAGCGACACTGTGTTGTTGCGAGATTAGAACATCTTGCTTCACATAGCTTACATAATTTCAAAGAAAATTCTGGAGGATTATTACTAGTTTTACCTCAAAACATTGATTCTCTTACTGCAGAAATGAGAGAAGTAAATTTACGTTACTTAAAATATAGTAGAGGAAAGCTATTGCTTAATATTTATGATGATTTTCTATATACATGTTCATTCTACTTGATAATACTATCAAATTGAGGCTCTTACCCCTCATTGGCCCCTAAGTGTTGTCTATATGCATCAATCGAAGTTTGACCCTTCCGGCTACTGTATTTCAATGTTGTAGTTACATCTTGTGCTTCTTAATGAAGGGAATTTTTTGTCAACTTCAGTCCCTATCACAGCGAGGTAAATTTTAATGGGAACTGTACTTCTTTCTATTGTTTCAATTGTTAGTAGGGGTCGATTTTAAAATTAACACAATTTATATATGTCCTGTAGAGATTATGAAAACGAAGGACATAGGATTAATTTCTTACATACCACCACTTGTTTTTAAACATCATATTGCTGTATCTACAAGAGCTCCACTTTGATAGTAGTACCTTTCTTTGTCCAGAAATAGTCAAGAGTTTTTGTCAATTTGGCTAGTATGATATAATAAGTAGTTCTACTTTCAGGAATGTTAAATTCACTATCTCTGTTAAATTTATCTATCTTTGATGTTTAGGCTTTTCTATATTTCGTTACATGTTATGTTTTTATATATATATATATATATATATATATATATATATATATATATATATATATATATATATATATATATATATTCTTTACAGTTACTCACTGAACTTGAAATGCAAATGTTGGATGATGAAACGATGGTTCCTGTATATTTCATTAAATGGTCACCAGAGTTAGAGGAAATATTAATTGATATTGAAAATAATAAATTAGCAAATGATAAGGGAATCCCAGCTTGGGAAGGTAAGAATACAAGATCATAATTTGTTATTAATTATATTGTGTGAGTGATTCTTAAGATCAAATCTAATTAAATTATGCTTTATTGCTAGAAATAAATGAGCATGTAAATTGTAGTGGAGTATGTATATTTCTCTCTAAAATATAAATTGTTAAAAATTAGATGACTTATTAAAAAAAATTCATATGAATAAGGTTTTTGACGTTAATACATCTTTAAATTTGCTACCGTATGGGGGCAATTGAAAAAATCGGAGGACACAGTTTGGCATTCTATCTATCCTCTACATCTAAAATTAAATTATACCACTATATAGCTAAAGGATCAAAGAATTCATTACGATCAGCGAGAACAATGACGCATAGCGCGCGGTGGAGGGGGAAGTGCCACAATTTTGAGGTTATTTGCTGTGTATCAAGATTTGCGATTAGTATAACTTTTGACTCGGAGAAGCTACGATGTTCGTTCAAATTTTAATCGTCAGCTGTCGTCAAAATCTATTGATTGCATATAAAACATTAATATAAAGTAGTGACAGAAAATAGAATAAAAAAATATTATCAAAAATACATAAAGTCGGCCTATACACGTCGAAAAGCCAAAACCAAATACAGAGATCTATACGGTTGGAAAGGGCTTCTCAAGAACAATCGAATGGTAATAATAAAACCCGAGTCAAGCAGTGCCAGGAACGTAAAAGTTCCTTATCATCATTGTTTTATATTTATTACCGCCATTAATGCACAAAGCTTGGCCCCGCGCACTCTGAAGACATCTCTGCCCATACTATCATCAACTGATCTGATTATTTGGCAATCAGGGAAACTTGGATGGAAAATACCATCCCAGTGAATGTATCTAGCTTTGATTTGAGATCATATTTTGATACCACTAAGAACAGACAAATGGCAAATACATCATCGGTAGCGATATGATCATCATCAAGTTGCATAGCCAGTGGAATCGCCATATACTGCAACATCAAAAGCTTCACTGATTGTAAAAGAGTTAACATTGACATTTCCGATATTTATTTGGAAATGAAAGATGGAAAACCTGGTGATATCTGTCTAATAAACGTTAAGTCCAATGGCATCTTCAAATTCGTACTCAAGTGTGTGTATATCCACCCGGGCAAAGCTTTAGTAGAAATTAAACTATGTATGTTACGATCGTTGTTAAAATATTCCATAAACAGCGCTAAAAACTAAAGTCGGATACGAGCCTGATCTTACTACACTAGTTATGATAGTTGGAAACTTTAATGTTGATGCCTAGTAAACCGCTCATTGCCCGACTTCAGCTTGTTCAATTTGTCTTGTATTGAAACTTCTGTCGGACTGTCTTATAATTATTAAAGATATATTGTAACAATAATTATTTGTTTCCTTGCTTTATCCTAAATACATAAATAAAAATATTTTATTTAAAAAATATATCCTGTTACATAAACCTATTTAGTACAACACATGGCCTTGTCCATGACACAGCCTGACCCCTTTTTTTTTGTCTCTTATTAAACATTTATTTAATGAAGAAGTAGATAGTTTGAGAGTGCAGTCTTATAATTGAACACAATTAAAATATAAATTTTAATATATTGCCCCAACATTTTGTCTTACATAGCAAGCCTTTATCAGGGCTAGAAGAAAAACATTCAAAAAGATATAACAAAAAAGGCAGTGAGTCTTAAACTTTTTTTAAGAAAAGAATAACATTATGGAAATAAAGAATAAGGGGTTAGTAATGAAATAATTGTACAGAAGTCTTACTTTCAGCAGAGACTCGCTGTAGCGCCGCTCTCTATTGTTTATATTATCGTATTATTAGTTTATCCGTGATAGTGCATATTCTAGTTTCTTTTTCCTTGTAAGAATGCTCTTTAAGCTCTTGTAATATATGATATTTAATGAATAATAATAATAATTATATAATAACAGACAGAGAATAATAGTAAAGGAACGATAAACTAATAACACAATAATATAAACAATAGCGATCAGTGCTACACTCGCTATGAAACAAAGGCCAGGAGGCCTTTCTCTTTCTAACCGTTTTCTAAAAAATTACCATGATCATGGACCATTCCCAATTAAAAGAAAAAATTTACCTGCTCTTGTCTGACCAAATCACTTGCACTCCCACCAAACATATAACAACTATTGTTTCCAGCTTGAACGTGAAAAATTCTTTAAACCGTACAATGTTAAGAATATAGTCCAGAACTAACCACTATTGAACATGAGGTTGTGTTTCAAGACTGATGAAGAGATGTCTCCATCTTTACCAAGTTTGCTTTAGGAATAAAGAGTTTCGGTAAGAGAAGAATATGAAAATATTTCTTAAGAATTTATTGAAAATCTTATTAGGCGAATGCCCAATTTAACGCAAACTATAATGAAGCCAAGATGTAGACCTGTTAATATGAATTATCTAAAATTTATAATTTCCTTCAATGTAATTGGTCCTTTTTGATCTTAAAATTAGTTGGTCCTGTATATTCTTAAATCTAGTTGATCCTGAGTTTAATATCCCAGGTAACATCTGAAAACACCAAATGCTGTTGGGTGTTCTGTCCCACCTCTGGTGTGGTGGTATGGAGCTTCCCCAAGCATTTGGTGGAAAATGAATCAATCGGGCAGTATTTTTTGGTTTACAAAGCTCTTAAAAATTTGACTAAAATCAGTAAATAAACAAGGAATGATATTTTATTAAAAAAAGATACCAACCAAACAACTTGTCAAAATTGTTTAAGTATATACTTCAAGAATAGAAAAAATTGGGAATTCCTTTATTTACCTGGTTTTGTTCCTTCCGATTACCATTTGTTCTAGTCTATATAGTCAGCTTTTTCAAGGATTTCAATTTTGATTATGAATGGCAAATGGCTTGAATCATGAAACCCTGTTTCCAATTTTTTTTTTTTTTTTTTTTTTTTTTTTTTTTTTTTTTTTTTTTTTTTTTTTTTTTTTTTTTTTTTTTTTTTTTTTTTATGAACTGCTTCTATTACTGCATAGATAGGTGAAAGGATAATGACATGTCCTGGTTCTGTCCATCTTATTTATTTTCAAATTCATCCCTCCCTCCCTCCTCTCTCCATTTTTATTTTCCTTGTGTTTTCCTTCCATTCCTTTAACAGTCAGTTTTGTGGTTTCTTTCTTATTGAAATAAATTTTTTAGAATGAACGTCATCTTTTCAATGTACTAAAATGTATATGAAGTATTTGGAACATTAATAAGCATTACCATCAAAACTCGATAAGTTGAAGTTGAAGAGTAAATAAATTTACTTTAAGTTATCAATTTTTTTGAGATAACACATTTTTCAGATATTGAGTTCAAAAAAATATTTTTTTGAGTTATCGAGTTTTTCCATTATTGTGTGTGCGTGGTGAGTGAGTGAGTGAGTGCGTGCTTGCTTGCAATAGTCTGTAACTTTCTTCTACATATATGTAGCAGTGCGACGATCTATCACATGCTGAATTGGGTGCAAAGCAGCAAAGACATCAGTTTCTACCCCTGGTAGCCATGGGCCATGATGAACGTCTGTCTTGTCTCCGTAATAAAACAGTACTGAGGGCAAGCTTGTTTTGGTTTGAGATAGACTGGTTTGTCTGTTTGTTTATTGGTGCTTAGGGTCCTTATGTACTCCAACTAGGGCAGGAAGGACAGGTTACCTACCTTTTCTAGCCAGGGTGAGAAGTTCTGGATTCATTTGTGGTTCTGCCACAAAAGAAATTTTAACTTGCCCAGACAGGATTCGAACCCATGATCTTCAGTACTAAGCGTGTTGTGACCCTCGCCCCTATTCATTCGGCCATCGTGTCTTTGATTGACTAGTTTGTACATGTTCATGGTTCTAGGAAACTTCGACTAACAGAGTTTCGGGAGTTGTGAAGACAAAAATTTTGCTTTAAGTTAATGATTGTCGGTTCGATTCTTCACATAAATACAATTTATCATATAAATGTAAACGGAAAATGGGATTCACTTTGACTTACCAAGTTTTGTCTGTAGTTAGCATCTCCAATTAGTTTTTTTTTTTTCTGGTATGATAATGTTTAGTATTATATTTAATTAATTTTGTTTATGATTCCCAGTTTAGAATACAATAGAAAATTGAATATTATGTTCAGTCCTCTTAATTGACTTTTGTTTGTTTTTTCTCCTCAGCTATTCTTCAATCCTTCTCTGCAAATGGATACCAAATTGTTGTCAATGCTGGAAAACCAGCTGTTAGAAATGATGCAAATATAATTTCTATTCAGGTAAAAATTGATAATTTATCTCTTTAGTTTTAACTTATATTTTTTTTGTGATACTAGTTGGTACATCTGGGGGGTCTGTTTGACAAGACAGAAAATTGGCATATTTACATATTTACCAACCTTCCCATCTACCACCATCTTGAACTTTTTTCTTTGGTGTACGTTTTCAATTAAAGCATTATGTTAGGTTGTGAAAAAAAAAAAAAAAAAAATCTGAATGTTAAATAAATAAAATTTATCAGTGGTTTTAGGGATGCTCCAATGGGAATAGTTCCTGCAGAACTAGGCTATTTTCTTGATTTGTGTGGATTTATAGTGGTCATCTTGTTAGGGCTTTCTACTACAAATAGTCCAGTCAATAAACACATTGTAGAATGCATGAAATATGTGATAATTTTTTACTTCAAAGCTTCTTTAGGAATACAGTAGAACCCCTCATATCCGTCACCCATGGGACCGGAGAAGGGTCGGAAAACAAAAAAGGTTGGATAATCTGAGAAACAACAAAACATTAATAAAAACACACTTAAACGAGTATTTATGTAAATGTACATTGAAATATTACACTTATTATGGCATCACTCCTATTTATTATTCATCTATTAAGTTACATGTTTCGGGAAAACTTTGTCCCATCCTCAGACTTCAACAGTTATTTCTCCATGGTGTTATCACACCGTGTCTGTTCCTTTTACATATACATATTACATAGATATGTAAAAGGAACAGACACGGTGTGATAACACCATGGAGAAATA
Organism: Euschistus heros; assembly: GCA_003667255.2. Taxonomy (NCBI): domain Eukaryota; kingdom Metazoa; phylum Arthropoda; class Insecta; order Hemiptera; family Pentatomidae; genus Euschistus; species Euschistus heros. The sequence goes on from RCWM02000005.1 coordinate 1,371,476, forward strand.
ACTGTTAAAGTCTGAGAATGGGACAAAGTTTTCCCGAAACATGTAACTTAATAGATGAATAATAAAGAAGAGTGATGCCATAATAAGTGTAATATTTCAATAGTTGTTAACTCCTTCATTGAAGAATTTAGTAAATGTACATGTTTATTGAATACAAAACATATTGATCCTCCCCTTCCACTGTCATGGTGTACGATTGGATATTATTTCTGTTTTTCCTCCAGTCTTTAATTGTTGTGACCCCTATTCCTAGTTCAGGGGATAATTTTTGAACTGACTCACCATTTTCCAAGCGCTGAAGAACTTCTGATTTCTTCTGAAGTGTGCATACAGTACATTTATGTTTTGTGGAAGCCATAATAGATAACTGTGAGAGGAAATCGGTTGCACTACTATGATTCACATAATCGAACTTTTGAGAATGGCGGGATGAGGGGTGATGGATATGACGGATATCCCGAGGTCTGATATGAGGGGTTCTACTGTAGTTATAAGGTAAACATACTAAAAGTCCCCGCCCCTGAGGGGTGAGCTAACGGTGGGGGGGAGGGAAGAAGTTCAATTTTTTTGGTTTTTCGATTATATCTCGAAAACTGTTTACTCTAGAAAAATATGTTTTATATAAACATTAAAGCTTATTAAATTTCCTATAAAATGATTTTAGATGAATTTGTAGTAATTCTAACCGTTTTCGAGATATTCATTAATGAAAATCGGTGATTTTCGGGAAAATACAAATGTTACCTCACTTATTGTCAATCTTTTGCTTCTAGTACCTTCCACGGTCGTTTCTCAGAAAAACTGTCATAATTAAAATTGTAGAGCATTAAATTTACTTTAATTTCATATCTACATTTCTGTTATTTGAAGTAAATGTTTAACAAAAAGTGAGGTAAGCATTTTTTTTATTCCTAAAATTATCGATTTTTAATAACGTATACTCGAAATCCGTTGGAATTTCAACAAATGTGTATATAATCAATTTTAATTAGTAGCATATTTTTCTAGAGTTCACCGCTTTCGAGATATAATCGAAAAACACAAAATTGGGACCTTCTATGAACCTATACATGAAATTGTGATTAAGTCCCATAATACACCCGAGCCTGAACGCTAAATATGTTTGTTTTGGAAAAGTATGACGATATTGACATATTCAGTGGGCTGGTTTGAGTGTATAACGTGACTTTATCACAATTTCATATATAGGGCCTGATAGTAAATTTAACCAGATTTGAGTTAAAAAAAAAAATTTTAAATCTGAAAAATAGTTTTGTAGTTATAGTGAAAACTATGCCAAAAAAACTAGGACTTCAAAGTAGTAAGCGGTTTTTAACGTGATGGTATTTGGGGTGAGCTAAGGGTGGGGGGGATGGTAGATAGTCCCAATTTTGTGTTTTTCGATTATATCTCGAAAACGGCAGACTCTTGAAAAATATGCTACAAATTAGAATTAAAGCTAATTAAATTTCCCATAAAATTGATTATATACATATTTGTTGAAATTCCAACGGTTTTCGAGATATACGTTATTAAAAATCGATAATTTTAGGAATTAAAAAAATGTTTACCTCAATTTTTGCTAAACATTTACTTCAAATAACAGAAATGTATATATGAAATTAAAGTAAATTTAATGCTCTACAATTTTAACTCTGACATTTTTTCTGAGAAACGATTGCGGAAGGTACTAGAAGCAAAAGTTTGACAAAAAATGAGGTAACATTTGTTTTTTCCCGAAAATCACCGATATTCATTAATGAATATCTCGCATATGGTTAGAATTACGATAAACTCATATACAATCAATTTTATTGGAAATTTCATAAGCTGTAATGTTAATCACTGTAATGTTTCAAAAATATGAAACATATTTTCCAAGATTTAACCGTTTTCAAGATATAATCGAAAAACCAAAAAAATTGAATTTCTCCTCTTCCTCCCACTGTTAGCTCAACCCCCAGGGGCGGGAACTTTTAGTATGTTTACCTTCTAACTGTTCCTAACAAAGCTATGAAGTAAAAAATTATCGCATATTTCATGCACTCATTGACTGGACTAAAAATAAGTGGTGAAAGATGTTTATACTTAATTTTAAAGTTATATTTGTTTTATTTTCCTTAAATAAAAACAAATTTATTTGTGGGGCTTAGAATACTTTGTTTAGACTTATTGATTAAAACTTAGAACAATGTTATATCAACCATCAATTTCTCAGGTCATTGCAACAGTAGGGATGCTTAAAAATTATTTTTATTCAGATTAGTCAGTGACCAGTCATAATCTTGTATGTTCTGTCTGTACTTTCCTACACCCCTTCTCAGTTGCTCTAAATATTCTCTGATTATATCATCTTGAGGCTCAAAATTTTGGTACAATCATTTTTATTTGTTCAACTTTCAAAAATAGCAGTATTATGTTCTTGAATATTAATGTAACTAAATGAAAAAAAGTGGCAAATAAAGAGTTTTAAACCTGGTGTAGTAGTGTAGTTTCTTTGAGAAGAAATAAAACCACATAATTTATTTTGAAAATGAAAACATTTTCAAAACTTGTACCTAAAATAAAATTGTCCAAATTGTTAAAACGATTAAAATCTGTTGCAGAAAACAATTAAAAAGTGGAACAACTTTGTAGCCCAGCTCCTTTGATCCATAATTAGCATTGGTACACGAGGTATTGCTTTGTAGTTCAAGAGAATATTAGGAGGATAGAAGATAAGAGGACATCTTTTATGTAAATTTTTTAAAATAATGTGGTCCCTGTTGAAACTTCTCAATCAAATAATGAATAGTTGGTTTATTCTCTGATTGCAGTGTTCATATTTCTGGTAACCTGGTCTCATAAAATAGTATAGCTCAAAAATCTCATGTCTCTTTGGTCATATTTGAAATTATACTGAAATTTGAGTAATGAATTGTAGAAAAACAAATACCAACAATAAATTTGGTATTATTAACTGTTGGTTCTAGATACTAAACACACATATATAAATATATATATATATACATACACATACAGGGTGTCCCAAATTTAAAACTTCAGGAACTTATAGGGGACTGAAAAACTAAGACAAAAAGTCCTTTAGAGATTTGCTCGTTTTTGCTTAGTTTTATAGAAAATCACAAAAAAAGAAACAAAACAAGTTTTCATTTTTATACTTATTTATTTACATTTATATTTATGTTATGTTCTTTTTAATGTAAATATTGCTCAAAATGTTGTCCTCTTGCACCAATGCAAGCATTACATCTAGTACTCACTTGATAAATTGCAGCTAAACATTGTTCTGATGATATTTGGTGCACTGCATCTATGATTCGGTCTCTTAATTGTTTTCTTGAGTTGATTGACACCGAATAAACTCTCTGCTTCAAGGTTCCCCATACAAAGAAATCCATGGGTGTCATATCAGGTGATCTGGGTGGCCAAGATACTACTCCTCCACGTCCAATCCATCGTTGTGGATAATTTATATCCAGCCAAGCTCGAGCAACTCTGCTATAATGAGCTGGACATCCATCGAGTTGGAACCACATTTCAATCTGCTGCTGTAAGGGAATGTCATCTAAATAATTAGAAAAGTCATTCTCCAAAAAATGTGTAAATGTGATACCATTCAATCTTCCAGGTAAAAAATTCTGAACTTTTTGAAGATGGTAAGGGTAGCGATTATCACCTTTCAAAGTTTGCCATATATTGTGATATTGCTAATGCAGCAGATGCTCTTCGGATACTAGTCTCAGGATTGTTATCGAAGTGGCGTTGGACACAATTTCTTCTTCGATAATCTGCTCTTATTGCTGCCTGGAATTGGTCGCCTTCATTATGTATTAAGAATGACCCAGTCTCTCATAGTCTATTAAAAGTTAACAAAAAGACTCGTCGATTAGGCACTCTTCTATTTGGAAATCGGCGCGCATACTCCTGCACCGCTTCTAAAGCATTACCATTACAGAAACCATACACAAAAATCATATCAGCGTATTCAACATTAGAATATGTATGCGCCATTGTGGCTGATGCTATTCACACAAAAATATCTGAGTAACTGACTGAAGACTGATTTAGGAATTATAATCCTAGAAGGAAGGCAAAATGTAAACAAATAAAATAATGTAAAGGATAACATTAAGTGTTTACATATCTCACAGCCTAGCCTGACGAACTTTGTAAGGTGATAATCGCTACCTGTAACATTTTTGTTTTGTTTCTTTTTTTTCAATTTTCTCTAAAACTAAGCAAAAACAAGCAAATCTCTTAAGGACTTTTTGTCTTAGTTTTTTGGTCCCCTATAAGTTCCTGAAGTTTTGCCATTTAAATTCGGGACACCCTGTGTGTGTATTATGTATGTATATATATATATATATATATATATATATATATATATATATATATATTTTTTTTTTTTAATAATGGGAGAGCTTATGCTTATAACAAATTATAAATGGTTATTTAATGTGAAACACCTAATTGGTTATTATTATGAGTTAAATCATTTGTAGATTCATGTTAATTTATTTAATTTTTTTTTTTTTATTAGGGAAAATTATCGGGGTATGGCATTGAAGATAAACTTCCCACAATCGCCATTGTTGCTCACCTGGATAGCTTTGGCGTTGCACCTGTATGTTTTTATTGTTTAGTTTTAGTTTGTATATTTATTACCTTTTTATTAATTATTAATTTTTTTTAATCTCATTTGAATCTGCTTGGCTTAGGAATTGTCATTTGGAGCTGATAGCAATGGTTCCGGCATGGTAATGATGTTGGAATTAATCAGAATATTTTCACATCTTTATTCCAATTCTCGTGCACATGCACCTGTAAATATATTATTTTTCTTATCTGGAGGTGGGAAATTTAATTATCAAGGAAGTAAAAAGTGGCTTGAAGATCACCTAGATACCTTAGAGGGTTCTTTGCTTCAGGTAAATTTATCTTTTTCAAATTGTATTTATATAAATTGTATGTCAAACTTAATAATTTTATAATATACAATTAACTATGTACCATTCATTAACTCATCATTTAGCCAAGTTGTTTTTTTTTTTTTTGTTTTTTTTGTAAACAGATTATTTGTATTTGTATTTGCATTTCTTTACTTTTTTTTAACCTTACACTTGGGACTCAATCAACTGAACCTTCTATTTTTTATTTGATTATAAATTATTATTATTATTTATTTGTTTTGTTTTTTTCACAAAAAATTTGTTTGCCGAACATAACATTAGGCAATCTTGGTACAAGCATTTCCATGGGAAGGCTGGAGGATGGTGAGGACGGCTTACCAGGAAATAAATTATCATTAACACTCTCATGGAAAAGGGTTTGATGGGTTGTTGAAGGCACTTCAATATCTAGAAGGCAGAACTGATGCAACATCCTTCGATTTGATGGTTTTAGAGCCATGGAGAGATCATGGGATGGCTGATATAATGCCGTACTTAAACAAAAGAAAATTAGTGTTTTTTTTTCAAGCCATAAACTTTTCGATTTACGTATGTAATAATGTTACTTATGTGCATTGTTATTGCATACATAATAAGTATTATTTTCTTATTAAATGGATCTATGTATTATGTCAATTGTCCTACTTTTTTTTTATTCCCCTTACTTTTTTGGGGTCTCGATTAACCGAGGATTTGGTTATCAGAGCCTATCTGAGTCCCTATGTTTGTATAGATTGCTGGTGTCAGCATCAATTCAGTTTACTAAGCCTTTTATTTAATTACACATTAATCTAATGTTGTCATTGTACTCATAGTTTTCCTTGTGACCACTAAAGATACAAAGTTTTCATACATCTTCCTTTCATGAAATGAACTTATGATAGGGTATAAGCAAATACTGTATTTTTTTATTTCCCTTTTACAGGTTAATGCTTTGTTTAAAATAACTATTCTGTTTATTAAATTTTTCTTATTCGGTTGGATTCAATTAGTTGGATTTTATTTTTCCTCACTTTATTTTTTTAATTTGTTCTGATTCCTTAAGTTCGCTTCAATGCATTAAAAATCCCTATTCAGAAAAACCCCTCATCCGGGATATTATATACCATACTTGAGAGACACTAAAAACTGCTGGTAAAAATACTGTCTTTATAAGGCTACCAAGCCGCATTGGAATAATAGGAAATGAGATGGCAGATAGAGCTGCTACAGAAGCACACTCTTTAGACCAAGCTGAAACCTCATACCTTTCCACCGCAGAACTTGTCCAACCTCATAAGACTTATATGGCACAAATGGCAAAGTTCATGGTACATTTAATAAACTAAAACTAATAACGCCAATAGTAAAAGGAAGGACCTCAAATCCAATGCTTTCAAGATGAGAGGAAGTGGTCATCACTCAACTTCGACTTGGACACTGCCGCCTTACACACAGCTATCTTATATCTTTGAAGACTCTGAAGATATACATATATATATATATATATATATATATATATATATATATATATATATATATATATATATATATATATATATATATATATATATATATATATCAGATATGACTTTTATTTGAATATGCTTAATAAGTGATTATACTATCATTTTTTTTTTTTTTTTTTTTTTTTTTTTTTTTTTTTTTTTTGTAATTAGTCAAAAATACTCTTTGTTTATTATAAAGCAGCAAACTTCATTAATTTATTTTCTATTTTTATGTCTTTCTTTCAGGAAGCTATTTATGTTCTTTGTTTGGATACAGTTAGTTCTAGTAAAGGATTATTTCTTCATGTATCCAAACCTCCTAAAGAAGGATCATCTCTTGCAAAATTCTTCCAAGTAAGATGTTAAGCATTATTTTGATGATTTATCATTAGTCTTATGTTGTTGGTTTTTGAACCCTTATTTCAAAATTTTTATGTTCTGAAATTGGTAATTTTAGGGAATTTCCATCACTAGTGAAATCCCTGTTGAAATAGTCCATAAAAAAATTAACTTAGCTGATGAAATGCTTGCTTGGGAACACGAGCGATATAGTATACGTCGCTTGCCTGCAGCTACTATTTCTACCGTTAAAGTAAGTTCAACCAACTTTTGTTTATAACATTTACATGATTAATAATGCAGGGAAATACACATTTACCTAATCTTAATTTTCACCCATTTTCCTAAAAAAAAAAAATAAAAATAAATAATAACATAACAGTAATAATAAGAATAATATTAGAATCAAGTAAATAATGAATTAGTAAAAGGTGAGCAAACCTGAAGATTCAATACTGACACCACCTACTGTTAACCCCCCTTTAACCCAGCCCATCAAAATTCAAATCCCCAATATCATACCCTGACACAATCCTCCCATTTACATTTTGGTCTACCCATCTGCCATTTACCCGATGGCTCAAAACTGATTACCTTTTTTGAAATTCAGTCATTATTAAACCCAATGACTGTACATGCCCATTTTAACTGTTGTGCTGCTATTACCTGAATTATATTTATCTGATAAAACTCCTGCAGTTCTGCATTGTGGAGCCTTCTAAATTCTCCTGTATATTTATCCTTTTTTGAACCAAATAATCTGTGCAATTCCTTAAAAAATATATATAGAAAAGAAAAGGCACTCATCATCACTTTAACTATGTATTGATAGTTTGAAATAAATATGTTTTAACATTATTTTATATGTATATGCATCCTGTTTTTCTAAAAATATTCCTAGTTTCTCATACTATTGATACTACATTGATTTTTTTTTTTTTTTTTTTTTTTTTTAATATATGTGCTATATTTTTTCTTAATATATATATATATATATATATATATTTATTTTTTTTAGAGCCATAAAAATCCTGTTAGAGGGACAGTATTTGATACATATGATAGAATTGATGTATCATCTTTGACTAAAAATATTGAAATTGTAGCTTCTTCTTTAGCCAGGCAGATATATAATATAAGTGGCTCATCACATTTTTCTGTTCACATGGTAATATCTCTTTATATTATATTGAATTCAATATTGAACTTTATTTTTTTTAAACAGTCTTTTTGAAAAATATTTGTTCTAGCAATATTAGTCAGAAACAATTTTTTTGTAAATGCCCCTTATACTAACAGCTATTGTCTATTTCCATTTACAATAGTTGTATTCTTTAATTTTTTCTTCCAACTGTTTATATTTCCTCTGTTATATATTTGTTGACAAAACCATCAAATGTAAAAAAAAAAACGGTTTTTCGGTATGTGTTGAAGGTAGGTCATAAAATGAGGATATAATTTTGATTTTATGTTAGCTAAAGTCATTTATTCACTTGTAATATGCGAACCGATTTTCCCATATGTTTCCAAGCTGCAGAATGATGTACAAACTAATAGAACATGATTTTATACTTTTAAAACTCTTCAGTTGAGCAGTTTATATCAATATCACTAGTTGAGCTATTATCATTTAGTTTTGCTGTAAGATATTGTATCCATTTATCCTGTCTGATCCCTCAAAATAACCATGAATTATTTGGATGTATAAGAAACATTGCTGTTTTAACACGTTAACTGCGATACATGTCCCTGGGGACATGTAAGCAGTGTCTTCTTCAGTGCTGAATGCTTTTTTGGAGTTCCACCCTCCAGTGCGGCCAAAAAAAAAGTTCATAAAGCTCGGAAATGTTTTTAAAATAAATTCAATATGCATGGTTGTTGACTGTTTCGGCTCCTACAATTGTAAATTTTGATTTTTAAAATACATGTCCCCGGAGACATGTACCGCATAGTGGTTTATAGAGGTGACCACGATGCGGTATATGTCTCCGGGGACATGTACGGACAGGCTGGTACCAGTGAGAAAAACCATTAAATAGTATTTTAAAGTCATATTTTAAGTCTTATTCGGTACCACTGTTGTGAATTCTCGGCTGTTTTACAACCAATTAGTAACAAGTTCGTAATCATTTACTTTAGAAGATCTTTGATTGAAAGTATGGTTTCCTTCAGTATCATCAGTATATTCCTCCCACAATCAATGAAAACACGCGGAGAAAGAAACAAAATCTAATAATTCCTCTGGTCCTGGAAGAAAGAAAAGGCGCGTATGTCGTGGCTGTTATGCCCCATACACGTCCCCGGGGACATGTACCGCAGAGATTGGGAGGTAACCTGAAATCCATCCCGCAGTTAACGTGTTAAAGAAAAAATAATAATTTTTTTTTTCTAAATTGGACCACTATTTTATATATATATATATATATATATATATATATATATATATATATATATATATATATATATATATATATATATATATAGGTATGTTGATGGCATAATATACCTATGGTCTGGGACAAACAGGCAAATCAATAGGTTTTTAAATCATATATAAAGAAATCTACCCATCAATTACTTCACACTAGAATTAGAAATAAACAAAACTATAAACTTTTTAGGCCCAGAAATCTCTATAAAAAAATTAACAGCATGAGTTTGGTATATATAGGAAACCTCCACACACACAGATGTAGTTATACACAATAATGTCAGTAGACCATTATTGTGTATAACTCACAGCCTTTAATAGCTTGACCTTTCAAACATACCTCTAAACAAAATTATAATAAAGAAATTCAAACCATATACACTACGGCTAGTAACAACAGATACAGTAAAATCACATTCAACTATATTTAAAAAAAAAAAAAATCCATAAAAAAAAAAATTGAATATTATATACTTAACACTCCCAGAGGACAAAGCTGCCACCAAGAAATATATTTTGATCCCATATTACAGCCCAATATCCACCAAAGTTGGAAAGGAATTAAAAAAATTAGGTTTAAATCCTGCATTTAAAATAGGTAAACCATTGTCGCATTATTTCCTTTCACCTGAAGACAAAATAAACCCTTCCCAAAAAAGCGGTGTATATGAACTAAAATGTAATGACTGTGAAACTAAATACATGGGAAAAACTGGATGATTGGTAAATCAAAGAATAAAAGAACATATAAGAGTATTCAATAATAAGACCCAAAATTCCAATTTCACTATAAAGCTAAATGAAAATAACTATAAATTCACTAAAGACTCAGGAGTAAAAATAATACTTCAAGTAGAAAATAGTCTAAAATTAAATATTAATGAATTATTAGAAATAATAAAATTGTTTAAAATTAAGATTTTTGTTTAAATGATCTGATAAACATTTCCAATAGCCACATTTTCAATTTGTATCTAATAGAATAAGAACAGAAAAGTCCATAGTCATGGGAGAAATCCCAAAAATTTAGCCTACCTGAACCTTCCCCCTTCCACGATGGATATATTCCAGATATCTGTTAGTTCTCCCCAGGTGAGTACCAATATTTGATTTCTTGTCTTACATTTTTAAAAACTTTAGTATACATAATCCATGTAACATAGTGCTGATGTGTTAAAAGTTTTGTATGTTTTAGAACTGAAGATGAATGTTTAGCATTCAAAACTAGTTCTCTAATAAAATAATTCCAATAGAAGTGCCAATTAATTTACAATCCTAATTGTAGTTAATTTTGTTCCAGTATTAAAATATAATACGATTCCAGGACCCCTCTAGTTACCAACATACCACCGGGTCACTGTCATCAAAGTGCATGGTCCTTTAAATAACTTGATAGGGTGTATACAAAAATAAATAAATTTAAAAAAAATTAAATTAAATTTTAAAAAAATATCTGATCAACTGCATGAATCCCAAGAACTATAAACATGATTGGTTGACATGTTTGAAACATTTTCAATCACTTAGGATTGATGAATTAATTGCCACTTCTATTGGAATTATTTTATTCGAAAACTAGTTTTGAATGTTAAAACATTCATCAGTTCTAAAACAATACAAAATTTTCAAAACATCAGCACTTTGTTACATAGATAATATATATTAAAGTTTTTAAAAATGTAAGACAAGAATTCAAATAAACTGCGCAAAAATGAATAGGGATATGCCTTATTTAGCCCTTATCCGCTCATTTAAATTAAATTAGCCAATCTATTCAACATTAGTAGGGTATAACAAAATATGAAAATACAAATCAAAGTCAAAACAATTGTTAAACCTTTTATTTATAACAAGTTTTCTTAAGAAAAGTAAACATGAAGATTTATCATTTTGTAAATAAACAGCTTTTCTCTTATTTTAATCCAGTAGTGCTTTCAATAAACATGGACAGACATCATCTTGAACCCGAAGGTCATCGACAAGTTGAGTTATTGCAGAGGCGGTTCACGTTTCCCAGAGTGTCGTCTCCCGGGCTTTAGTTCGATTCCGAGAGACTGGGAGTGCCAATAGAAGGCCAGGCAGTGGATCACAACGTATTGCAACTGAAAGAGAGGATAAAAATATTGTTATCACTACCAGGAGAAACCCTTTTCATAGTGCACGCCAGATCCTCAATGAAGTTGAAGGTGTTTTACCTAGACTTTTATCAAAACAAATGATTCGTAATCATTTGTGGGAAGTTGGCCTTACATCATATGCCCCTTAGAGACGACCTGCAGCAACAGCTCGCCACCAGCAGCTCAGAAGAATGTGGTGCAGCGTGCGACTAGAAGAGAACACAAATTGGAATGATGTGATGTTTACCGACGAGTCGCGTTTTTGTCTGTATAGTGACAGCAGACGCCCAAGAGTCTACAGAGATCAAAGAATGCTAACAATGCCCCAGTTTATTGTGCCTTCAGTTCAGTTTGGAGGAGGTGGTGTAATGGCCTGGGCTGGCATTTACACGGGAGGACGAACCAGCCTCACAGCAGCTCGATATGCACATGAAATTATTGAGGAATACCTCCCTCCAACTAGGGATCTCATTGGGAGAGATTTTCGATTTCTGGATGAAAATGCTCGACCTCATAGAGGAATAGTTGTTCATCAAGTTTTAGAAAACCTGGGAATTTCCCGCCTGCCCCTTCCCCCATTGTCTCCAGACCTCAATCCTATTGAGCACATGTGGGGCGCGTTACAGAGAAGGCTTTTAATCATATTCCGTCGCTAATTGACCTTCAACAACTGAGCGCAACATTGCTACATCTCTGGGGTGAAATTCGTCAAGAAACCAGTGACAACATTATTAATAGTATGCCTAATAGGTGCACACAGGTTTTGGCTAACAGAGGACATTATACAAGGTATTAATTGTTTCCAAAAACTAATCTGTTCAATAAAAAAAATTATGCAACTAAAATGTTTTATTTTTGTTATTTTTTAAAACCCATTTGTATTTTATTTCAGCAAAAAACATTATAATTTCTAATGAATATTAATGCAGTTTATAATAAAAATAATACAAAAATGGTAGGCATAGTAATTTTTTTTTTTTTTTTTTCTTCAGAATTTAAATAAACTTTTTGTACACAACACATCGATACCCTCCTGGAGAAGCTATGTGCGATATGTAAGTGAAGTTATGCATTTAATAAATATGGAGAGTGCAAAACAAGTTATCTGCTGGAGTGGGGAAAGGCCAGCATGAAAACTTCCAATTAGATGATTGTTTATAAAACAATTGACTAATTTTCATAGAAAACCTTCTAGCGAAAAAAGTTAAAGTTAAGCTGCACTAGTCAATTAAATTACAACACCGCTTAAATAATTTAATTGTGTATACTAATGACTATCACCAGAATGGTTTTCATTGTTTAATTTGTATGGATTGTGCTGGTTTTAAACTTAAAAACAAAAAAGAAAAAAAGTACAATGGAGGGTTAATGTATTTTTTTTCCTGGATGAAGGGGCTTTTCCCTTAAAATTGGAGTTAACAATTTTATACATCAGGCATACACCCCACCCTTAAATGTTAACCTGAAAGTCATTGTGGAATGTATTGCTAAGTAATTATTTAATTAAACAGAATCTGTAGCAAAGAGGAAACTAATTATTTTGATTATAAATTTTATTTCAGACAAACAACAGTATAGGTCAATTTCTTATTTTAAAAAATCCTTTCAATCAAGTGAATCTAGTTTTTATATTCCTATTGAATCAAGTTCTTATACTGGCATAATTTCTATTGTTGCAATCCTCCCTGGAAAATTTACTTGAAATCAGTTTTCTCATGATTCATAAACTCAACTTTTAAGTAGCAAATTTTTTAAATAAAAATGTGACTTACCTGAATTATGATTTTGTAGAGAGAAAGATTAACAATTTATTTATTGAATGATAAATCCTTAGACAGCTAAAGTTTTATTTCCATCCTTCTGTCTAAAAATAACCATTCCTCACAAGATCAATTCTCTTTATTTTGTTCAGATTCTTGATAACAGAGGAATGAAATTTTGCAAAATCCTTTTGCTAATAAAATCTCAGCCATTATATTAAAAAGAGAACTAAATATATTTAAAAACCAGAGCTGACATGAATTAATATTAATCAAACTAAATAAAAGTAAAAAATGGCAAATTTACTTATGTGAACCCGCATGGTATTTGTATTTGGCTGCTAGGTAGCAATTGAAAAAAAGTTCACAGTCCCCATAAATAATGAACATTTATCATTTACTTCTTAGATAATTGTTGTTTAGGCATGGTTGATAAAATTATAGAATAGAATAGAATAGAAAAATAATTTTATTCTGGGACCAAGTCCCTTAAGAATAACAAATTGAACAGAAAGAAATGATATTAGTTACATCTGGTCAGAGACATGATGAATAAATAAGATGAAAGAATAAAAATAAAATAAAGTAGAAATAGTGATATAACAATGATAATGTATACATAGATACTAATGTAATATATGAACAGGAAAATAAGAAAATATTCTACAAATGAAATAATGAATAGGTTATTTTGATACAATGCTAATTATATACAATATAAGAACCCAAATGTTGTATTTGGAGTGAGAAAAAATTATTTTAATTGGTAACACTGAGTGTGTTTCAGAAAGAGTTAGATACCGTTTAATTGAGAAAATATATTGTTAGTAAGTGTCACCTTGGAGGAGGTACTGGAAATAGAGGAATTTAAATGTTTTTAGAGATTTCGCTTGTCTAATATGAGAAGGAATGGAATTCCATAGGATGGTTGAGCGGAATAGGAAAGAGCGCTGGAATGTAGTAGTTCTATGGGATGGGGTATATAAATCAGAAAGACGGGATCTTGTGTTCAGTGACTTGATTGCAGATCTGAATTGAAGCATATTGTAAATATAGGAAGGATGAAGGGTGCTGATGATTTGGTAAAGGAATAATCCATGGAAATATTTTCTACGGAATATGGGATAAAGCCAGTTTAATTCGGAATAGAGGAAGGAAACATGGGAGCACCTCGGTTTATCGAAGACAAATCTGGCAAAGCAGTTCATAATTAGTTTCAATCTGTCTTCGAGAACCGCCAAGAGACCACCATAAACTAGACAACCATAATCAAGGTAAGGGAATATTAGGGAGGATACTAGAAGCTTACCAATTATATTATTTTAATTGGTTCTAATTAAAGATTCAACTTTATTTTTATTTTTTCAGTTACAAAAAGCAGACAATATTTATCATTTGTAGTTTAAAATTGTATTGTTTGTTACTTTTTAAATATTCAATCTCATTTATTGTATTCCTCATTTAACAATAGCCAAAAAAAACAAAACATGGTTTGTGACGTCACACCACTGCATTAGTAGAAGAAGACAGTCTAGCTTCTGATCGTAAGATAAGAAGATTGCATCTCGTGTTAACCGCAAACATCGACAGTCTGGATTTAGATCGCATGAAAATCACACCTCGTATTACCTGCTTACAAAGTCTGGACTCTGATCCCTAGAAGATTACACTTTGTACTACAGTAGCTTGTAGCTATAAAGCATAATTTGTGAGGTTGGCTGGACTTCAATATCTTTTTTTTTTTTTCATTTTTCATAATATAAATGTTAATTCCCTTTTGTTCATGTTAATCGATTTTTTTAAATTTTTACAAAGTCTTCTTTATTTTGTTATTTGGTTTATAATTTAAGTTACATTTATAGCAATAAATTTAAATTCAGCAGTAAATTTAGTTCTTGGTAAATTGTAAATTTTTGTTTAATTGAATATTTTCAATCAGATGTTTTGTGATTTGTTTAATGTGTAAATATATAATTAAATTAGTCTGTCACATAACTAGAAAGGTTTCTTTTTTTTTTTTTTTTTTTTTCTTCTGATATTTTGTTCAATTTTCTTGTTTTATTTTTCTACAATAAGTGTTAAGGACGAAGTTGTAGAACCAGCTGGAAAGGAGACAGTGGTAGGTAGCCAATTAAGGTAAGCCCCTCTTCCCAATAATTGTGATCTAGTAATTCTGCTCCACTGATCAAATAATAATTTTTAGGGGACTGAAGAAGAAATGGTTAAAACATGGTTGGAATTTCTCGCTAGTCATTCTCGTTCCTCATCTTTATTGTTCGAAAAAAACAATCCTTTAATCAAATCTCTTCAAGATGTCTTCAACAGGTCAGCCTATATATATATGCTTTAAATCTTATGAGCTATATTTTTCTATTACAGTGTATAATGTTGGTAAAATTACAATATTAATGCAATAAATTTTGTTTTACATTCACAAACTTTAGATAAATAAGTTGACTGATTTCATTTGTATGGTATCTTTAATTTTATTTATTTTATGTATATATGAAGGTTGATATGATTTAGAAATGAGTTATAAGTTATTTTAACATCAGTAATTTTTCTTAGCCCTCCAAGGTTAACAGGGGTTGGGCCCAGGAAGCATATCATCATGAGCCCAGAGGCTAATTAGTCCTTAGCTTCACATCAGTCTTAGATGGAATTAGTGTGCTAAGGATAAGAGGTCATTGGTTTTAATATCTTTATCATTAACATATATGCAATAACTAAAAACAAGAATGACTAAGTGGACATCTATGGTCAACAAGAATAGGTCTGTAAAAATAAGAAGAAAAACCCGATTTCGACTAAGTTGAGTGCATGGCTTACATGACATAAGCATCGATAATGGTGCACGATACATAAATTTCATGACAAAATAATTTTGTTTTATGTAGTATGACATTTCCACAAAATAAAAAACATCAATAAGTCCTCATGGACCTGCCATGGGGGGAGAGATGGTAGAACTAGAATGATCATATAATGATTAGCAATAGACCTACAAGCTCATTTAAAGGTATCTGGAGCTTTTGAGGATCACATTGCAGTCGCTATGATCCTAATAATACACACATACATAATTATATTTTCACAACTTTGTTACAAAGTATTAAAAATCCAGAAACTTGTTTAAAAAAAAAAAAAAAAATTAAAAGAACATATGTTGCTAACTATCTATCTCCTATGAGCCCAAGCAGACTCAGCAGCAGGATCCTCACTATGACAGGTATAGGGAAAGCCTCCAAAAATAAGTGAATCACTTCAGTGAAGTCGGATTTAGAACAACAGATCCCAATAGAGTCTATACAAGACCGATCAGAGCTCTGACAACTCATCCGAAAGGGAGTTTTTCCTACATCTGTTACGCATTAGAAGAGCACAGGGACAATCAGACCCAAGTGGACAGAGGGAAAAAAGCTGTCCCACAGCCAAAAATTGAAGGAGTTTTTTTTTGTGGTGGGGGGAGGGGGAGAGAGAAGCTAAGTTCCTAGGCAAGAGAAAACACGAGCCCCATGGTCCTCAGTAGGCCCAAATGAAATAAATAAATAAATAAAGAATATGATCTAAAAAATTAACTTTAAAATGATTACTTATTTTCTTACAAGGTATTTAAACCGCTATGGGATATGTTAGGCTTTTCAAGTCCATTGAGATTAAGAATCCAAAAATAATTTGCATTCTATACTTCAAACGCTTTTCACATTGATAAAGCTTATTATTATGTTGTTATTACTATTATTATTACTACTGGACAAGGAAAATAAAGAAAATAATTTCTGAAATTTAATATTTTATTTAATAAAAAAATGTCAGCATTTGATATTTAAAATTTATCACAATTTAGTCGAAAAATAACACTTATTTTACTTTTATGTACAATTTGGCCACATTTTGTTGTGTTGCTCTCTACGAATAGGTTTCCCGCCACCATCACACACTATTTTGGACTTTCTTTGATTTTTATGGCTACAGAATGAGCACTGAGTCTATGTCTCTCATTTTTGGCAACCTGATTACTTGTCTTTGTCACTTCCTCTATTTTGATTGTTGTTTATTGGAGCTTAACATTATTATGTTCTCCAACTAGGGCAGGAAGGACAAGGATGTATGTACACATGCCTCTCAGACCTGTCATGTTACTGTGAGGGTTAAAATTTTTTAATGTGAAGTATCACTGATTAGGTCAACTGATGCCAAAGATACATATTTAAAAAATGTTATATCCATAGGAGTCAGGTTTTCATCAAATTGTTCATTGTCCTCATCTCTGGCATGACTCATGATGATAGCATATCCTTCTATCTAGGGTTTTCTCTCTGCCTTTTGTTTCTCTTTTTTTATTATATCATTGACAATTAATATGATGTCCACTACTAATATGTTCTTAGCTCCAGTTTTGTTTTTGTAAATGTTAGGTCAACTGGTTCTTTAGAGTTGAGATTAGAAACATGGCTGCTCACAATATTACTGATCTTATTCCAACCAAGTTCCTCATCATGTAATCACTGGTTGTGAAGGTAAACATAATTTTGCTTTAAAATTACTACACGGAGCCTTAATGAGTACTTAATTGTTGAAATTTTATTGGTCCATTAGCAATGCTTCAGCCCTTTCAGCTGCTCAAAATATCAGGTTTTGACCTGCCATTGATATTTTTCCATCATAATACACTCCACCAGTCCTCTTTGTCCGCATTATACCTTACATGACACAAGTTATTTTTATCAAATGCTGCACCTTCTATGGTGAAACCTAGTAATGCACAGAGAGTCTCTTACCCAGAATAATTCATTAAGCCTGTTTAGTCAATACAATGCATTAAGTTCCTGAAAACTGAGATTACTGTATTGCTGCTTAGGATAGATCTCTGCTGTGGATTTCTACTTGCCATTCTGGCTCAAGAGATAAACATACCCCCAAGGGGTCCTTTTCAGTGGCAATGAGGCCTTGTTAGTGAAGTTCATAATTTATAGAGATAAAATATATAACCTGACAGAAAAATAGCGATGGATGAAATGTTTCTGATAGTTATAAAAGGTTTAAATTAAGTTTTTAAAAGTTAAAATAAAAAAATAGTTATAGTTGGTAGAAGCAAAGCTTCCTAGTGAAAGAACTGAAAAAAAAAAAATTAGAAACTCTTACATACGAGCTTACAAATATCCACAGAACTCAATTTAAAACAATTATAGATAAAAATAAAAAAAAAAAATTGTCAAAAACACCCCTTCTACCCATTTTCATTACAAACTCCAGTACAAAACATGTGTCTATATTATGAATGAATTATTTGGAGGTTCTAATTATTTTTAAAGTAAAGTTTTTGTGAATATAAAACATTAAGTATAATAATACTAATAAGCAAGATATTGTAATGCGCAATAAAAATAATTACTTTGATAAAATGATGCCCCCTGAATAAAAGTTAGTTACAAAACATACAAACAAACAGTTTTAAGAACGTTCAACAGAGTACTCATTGATTGAAACAGTTGTTTAACATGAAACATCGTTTCTGCTACATGCTCCGCAATTCATTCTAAGGAAATATTTGTATGTATATATAATATAACATCACTATAGAAGCTTAGCTTAGAAAAAAAAATAAAAATAGGACTTAAAAATCTGTTCCATATTGTCATCTTTTATCATTCTATCACAGCAATCATTCCTTAGGTTCAAAGATGTGTTAAATGACTTTAGAACTTAACACTTATTTTCTTTAGTTGAATGAAACTCCATACAAATCTAAGATCATTTATTATTAAACTGATCATAAATGTGTATCCAATGTCAAAATTCTCACAAAATTAAGTATATAATATAGCTCTGATTATTAAAAATGTGTTTTCTAAAAGCTGGAAAGTTGCCTTATGAAATATAAGTGAACTTACATTGCTATACACTAATGCCTTAAATTTTATTTCTCTATTGTATAGATATCTAGAAGATGTAAAACTTTCTGTACAAACTACTGATAAAAGGGATCCAGAATTTATGTTTTATGATACAACATCAGCTGTTGTTAATATATACAAGTAAGTGATTTTTTTAACAATTTTATTATTTGAGTTCTTGATTTAAATTTAGCTTCTCCAATATGGGATACTGAATAATCAGGAAACATTTTTTTTTACAGTGTTAAACCAGCTATATTTGATCTATTTCTCACAGTTATTATATCATTATATCTGTGTCTAGTCTTTGGTGTTATTAAGGTAAGATTTACTTTCTGTAACATAAGCTTCTTATTATATTTTTCTGAACTTCTTCATTTTGTTTTCTAACATGTTTTAGAAATTTTATATAGGTCATTTAGCCATTGTATTGCTATAATGTAATATTCTATATAGTGTAGCTTATAACTATTGCAATTTTTGAAGTATACATAGAAACAAAACAATCTATTAATTTTTCTGAAATTATAAATTTTTAAATTATGATAATTAGTACTATTTTTTTTATTTTATCACTGAAAATACTTATAATTTATTGGCCCAACTTTTGGCAATCAACCTTACCAATTAAATCTATTTAGTTTCTTATGTTATTATTTATTTTTCAGAAAATGTATTCTATCTACATTATCCTTACGCCTTCAACACCACTGAAGAAAGTGAAAAGTTAATGTTTAGTTTTTAGGTTTTTGTAATTACTTTACTTATTAAGAAACAATTATCATTTTTGGACTTGCCTTTTCTTAGTTAAAAGAAAACAAAAAAGTCAGTAGTGATAATTGAATAGCAAATCTAACTATCCTTCTGATAAAGATGTGTTTATAGGTTTTAAATTGTTATTTATTTATTTTATATAATTTGTTTATTGGTAAGTGAACTTAATAGGCTTTAATAATAAACCTGCGAGATAAAATGAACCAATATTATTTTGTAAAAGAAATCATTGATTTTTATAAAAGATTATATTATTTGTATTAGAGCATTCTTGTTCTTAATCATTGGCAGGATTTTGTGTATTTTTGAAAATAACATGTATATTCTCTATTCCACTAGTTATCAGTTAGTTTTGAACCCAGTTTGAAGATTATAACAGGATGTACCACATTTTGTGTTTTATGAACTGCTGCCTACATTTAACAGAAGCAAATGCTACTCAAATATTGTTTTTACTATGTAATGGATCAAAGTTTTTCTGTATCAAATCAATTATTAATTATCATTATCCATAGCTACATTTATACATCTGTAACAGCATGATTCTCCTCTGAGATGTCACATCCATTCAACTATGTTTAACTTGTATGATAGTATTAGATGTGCTTGAACTAAAGCATTAAGGGCATGTTATCTTATAGGTTAACCAACTTATTTTCCAACTGCTATTGGCCAAATCACCTCTTTATGTAACCGTTGGTCAAGAAATATGTACATTTTTACCAAATTACTGAATCTGGTTCCCTTTGTGAATATGGTAAATGAAGCTCAACTGAAACATTGTTTTTACAATGTAATGGAACAATGCTTTTTTTTTTTTTATCTAATAAATAATTTATTTGATTTATATGTAATAATTATTATTACTCATTATTATACTCCCTGGTGTCAAGGGCCGAGATAAATCAATCAAGACCTATTGATAATTGATTGTTGATCTGGGTTGGCAGGTTAATAATGACATTTCTTCCTTCCTTACCTAAAACAAATATCCATGAACCATTCTTCCAGATGTGGTCAGTATTTTCCTGAGAATCAATAACATGATCCACCTTGGAGAGTTCATACCTATCCAAGTTCTAGCACCATTTGACTATACTTAACTTGTATGATTGTATTATATTAGAACCCTCCCTCTTATTTGCTCGAACTAAGAAGTTCATGTTATCTTACAGGTCAACTAAATAGTTTTTTAACTGAACTGGGCAAAATCTTTTTTTATAACCATTTGTCAAGATATCATTACCAAAGTACTGAACCCAAGACCCTTCTTGGATTGTAGTGATACAGGTTTTTATTCTATTTTAGCATTTTAGGTTACAGGAAATTTTTATTTTATTAATTTTTGTTTTAGAGGATTGTTTGATTTGTAGGAATTAGAATTATATATTTTATAATAATGCATATTATACACTTTATGCCAATTGCGAACATGGCAGAAATGCATTTGGTAGATTTAGTTGTATTCATTAGTAGGAATGTTAATGAACCATTAGTTCATCATTTCACCAGAAGTGAAAGTTTTTAATTAGTTATGGTGAAGTAAAAGTAGTTAAATTTTAATAGTGATTGAGACTAATGGAGTAATGCAAATTTAATAATAGAAATCCTGATGAAATATGGAAAAATGATTGTTTAAGAAATTGTTTATCCCTGGCTGTTGTAAAGAAGTTGATTAGTCAAAATTATACACTTTTCAGTTGGTCAAGTTTTGATTGTTTTCCTAAATCCTGTAATTACTCTAAAAACACCATTAGTGCCAAAATGAATAATTTAAGGCCTTATTGAGAAGCACATTATTCACTACATTTATATCTGCTAAAATAGAGCTTTAAAGGCCAGTTAACTCATTTTCAAGGTAATTGGACTAATCGACTTCTTCACAACAGCCCCTGATATAGTATATAGATCATACAAATGTTTTTGAATTGACTGTTTTATGTTGTAGTTATCTTAATTTAGGGATAGATAATTCAATGAAGAGATTGAATATTACTTCTAAGTGAGTTAATTTACTCTAAACCTACCATTATTTCATATATATCTATTTCTACCAGAATGAGTCAAATATTTTGAAAGTAAAGAAGTACTTTGAAAAAAACCCTGCAAAGGCCTTTGTCATGATTTCTATTTCAGGAAGTAACTCCTAATCAGTTATATCTACACTAAATTTAGTATGACTGTAGAATCTGATAGTTTTGGATAGACGCTTATAACTTTTTTCAGTGTTTACAGTTTAAATTTTTGAACATAAGCCTTTTCTTGGCTTAATTTTGTTAATGTTATGCGTACAATGGTCCGATTTATATAATTTTAATGAGAAGCATGGCATATTATCTTTCAGCTGCTTGGCGAATTTAGGCAGTTCTCTTTTGTTTTCACAGATTGCTCCAACTAGTGTTTTTTTTTTTTATATTATACAATATCAACCAAAATAATAATGAGAAAAAAATACATACAAACTAATCAGCCACACTATCCGGTAACAAAATAAACGATTACAAACAAATAAAAGATAGAAATACTCAAAAGAAAATAACATAACTGATTTTTACATCAATAATAATAACAAAAATACAATAGAGCATTTAAAGAATAATATAGATTCAATAGACAATATAAATAATACACCAAAAATGAGAAATAATATAAATAATCCGAATATGTTCCATAGAATAACATATATACCAGGACTCACCAATAAGATAATCAAGAAATTCTATTTTAATAAAAAAAACAGCCCTAATTAATAAAAACAAAATCAGTAACACCATAAACAGGAAAAACAAGATACTAAACACTATGCAAACAAATAATTTAATCTATAAAATTGAATGCATAACATGAAATAATATATATATATATATATATAGGAGAAACCAAACAAAAACTTGAAAATAGAATCAAACAGCACAATTCAGATACCAAAAACATAAAAAATATTAATAAGACAGCATTGGCACAACATGCAATAAACAATAATCACAAATTTAATTTTTAAAAAACTAACATTTTATTTTATAAAAAAAACAATTATAAAAGAAAAATTTTAGAATCCATTTTTATAACAAAAAAATGTGGACATAGCTGTAAATTTCAAAACACAAAAATTAGGTAGTGCAAACTATGCACTATTAATAAACAAATTAAATATTTAAACTTAACCTTTAGACCTTATTGCAGTATGTGATAGGGATTGATAGTATGTGATCCATAAGAGATTTGTCGTTATTTAAGGTAATTATAATAATTAAACAATAGCCATAATAACAATAATAAATTTTGCAAAATTATAGCAGTGTAATAGAACGTTATTCATTTTTTCATATTTTTTTTAATATTTATATCGTTTTAATTTATTTATTCATTTAATTTTTAATATATGTAGAAAAATCACAACAAGATGCAATAATAGTGACAAAACTTTTTTAGTAGTTGAAAATTTTTGTTCATCAGACTGATCCAAATGTAAATGGACACAGAAGGGTAATTCATTTACTATATATAATATGTACTTAGATGAACATTCTTTCACATTAGCAATACTTTATTCTTATTTATCGTCCATATATGTTTATGCATGTTTTAGGGCTTGAAAATGTGGCAATAGCCATGAAACGTTGCCCATTTAAGAAATCATGTTAGCATTACATGTTTTTTAAATAAATAAAGATTTTTTTTTTTTGTTTGTGTTTTAGTAACTTTGCAGGTAATGTTGCTTCCATATCCTGTAAACAGTTCTAATAGTTTGAGTACTACGTATTTTACGAGGGAAGCTGAAGATTCTGTTTTCTTCCTTTCCCAATTATAAAAATTAATTTTTAATATATTTGGTATTGACTTCAAATGCTAGCCAGAATTTTGTACCTAACTTATGGCTTGTTTGGTAAATCAACATCTAACCTTTGTCGGTAAAACTGCTTATCAATAGTAACATGCGCCTCAGTTTTAAAATAGTTGTGGCTGTTTTGAATAAATTTGTACAATACAAAAGAAATTGGTGCAAATTTATCAGTTTGAAAATGTTAATGGTGTTAATCTAATATGTGGCTCTTGCATATAAATACTAATAAATGCATAATTTTGTGATACTTAGTTCCCAAATATTTTCTCTGCTTATGTACAAATTCTGATGTGTTCCATTACATGTTGCCAATAAGCAAACAAACTGAAGTTCTCATTTTTCCTTTCATTGAACTTCTGCTAAAAAGTTCAAAAAGGGTCATTTGATCCATCATGGTAGGTTAAGTGATGAATAATGATGAAAATTATTCCCCTTATAAATTGTTATTTAGAGAGTTCTACTGGAAAATTAATTAAGTGTAATTTGATTTTTAATGTTCCCATGTTACATAAATTTGTTTTCAAAGTGGTACCATTCATTTAACCCACCAAAACAGGGAATTATTTATTTATTTTTTTAATATTTGCTTTTTTTTTTTACATTTTTCTATTCCTATAGTGATACAGAAGTAGAGAAAAATAATTTTAAAAATGTATACAACATCGCAGGGCTGTGTGAAATAAATGTCACTAGGCACTCGGCCTACTTAATTTTTTTTTTTTTTTTTGTACTTAATAGAAATACAAATACCAACTGCTAGAACTGACTTTTTGCACAAAACTTGCAGGAAGATGGTATTTCACCCTTCACTCTCAACAATAGAATAAGAGAAAGGAGGGATGGTAAAACCCAGATAATTTCTATTGTGACATTAATGTTATACTTGGTTTTGGTGGGTTAATTAATAGGATTATCATGTCAATTTCTAAGACTTCTTTAATAGTCTAATATTACTGGCATTCTTATAAAAATCATAATAAATAGTCAAAGTACATTCCATGCATTCTGTACTTAAAAAAAAAAAAAAATACATAATGACATAAAAGTACATTATTAATATTATGCAATTAAAGTTTACATTCCTCTTCATAAAGGTGTTTGATTTTATCTGAAGATATCATTAATCAGTACTTAATTTTGTAAGTTATTTTTCGTAAATTCTCAAAATCAATAGCTGGTAAGTGAAATTCATAACAGTTTCTAAATATTGATATATTCGTTCTGAAACCTTACATTACTGTGGGTGAAGTAATGGATTCATACACCCAGTTTTGGGTTCGTGTCTAGTTAAGGGCAGTTTAAAGAATTGATAACTAAGATTTAGTGTTGTTTGAAATATACATATAATGATACTGAACAAAAGTTCCAGAAACAGTTTCTATTTTTTTCTTATTTCTGGAGATGGGCTGACTAGTCACTGGCAAAAAGGCCGAATGGTTGGCTAAGCCAATCATTGCTTCTGTTGGAATTGGAGTGGCATCCACAATGTTCGAGGCTTTTCATTTATAGCTTTAAAGCTGTGTGGACATATAGCTATAGGTTTTTTTTTTTCTACAAATAGGCTAGTGTGTAACGTAATATTATTTTAGAAAAATAAAGCGAAAATTAGAAATTTACTTAGCATAGATAGTTAATTGTTAAATTTGTAATTTAATCATGCTGAAAAAGAAATGTTTATGGACTTCCTTAGATAAATCTGTAAAAGATATATTTATAGATGCAAAAATATCTTACATGTAATTGTAAGTAAACACGTATGTAAATTGATAAAATAGCAGTTTCCTTTTTGTGTTTCTACCTTTGTATTATATTTTATTTAAGAATTAATATTTTTTAATTGTGACAAAAAACCAAAATTGTTATAAAAAAAAAATAAAATAAAAAAAAAGTAGGTTACGTTAGTTCTTCATTCAGTATTGTAGAAGTTAACATCATCTTTCTTTAAGTTCAATAAGTGATAACATAATATATATATATATATACACACACACACACACACACATATATATATAAAGTTAAAAAAATAAAATAAAATTATTATCAATAACCATATTTTCGTTTCAAACAACCTATTTTTAATTATATAGAAGTATAAATGAATAAAAGTAGTTGACTACAGAAGCAGCAGATTAGTCGGCCATTTCTACTTATTTCCACCCCAAATGTATCTGTCTACACACTTCATGACGTTTATAATCTACTATAGAAAAAAAAAAGAAAATTATGTTTTTGACTAAAACATATTTGTATAAAAATGCATTTATTTATACATAGTGTTTACCTGATAGCGCTTTTGCAATTAGAAAAAAATAGGTAGTTTCTGTTACAATTTCATATTGGGTGTCATCCATTAATGTTACATAAAAAAAAACTTTTTTCTTTGAAGTTGTGTTGTCTCTCTAGTCTCTGTTTAGTTATTAAAATATTCAATACTAATTTATTCTAAATACCTTAGATATGTTACTTAGTATGATATATCTGTAAAGATGTTCCTATAAGCAATATGTTTAGTGCATCACTAAATTCTTCTATTATAATACATCATTAGAACAATTAATTAATCAAAATTTAAATAAACTTAAATTGTGTTTTCAACATATTTTTTCATGCTATCACGTACAGATTTCTCACAAAATCCATGAACACAGATGAAACACGGGATCTGGCTTCAAAGGTAAATTTAAAGTTTTTTTAAAAACTATTTATTGATATTTACAACTGTACATCAAGTAAATTTGAGGAAATGATTAATGACATGAAAATCACTTGTGAAGAACTACTCACTAGTAGCACTTCAAAAAATGCTCTAAACTAGAAGGTCTCTTAGCCATCTTCTTTTCAGAAGCCTCAGTGGCTTATCAGGTACCGAATGAGAAGCAAGTTGGGAGACTAATGGATTCGTGTGGGGGTGCAGTTTACTATGAAAGGATTGGTATCTGGTTCGGGCTAAATCAGCAACATATGGAACATTGAGGTCTTTATGGATAAGTTTATTTGTGACAAAGTAAGGAGCATTAAGGATTTTGGATTGTAAAGATTGGATTCGAGAAGAATTGGATGGTTTAGTGGAGCCCCAAAGCTCAACTCCGAATGTCCATATAGGTCTAATAACTGTCATGTAAATGAGTCTCTTGTAATTTATTGGAAGCTTTGATCGTTTGTCTAGTAAAAGTTGGAGTATTCCATAACGACGGGCCGTTTCTTGTCATTTTAGTCTTGTATGTGGATTCCAAGTGAGACGTTTGTCTAAATGGAGTCCCAGGTAGCGGATCTGTTCAACAGGGATTAGAGGAATATAATTAAAGGATACCGTAGGACAGGATGTCATAGGTTAATGATGGAGGGTAAAGGTTATTTGATGGGATTTATTTTAATTCTCCATTTATGACACCATTCTTGAAGGTTTATGATGTGTGATTGGAGTACCTGGGATGCAATGAAGGGATCATTATTTACTGATAACAAACATGTGTCATCAGCGTAAGTGGTGAGGACAGTGCTAGGATACTTCCTTGAGGAACTCCGGCAGACTGAGTAAAGAGGGATGAATGGATAGAATTGTGACTTACTCTGAATGTTCTGTCATTAAGATAGGATTGCATAATAAGGAAGTATGTAGGAGGAAGGAATTTACAGAGTTCGTAAAGCAGTCCCTGGTGCCAAACTTGGTCAAAGGCTTCTTCTACGTCGAGAAAGGCTCCAGTGCAGTACATCCCGCGCTCCAATGTGGACGAGAAAACGTCCACCACATGATGGCATTAGTGGATAGTGGAGCGTGACGTTCGGAAACCAAACTGGTGATCAGGGATAATGTGATAGGATTCAGGCGTTTCAGAATAAGTTTTTCCAGGATTTTGCCCTTAATGGGCAAGAGTGATATTGGACGATATGAGGGTGGAAGTTCAGGTGGCTTTTTTGGCTTAGGTATCATCTTTACTATGGATAGTTTCCAAGGGAAAGTATGTGGTGCGGAGAACAGCATTATAAATATAGGTTAGGAATACATTCGCTTTCTGAGGAAAGAGTTCTAAGATTTGGGCTGTAATTAGATCATACTATACTATAGTTGCCCTTCTCCTTGGTTCTTCAAATCTTACGACTAAATATACCAGTCTGGTTACGTCGAATATTTCATCGTTGCCAGCCGGCTCCAAGTCGACGAAGAATAATGGCAATGGAAATTTTTCTTTGGGGTGAAGCACGGAAGACACTTGTCTTACATTGTGACCAATTGCTTCCAAATCATTTTTTATGGCGCTCGTTGAGGTGGTAGAATGAAGACCACGCAATACCACTCTATACGCTTTTTTTTATTTTAATTGGTAGCAATGGAATTCATAATTTTTGCTGGTTAGGTGATTGACCAATTTTTTGTAATCATCTTTATTTGATGTTTTGGTTTTTATATCGAGAGAAGCAGTTGAAATTAGTCTCTCCGATCAGAGCTGATATTTCACGGCAAAATGAGATGAAATTTTCAATTTTGGATACAAAAATAGGAGGTGGTTCTGGATCAGATGTGTGATGCGGATTTGAGTTATTATTGTTGGTTGATGATGTAGACGGATTAGATGTATTCGGTATGGTGGTTGGCTGTGAATTTTTGGCTGCAGTAGTTTTACTGTGGGTTTGGAGATTATTATTATTATTATTATTTGATAGATTATTAGTGTTGCTGGTTGTATTTTTTGATTTATTGGTTTTATTTTTATTTTTATTTGGCGAATTGCCCGCAGAACCTGGGGCGGCATTTCTATGTCGCTTCTAAAGGGTTCTTCTGGACTGGTATTCAGTTTCACTGAATTCTGAATAAGAAAGGGTTTCAGTCTCTGAGTCATCAGATGTTAACACTTCCATTATGTAATAATATTAATAAAAAAAATTATAACGGTGAAGTAAATAATGAAAAACTAAAATAATGGCATAATTATCCACAATATGTAAACTAAAAAATACATTATTCAAGAAATATGATTATAAAATAAGAAAGGAAAAATTAACTAAAAAAGTTCCTACGTAAAAAAAAAAAATAAATTAAATTAAATATTTGGCTACGAACTAGAGGTAGCAGAAAACAATAACAGGCCCTTGACCTTGTCTGATAGTGCTACTGTATTCAAACAAGCGGGAGGATTACGGGCTAGCTAGCCAGATAAACTGCCTCACCTATATATATTAAATCAGTTCACTGTTAATAATGTTTTAACTCACCTCACTCAAAAAGTTATTGTCAAAATGATCTATAGTTCATACTGTCACTATTTGATAAATACGAAACTGTAACATAAGTTAAACACGCAGTAGAAAATGTCAAAAACAGAGAGCGATTCTAAATGTGATGTGCAGAAGCGGCCAGCTTGACTGAGACTTAAATTTAAAGTAAAATACAAACTTAAATTTTTAATTACATAAGTTATTAATGAAACAACAATATTTAGGTTCAATATTTTACCAGGTCCTCCAAAAATTCCTGTCATTTTTTTCAAGTGGGCTATAAAAAGTCAGCTGTGAAGTATGCAAACATTTTATTCATCGAAATATGCACCATTACATTCAGTTGTTTTCTGCCAATGCGATGCCAGGTCCCAAATTCCTTTTTTAAAAAAATCTTTTGTTTTATTACGGAAAAAGTTGTCCCAACTCCATTTCTAAGCTCTGATGATTGTTAAAACAAGTTTTTTAAGACTATTATCTAAAGCCTGGAAAAGATGGTAATCTGTTGGCGAAAGATCAGGAGAATAAGGTGGATGAGGCAAAGTTTCCCACCCTAGCTCCATCAATTTGTCTCTGGTCACTTTTGCTGTATGAGGTAGTGTTGTCTTGAAGCAGCAGTGGCCCTTTCCTGTTCACCAGTCCGGGATCAAAAGTTTTATGTTTGACATGACAGCGATCCAATATTTCATTAGTACACATTGGCAGTTATCGTTTGTCCTTGATTAAAGAGCTCATAGTGAACTAACCCCTTTCCAGTCCAAAAAACTACCAACAGGATCTTTTTTGGGTGGAGGTCTGGTTTTGGAAATGTTTTTGGCTTCTCATCTGTACTCAGCCATTGATATGATGGTCTCATATTGTTATACAATACCCACTTTTCGTCACAAGTAATAATTCGATTGAAAAATGGATCAATTTTTAATCGAGACAATTAAGAAGAAGTCGTTACCCGAACCAGTTTATTGGCATCCGATAGTTGGTGTGATACCCATTTATCCAACTTTTTTACTTTTCCCATTTCTATTAGGCAGTTCCAAGCT
Organism: Euschistus heros; assembly: GCA_003667255.2. Classification (NCBI taxonomy): domain Eukaryota; kingdom Metazoa; phylum Arthropoda; class Insecta; order Hemiptera; family Pentatomidae; genus Euschistus; species Euschistus heros. The sequence goes on from RCWM02000005.1 coordinate 1,401,331, forward strand.
ATAGATTCGGAAACGTTGAGCTGTTCAGCAATTTGTGAACATGTTTGGCATGGATCTGCTGCGATTATATCCCGCACTTGTGTTTGTTCAACCACTTTTGGTCTTCCAGACTACTTCAGCTCACTAAGACTATCTTTGCCAAAGACGTGACAAATATTACAAGAGGCCTCTGTCGCTTTTGAACCGCGTTTGAATTCACACAGCAAAGCAGATCTAATTTTAATTTCAGTGCTCACCATTTTGACCGCACTTTTTAAGATACACAGAGGGACTGAATTAAAGGTTGCCACTGTTATTGTCAAGATTAAACATTATTTTTTACATAAGAAGAAATGGGATTAGGCAGAAAGGAATTTACATGGTGATAAAACAAAAATATAAAATATTGTATTAAAAAATGACAGGACTATTTGGAGGACCTGGTATGTATATATATATTAACAAGATGGCCGAGCAGGCGGATACGTTGGTATCAGTGCTGGATCTTTTAAGAGATTTGATGTTGTTCCAGACGTTAAGAAAAGATTTAAAGAATAGGACTGTTACTGCAATCGCATCTATGGAAGAATTTGTAAGTAATAAACCTAGCATTAATCAAGATATAAATACAGACAGGCCTCGTGATCAACCTAACCTCTCAAACAGACCCACATTTTCTGATGTTACAAGAAATTCAGTGCACAAAAATTAAAAAAAACCCAGGTTATAAAGCGTTAATTATCCCGAAAGAATCAAAAGTATTATCAGACTTATTATACTATAGTATTATCTTATTATTATTATTATATAGTATAGACTTAATATACTATAGTATTATTATTATTATAATAGTATTATCAGTATTATACTGACAAATCGAAAGTATTATCAGAATTTAAAAAAATAGTCGATCCAAGATAATTAGGTTTACCATTTAAGAAGCTAAACACAACCAAAACCGGTTCTCTTATTTTACAAACCGATACCTCATGCGCTTTAGAAACTATAGAAAATGCTGTCGAAAAACTCAGAAAAGATTTCTTTTAAGAAAATAACCAAGAGTTATAAAAGAAATTGAACCTGAAATAACCTTATCCAAATAATAGTGGATTATTTGGTGGCCCAAATTGTGGGAATAAATAGAGAGCAAGTTCGCCCAGTATTAATATTGACCTCGAAAAGAAATGAATCAAGGCATGCCATTCTAGAGGTAGATGGAGCGACCAGGGAACTTCTTCTATACAACCATATCAGTTTGGGGTATCAAAAGGTCCATATAGAAAAGACTATTTCAGAGGGTGAGGAGATGCAGCAAATGCTAGAAGTTCCACCACAATGCAAGATACTGCCGGGGAGAAGCAGCATGCTCAAGAAGTGGGGATAAACATCCATCAAGTAAGTAACTGCACCTCAGAACATCTCGAGTGCACAAACTCTTGATTTTGATTCGGGGGTTCTTGTAAAATTTCAACAAGAACCCCCGAATCAAAATGCTAAGGAGAACAGACCACTTTGGGTATGATAGAAAATGCCCTTCCTACATTACTGAAGTGCAAATACTGACTTCACTGTACCATTAGCGTGAGTACATTAAATATGTTTTCATTATATGATTCACTGACATACAACACAATTTTATTTCTATTACAAACTCACTCAAAACACAGACTACCAAATTAGCAAAACTACAGACTTACTACAACACTCCATCATTCATTCATACTCGAATATGAACTTAAAAATACTATAGATAAACACACATCATTCTAAAATTTGTAAAACTACATAAATCATTTTATTCAAGTCAAAAATATTGATATAGCCCTTATTCAAGAACCTGATACTAGAAACAACAATATTACAGGTTATAATCATCATATTCAGATCTACCAAAACATTGACTTGACTATTTGCAATAACAAAACGACAAGATTACTTAAGAATTGGATGATGACTATAATTTCTCGGATCAAAATTCTATTTTATTACGAAATTACCTGGAAAAATAATGGACAACACCAAAATTATGACTGTTTACATAGACAACACTACATAACCAAAAACATGAACTCGGAAAATTTTGAGAAAAATTTGACTTTCCAACTTAGAAAACAATTTAAGATACTCGAAAAGGACTCTAGTGCAATCAACATCTTCAATAATTATGAAATCGACAGAATTATAGAAATATTCAACAAAGCTATCACTAAAACTTGTAACATGACGTTCAGATTGACTAACTCTAAAACAATTAAAATCAGACCTCACAGAACAGTACCCTGGTGGAACGATAAACTAACTGAACTAAGGAAACAAACTAAAAAACTTAAGAAAGCTTATCAAAAAATGACTACCAACAAAAACCTGAGAACATTACAAAAACAAGAATATTTGGACATCAAAGACAGATATCAAGCACTTATAAAAGACCACCCTGCTTCAAAAACATGATCAACATTAGAAGACATCTGTTGAAAATTAACTTGTCTGCATGTTATATTTCCATTTCTTTTTATTTATTTTATCATTCATTTTTGTTTATTTATGGAATTACTGCTTTTTGGCTTACAAATTATTGTTACTTTTTTTTTCTTTTTCTTTTCTCTATGTGTTTATTTTATTTTCAATCAAGAACTTTTATAATTTTGTAATTTATCTAACCTAAAAAAAAAAAAAAAAAAAAAAAAAACAATTACACCTGCAAATTACAGGTAGTATGCTAATATACATGGAACTTGTAAAAATATTAGAAATACACGCTCCTTCCATAGGGTTACATGGAAGGGAAATAAATAAAATTAAAAAAAAAAAATATATATATATATATATATATATATATATATAATTTATATGTGTGTGTGTTTAGTAAGGTTCTTGAGGTTCAGTCAATAAATAAAACAACTATTTTGGCGACATTTCGAGAATATATTGCTCTCATAATCATGCCCTGCATCTATTAACCATATATATAAATATATATTGTATTTTTAACAATATTTTGGTTTAATTGAAGTACAAATTAGTCATTGTAGAATTTTCTTTTTCTTGACCTTATGTGTGTTCTTTCACCTTCAGAGTCCCTTTTTAGATTCCAACAGCAATCAGCCAGCATGGTGGCATTCCACTTCCCTTGGTATCGTTGCTCCATCACTTTTATATCCTGGTGGAACCTCTCACCTTGTTCTTCACAGTAAACCCCTAAATTTTGGGGGAAACAGTCAATGTGAGAATGAAGAAAATGAGGAGGCTCTGGAAAGTTTTCAGCAAGCGTTCCACCAAATTTCGGTAATTGGGTTCCTGGTTATTGCCTAGAAATCCTTCCACCACAGCCTTGAGGCTTAGCCAGGCTTCCTTTTCCAAAGAATTCATGATGTTCTCAAACTCCTGGTCTTTAAAAAGCTGGCGGATTTGGGGACCAACAAATACACCAGCTTTTATTTTTTTCTGATGTGATTTTTGGAAACTCCTATCCTAAATACTGAAAACAAGGATTTTCTTGATTCAAAGCTTTAACAAACTGCCTCATCAGGCCGAGTTTGATATGTAAGGGTGGAAGCAACACAGTTTTAGGCCCAACAAAGGTGGATTTATCAGGTTCTTTGAGCCAGGTTTTAACTCTGCTCTTGGGGGACAATCTTTGATGACCCAGTGCTTTGCTAATGCCCTACTATCCCACTCACACAAAAAACAAGTTATCTTAGTGAATCCAGCCTGCAGGCCTAGTAGTAGACCGATGACCATGAAATCTCCACAGACCATCCATTTGTGAGTGTGGTATTCAATGTTTTCTAAGACAATTTTTAGGTTTTGATAAGTTTTTTTCGAGTTAACAGAATGAACTATAGGTATAGACGAATATCTATTCCCATTATGAAGAACTCCTATTAAGCTAGCATTCGAAGCGTCTATGAACAGCCTCCACTCTGTTGATGAGTATTCATCCCATAAAACCCTATTAAAGAATTTATATCACAACAATAGAGAAAGATGCAATTCCTGTTCACGATGTCAATACCATGCAAATACAACCCCTGGAGCCAAAAGGTTTTTTGATTTTAACCTTGACCCTAGGACTTCTGCTGCTGCATCTTTTGTGAGATTCAATTCTCTGACTAAGTCATTCAGTTCTCCTTGGGTGAAAAGCTTTGGGGACCTATCCTCTTCCGGCTCAAATGTTTCATCATCAGCCTTATCAGGCTCAGTTCCATTGCTTTGAGAACTAAATTCAGCTGACACATCGACTATAGTTAAATCATAGCATAAATTGCTATTAAAGTACTAATATTAGTTAATTTTTATTTCAAATTTAATATTCAAACTAAGCATAACCAACAGATTTTAGTCAAGCAAAACTTGTATATAGTAAATAATTGTAGATTTCATGCATTAATATTTTTGTAAAGAATGTTTCAAAAACAAAATCATTAAAATAGTTTCAGTTTCTTGAAAATTATTCACAAAAAGTAAAAGAAAAAGATACATTTTATTTTTACCAAAAAAATCTGGTATTTTATTATCATAAATACATTCATCATTAATTATGTCTTCTTTTTTTTTATTCTTATATAATTTTTAAAGTTCTAGTCATCCTTAGATTCGTAAAAGCAACTTTCCAGCCATACTTAATAATAAAATGCTCAGGTGCATAGATTAAAGGAGGGAAAAAAGGCCATTGAAATTTAAAATTTAACATATTGGCTAAAAAATTTAAGAAAAGTACCTCTTTTCTCCTGTATATAATACTATATAACCAATTAAGTAGGATACTGACCTACTACCATTGATATATTCATTATATCTCCTTCTACATCTTAAGGTAAGGTAAATGGTTTGTCAGCTGAAGTCCTCATTATAATGACTACTTAAGTAAACTGTATTTCTGCCAAGTGTTATTACTTATTGGTAGAGATATTTTTACTAGCTAATATAAAATAAATAATAAAGAATTGAATTCAAGTTCTACTGGTCCTTGTCTAGATTGATTGAGAAACTCTCTTAATTAGGAAAGGCCAAAACGTTGAAATAGTTGGAAAATAACTATACATTAGACCATAGTTTCTTTCAACTAAGACTTATTTAATTCAATATTAACATAAAAGAGGACAAATATAAGAGACCTAGTAGTGGAAGTGACATTAAATTCTTAAAACCAGAAATACTGTAACTAGAAGTGGTAAGGTTAAGTGGAAGGAATGAATCAAAAAACCTCAAAGCCACTTCAATTGTTAAGGTGTATTTAAGTTAAACAATTTATGAATGAAACCAACCTATAATTTTAACTGTGTCTTTCACTTCTTCCTTGTGCCTTTCAGCATGGAGGGGCACTGATCTATGATTTCATGCTTGGACGATTGGATATGATACTTGGAAGATGATTTGGACAAGATACCCCATTAAAAAATTTAACACATTTTTGGAAAAATATGTAAAAAGCTTTTTCTGATAATAACCTCCTCTTAAGTGTCAAGTTCCTATTTTATTTAATTGGGTGGACTGGAAGGAAGTCAGTTTAACAGTAATGTTTATTTAAGAAGCGCTTGGCTTTGAATATATATTGAAACATAAAAGTAAAATAGACCTCCAGTTAGAGTTATACAGGGTGTGCCGAATTTAAATGGCAAAACTTCAGGAACTTATAGGGGACCGAAAAACGAAGACAAAAAGTCCTTTAGAGATTTGCTTGTTTTTGCTTAGTTTTAGAGAAAATCAAAAAAAAAAAGAAACAAAACAAAAATGTTACAGGCAGCGATTATCACCTTTCAAAGTTCGTCAGGCTTGGCAGTGAGATATGATATGTAAACACTTAATGTTATCCTTTACTTTCTTTACATTATGGCTTCCTTCTAGGATTATAATTCCTAAATCAGTCTTCAGTCAGTTACTCAAATATTTTTGTGTGAATAGCATCAACCACAATGCCGCATACATATTCTAATGTTGAATACGCTGATATGATTTTTGTGTATGGTTTCTGTAACGGTAATTCTTTAGAAGCGGTGCGGGAGTATGCGCGCCGATTTCCAAATAGAAGAGTGCCTAATCGATGAGTCTTTTCGTTAACTTTTAATAGACTACGAGAGACTAGGTCATTCTTAATACATAATGAAGGCGACCAATTCCAGGCAGCAATTAGAGCAGATTATCGGAGAAGAAATTGTGTCCAACGCCGCTTTGATAACAATCCTGAGACTAGCATCGGAAGAGCATCTGATGCATTAGCAATATCGCGGCAAGCAATATGGTGAACTTTGAAAGGTGATAATCGCTACTCATACCATCTTCAAAAAGTTCAGAATTTATTACCTCATGATTATGTCAAGAGATTGAATTTTAGTAACTGGTTTCTTGACAACATTCGCGATGATAATTTATTTCCATTAAAAATTATAAGGATCCATGAAGCTACCTTTACAAGAGGAGGAATTGTTAATCAAAGAAATTATCATGAATGGGCTCTTGAAAATCCCAGAGCTATTAGAGAGAATAGGTTTCAGCATGAATTTGCTATTAAGTTTGGTTTGGAATTCGGAACGGATTACTGGTGGGACCATATTTTTTACCTGGAAGATTGAATGGTATCACATTTACACATTTTTTGGAGAACGACCTTTCTAATTATTTAGATGACATTCCCTTACAGCAGCGGATTGAAATGTGGTTCCAACTCAATGGATGTCCAGCTCATTATAGCAGATTTGCTCGAGCTTGACTGGATATAAATTATCCACAACGATGGATTGGAAGTGGAACGATGGAAGTAGTACCTTGGTTACCCAGATCACCTGATATGACACCCATGGATTTCTTGGTATGGGGAACCTTGAAGCAGAAAGTTTATTCGGTGTCAATCAACTCAAGAGAGCAATTAAGAGACCGAATCATAGATGCAGTGCACCAATGTTTAGCTGCAATTTATCAAGTGAGTGCTAGATGTACTGCTTGTATTGGTGCAAGAGGATAACATTTTGAGCAATATTTACATTAAAAAGAACATAACATAATTATAAATTTAAATAAATAAGTATAAAAATGAAAACTTGTTTTTTTTATTTTGTTGCGATTTTCTCTAAAACTAAGCAAAAACGAACAAATTTCTAAAGGACTTTTTGGCTTAGTTTTTCGGTCCCCTATAAGTTCCTGAAGTTTTGCCATTTAAAATTTGGGATACCCTGTATAATTATAATTATAATTATAGATAATGTATAGAAAGTACACAGAAATAGAAGGAATAGAAATAGGATAAACATGAGTAAAAAACACAAAGTAATCTTATTTAAATAAGTTCTTTATTTATTTGAAACAATTATTCTATAAACATTTCATTTATACAAAATTGTTAAACTAATATTTAATTATTCCTCTTTTAGATTTACAGATTTAAAGGAAAGAAACTTGCCTGAAAAATCACAAGACAAATATTCAACTCTGCCATTTATAAATTAACACTCTATACTATGATATGTTCATTTAATCAGAATTATGTTGAAATATCAACAAAGAAAAAATGGATCTAATCAAACATTTTAATTATGGAGAGTATATTGTATTATTACTATCATTATTTCAGAATTCCTCAATTACAAAGGTACCCACCACTTTTTCTTTAAAATTCAAGCTTCGAACATGCCAAATAGGGTTATCAAAAATATACTTGTACTACCATAGAATATGAAGATGGGTTTGATTTCATTATTATAATTTTAAAAATCAAAAAGTATAATCTTCTCAACCACATAATTTTTCATTTATGATAAAAAATGAAAATACATGAAATTCATCCTTTTTAAGAGAATACTTTAATAATAAACTTTCAATTGAAATTTATAATTTATAAACTCTAAAGTTTATAAAATCAAAATGAAAATTAATCACTTTTTACTAAAAGATTATTTTATTATCTAGTGTTTTATTTTGATATTTATATTTTTTAGTACCTTAAATAAACACATTTAAGGCTTATATTTGATTTTAATAGAACCTTATTCATGAATCTCCACTATATGCAATTGTTGAAACTATAAAATAAGAGAAGAATATTGATAGTTCATTTTTAACATAATAATAATGATATAAGGCTGAGAACTTTTTTAATGAAATGAATTTTTCTATTTTATAATTAAAATAAAATGGATTTGCAAGCAAAAATCACTATCTAGTAGGTAATCATAATCAGTCTAAATCAGGGATATCACCATATGAGTATCCAGGTTTTTTAGTATATGCACAGAAAGCTATAAATAGATGATAAGCCCCTGGAATAAAAGTTAGTCCTCCTAATATAAGAAATGTACATATTCTGTCTTCATACTGCAAGAAAAGTAAAATAAATAAATTTTAAACAGTAACAAATAAGAATTTGGAATTCTAAAGCATAATAATTTTTAATATTGATGAGGTATAGTTGACTGTTAAGTATTAGGAGAAGTATATAGTAGTTGGGGTATGCAGTCATAAAGATACACAGCAATTAAAAAATAAGTTTTTTAATTTTTAATGCCAATGTTTCAACTTGCATTGCAAGCCTCCATCAAGGTTTCAGACTGATGTAAACAGAAACTGCAGTTTCTGCAGTCCCAGTTTCTGTTTACGTCAGTCTGAAACCCTGATGAAGGCTTGCAATGCAACTTAAAACATTGGCATGAAAAATTAAAAAACTTATTTTTTAATTGTTGTGTATCTTTATGACTGTATACCCCCAACTATCTACTTCTCATAATAATTTTTCTGAAATCAAATAGTCTTACAAATTTTTTTTATCTCATACATGACTAACTTAACAACCTGATATCATTCCATTTTCTCCTGATAGCCCTAACACTTATTTCTGTGATATTTAAGTGCTACTATCCCCAACAACCTTTCTGATAATGATACTTATCATTCCTATTTAGACCCAGAACACTTATTTTTTACTTAAATCTCTTACAAAGAAATCATTAACTCTATACACATATCCCACACAAATGAATATATTATGTTCCTTTTACATATTTACAATTTTTCTTTTCGTCCTGAAAAAAAAAAAACCCTCAGTGCCCTCTTAATAAGGCCTCTACTCCTAACCCTAGTGATAACTGTCCAATTTCTATCCTACCAAACCTTTCAAACGCTTCGCTCAGCATCAATTTACCATTTATCTTCAGCTAGAAAATCTCCTAAGCCCTTTTTAATCTAGATTCCATTCTGGTTTTTCACATATTACTTCTAATAATTACAGAATATCTTTATCATGCCATGGATTCCCAAGAATTAACCATTTTAATCCACCAAGATTTCTCCATCACCTTCGATACAGTAGATTCTGTTATCCTTCTCTCAAAGCTCTGATCCCTTCTTTAATCCATTTAATTAAGTAGACCCAATCATTCCCAGTTTCTACCTATAATATCCTCAGCCTCTACATTTTGATTATGATCGACATGTTAGGTATTAGACTAAACATTACTCAGCCAGTTGCATCTGCTGATAATTACTTCTCAAATTTTAAATGTTTAAAATGATTTGAGTAATCCATCCAACTCCATTTTAGTCTACTCCAACAACTTCCACAAACCTTCAGCCCCACTTACAGACCATTATTGCTTGACGGTGAATAATTGAAATACCAGGTCTAAGTTTTCTATTTGTATTCATTTTGATTTTCAAACCAACTCATACTTCTTCAAATCAAATATTTCATACAATGCATAACACTCAAAAAGCTCATTCTCCCTTAATCAAAATGGCTTCATTTTACTAACATACAGAACTTTAGTAAGTATGATGGTATTGTTCTTATTTTCAGGTTTCTGAATAGTAGATATGTACTGAGTGATTTTGTAAAAGAAATAACTAACATTTATTATCTTAAATCTTAATTTAATTTCTTATATTACCCAGATAATTAAAATTTGTAATTATTTGCTACATATTCCCACTTACATCTTTTGGGTAGTCCAGGACATAATGTAGACTTACTTGTTTTCTTTAAATTACCCCTCAGAGTAATAACCTGTTTATAAATTGGAGAATGTAGTGAAGAAGTCATTAAGTTCAATTACCTTGAGTACATCAGGGTTTATTCCAAAGATTATTAATAAAGTGCATTATGAAGAATAGTACTAAGAGAATATTAATTGAGAGGAACATTGATAAAGAGTGAGATGACAAAAACGTGAGTGTGTGCATCATTCATGAACGATTTAAGAAAGAAGACTTCAGCATTGAAGACATGTAGGTTATTGGCAGGACTTCTTCCATGCATGAAGATATTCTGCAACCTTTGGTGGATGAAAACCCAAAACTATTTGAAAACTTGCAGAGAAAATAACAGCAAATTGAATGACACTGACCAACCCAAGGTAAAGGAAAGCGCTCATGCATAGAACAACCGCAAAATAACCATCCTGATGAAACGTTTTGTAGTTATAAAATCGTTGGAGCTTAGTTATGAGTCTCTGCCTTAACTGCTCTTCTCTCCACACCACAAGCCTAACACATTTTTTAAGGACTAGTACCACTTTTAAATGATCAAAATGCATTCATCAAAAGTGAATAGAAATCAGGAATGGTTAACAAGGATTCAAAATTACACTCAGAGGAGCCAACACGGTAGAAATGTAATGTAAGGAATGAAGCATATATTGACTGATGAAAATGTTTTCCAATAATATATTTTATAGTTTTATTTTAATAAATGTGTATTAATGTTAGGGCAACCCAATATACACTGTGAACTACCATTAATCAGTGGTTAATTTATACAAGAAGAAAAAATCCAACAGTACTTTTTTTAATTTTGTTTTTCTCAACAGTACGGTAAATTAAGCAATGAAGTCTAAAATTAAATATACAGCAAAACATAATATCCTATAAATGTGAAACACTTTTTAACATGAAACATGTTTTACCGGTGACCTAGTTGGTCAAAAGCAATATGCTTTTAGGGAATATCAAGGTGTTACATGTAGTTTGATATTAGGAAAATAGGAGCAGTTAAGAGCTCAACTCTCACTATACTAAATAACACTATCACAAGAAGACAGGTTCTAATGAGTGAGCTCTTTTTGATTCTGTTTCTCCTTACACAAAATAAAAAATTTCAATCTGAATTTGACTGATCTTGCTTGATCCCTCTCAGCTGTTCAAAATTTTGGTTTGAATAAAAAAGTCACATTTGAAAACTAAATTTTTAAGTTTAGGAGCTTATTTTAAACGATCTAGCTTAAAAAAAAAAAAATATGAGCACTGATGGTCAAGGGAGCAACTCTTAATTTTTTTTTTTTTTTTGAAAATCAATATAAACTAAAATGTTAAACTTATAATTTTATTTAAAGGCTTTTTACTGTAAATAAAAATTGTAAAAATAAAAATTTAGGTCAATTTTGCAGATAATTCGTGGAATTGGATTTTCCTACATACAAAACAATTTATGGTGGTAATAAAATAGTATAACTTTTTTAAAACAATGTGAAGTTATTGAACTACATAATTATATTTTAACTTAATCTGAAACATTTGCTGTATGGGATCTCTTTGGTCAACAGTTAACTGATTTCATCTAAATTAAGAATAATGGTCTCTGATAACTTCTTTGGATAATTCTGCAATCTAGCTAATAAATAAGTAGTGTAAATACTTTATGAAATATGTCATTATTGCTTGAATTAACTGATATTTCTTTATAAATTAATTATTCAACTGAATGACAGACAATAAAAAATCGACTTATTTTAAAATTAAGAAGAAAAATTTTATGTGAATAAATAAAAATTAATATACAGAGGAGTCCCGCTAATACGAACTACAAGCGATAAATATTATCAAGATTTAATATTCTCATAAATTCATTATTTCTACCACATACCTCTAGAATTCACAATTATAATGTATATGTAAATTTAAATTTTTATTCTTTGAGCTGAAATAGGAATAAACAGAAAACCTTTTAAGTTACTGCTCTAAATTATTTATAGTGCATGTCCTACAAAAGAAACCAGGGTATATTAATACCATAAAGTAGAAATTCAGAATTTAAAATGTGAAATAAACATTATTTTCAGAATATGGTTATAAAACAAAACAATGTACAGTTTATAATGAAATTTTTTTTTTTTTAGAATAATTAAAAAAAAAATCCATCATGCAATATTGATAGACCGATATTTTTCCATACAATATCAAAGATTAAAATTTAGATATATTAATAATTAAAATTAAATATTAATTACTTTTTCAACCTGATCCAGATGAACCAGATAACAAAACCAGGTTATATCAGATTCATGATTAGCAGGACTCTTATCTGAATAATTATGAGCTTATCTGAAATTCTAACAAACTGAAAAATCCTTTTTTTTTTTTTTTAAATCATAATTTTATTCTAAGAACACAAAGCACCAGCACACACTATATTTAATATTTAAAAAAATAATCCACTAATTAATTTTGCAATTACCTTTAGATCTAAATATCCTAAAGCTGTTAAAATTCCAAAACATAATAACCAAAGACCAGTGAATGTGAGAAAAAATGCCATAGCTATCCCTTTCCATGGAATTTTCAAACATATAACCTATAAATTTGTGATCATAAGTTTTAAAAAAATCATAAAATTTCCTAAAAAATGATTACTAAACTAATACATGTTAATTATTTATCAAATTCATAGATTTGCAACCAGCAATGGTGATTTATGTGATAATAATTATTTCTATTTCTTGGGTTTTTAATGAATTGATTAGTAGACCTTCTTACTAACTAACTTGCTTTAAATTTGTAATCAAATATTATGTATCAGTAAGCCATCCATGAACTTATATCTTTTATAATGTTCATCTTACTTTTTCACACAATTAACATAATACAGAATGGAACTTTCATAATATCTTATGAAATTTACCAAACTGGTGCTTAACTTACTTTACCTGAATCTGTTTAATTGATTGTATCTTATTTCATCAAGAAAATATTCTGTTTTTTAAGATGATTCAGAACATATTTCTTTTAGTTTGTTTGTTTTTTGGGGCTTAACGTCTTTATGTACTCCAACTAGGGCAGGAAGGACGGGTTATCCTACAGGTTACCAACCTATTCTAGCGAAGGTGGGAAGGTCAAGATTCATTTGTGATTTCTTTTAGTTATCAGTATTTACCATACTGGTTCCATCAGTTGACTGTTTTTTTTTGTTGTTTTTTTGTAACTTTCTTTTACCTAATGATGAATTTAAGTGTCTATAGTAAACATTTTCAGGAATAGTAATTTTGAAAAATATGTTGATGTGCACCAGTCTACTTCTAGTCACTCAGTAGTTTCAGACCTTAAAAATTTATAAATTACCTAATCAATTCTATATCATTACTTTGAAAAACCTACATCAGTTTCCTGCCATTCATTACGAATTTGATCAATGCTTTAATTCATACTTGCATGTTCTAATAATTACCCATTCAGATGAATAAAATATTTCGATAACCTAGTACTAGATCAAGAGTTAGGAAACAAGATGGTTCTAGCTTGCCCTGTAATAAATCTGACCAAAAAGAAATGGTGAGATTTTAGTAACAAGACTTCAGAAATAATTTTCATCATATACAACAATCTTCGAATATTCTGATGCCATCGACCTCAGAAAAAAATCCAAAATTGTGAAGCTTTCATATACATGAAATAGATTCAAGCCAGGAGGGAACTGCGAATCATATTGATAAACACAAAATATATGTAAGTCCATCAGATCCAGAATTCAAAACAAACAGCTGTGATGGGTCACTATAATGTGGGGAACATAACAAATTGTACATATCATGGGTCTCTGCATAACATTGGTAATAAAGTGGAATACAGCATTAAATGAAGGATCTAAACAACATCTATGCAATATCTCTTACTCTAGAAGTACCATTTCTTTACAGACAAAAAATATTAGACATTAAGCCTAATCCAATTAATACTCACCAATAGTTCTTAGTTACCTGGCAGAGTGATTATACATTTATAGATAACAATCAAAGGAGAAGAAACAATGCCTAAGTAAAATCTCAACATAAGGTTTATAAAACTAACAACACTACCCTGGTCAACAAATGCAAGCAGAATAAGTAAAAAATGGAGAGTACTTATTGTTTCCAACAAACAAAGTTGCAGGATTAGGGGAGAAATAAAGGAGAGAGTTTATAAAGGAGGAGTTTATAAAGCTTAGACCATTACACTGGCCAGCATATCTTATAAGACAAGAAAAGAGAGAGCGACAATATATTTTAAAATAAATAAACCATTATTTTAACACATTGCATACTAAGTAATTTTTACCAATAAGTATTAATGTAAATGTTGTTACCTCATCAATTGACAATGCATTATATACTTCTTCAGCTTTCTTGATTCTTTCGCTCATCATTTCTGAAATGGAAATTTAAAAAAAAGATATTAAAATATTATATAAAATAAAAAATAAAATTATTAATTAAAAATTTAAAAAATGTTAACATCAAACTTTAACATTAAATCAAAATAATGTGATAATTATTTATTATATTATGCAATATATTGTATTGATGGACATAGTTAACAGTAATAAACCTTAATATTGATTTTTCTTATTTATTTTCTAATCAGTATTTATATTTATAAAAAAAGGGATTTTTCATTGGTTACTTCATTTTAAAAAATATTATTTTGATTACTAATAAAGAAATCTAGAGAGGGGAATGGTTATAGCTTAGAGCTTAACTATAAGGGTCAATGTCTTATTGTTCTGTAAAATATTCTAAACGGACATCAAGAAAAGACAGAAAAAAATGTAAGCAATAAAGTATTCATCTTCCTCTTATATTTAGTGAGCTTTATTTATCAAATTGAAACAAAATATTGCATATGAAAAATTAATGGCAATATAACAATGCTTGAATAGATTAATGAATCCAGCAAGTTGAATTTTAATATTTGGTAATCACCACATGAGGTCTATAATGGTCATCTATACCTTCCTTATTTCTCACTAAGCATAGTCACTTTTGAACTAGGTAGTTTATTTCTTCTACTAACTAAAAAGTTATAAAATAAATAATAATAATAATTACATGGATAATTATTTAAAAAATACCTTGATATTATAATTTGGTTTATGAAGAATTATGAGTGAAAATTAATTATTATATTTGATAAAATATATTATATTATACAGGGTGTCCCAAATTTAAATGGCAAAACTTCAGGAACTTATAGGGGACCGAAAAACTAAGCCAAAAAGTCCTTTAGAAATTTGCTCGTTTTTGCTTAGTTTTAGAGAAAATCGCAACAAAATAAAAAAAACAAGTTTTCATTTTTATACTTATTTATTTAAATTTATATTTATGTTATGTTCTTTTTAATGTAAATATTGCTCAAAATGTTATCCTCTTGCACCAATACAAGCAGTACATCTAGCACTCACTTGATAAATTGCAGCTAAACATTGGTGCACTGCATCTATGATTCGGTCTCTTAATTGCTCTCTTGAGTTGATTGACACCGAATAAACTTTCTGCTTCAAGGTTCCCCATACCAAGAAATCCATGGGTGTCATATCAGGTGATCTGGGTAACCAAGGTACTACTCCTCCACGTCCAATCCATCGTTGTGGATACTTTATATCCAGTCAAGCTCGAGCAAATCTGCTATAATGAGCTGGACATCCATTGAGTTGGAACCACATTTCAATCCGCTGCTGTAAGGGAATGTCATCTAAATAATTAGAAAGGTCGTTCTCCAAAAAAATGTGTAAATGTGATACCATTCAATCTTCCAGGTAAAAAATATGGTCCCACCAGTAATCCGTTCCGAATTCCAAACCAAACTTAATAGCAAATTCATGCTGAAACCTATTCTCTCTAATAGCTCTGGGATTTTCAAGAGCCCAATCATGATAATTTCTTTGATTAACAATTCCTCCTCTTGTAAAGGTAGCTTCATGGATCCTTATAATTTTTAATGGAAATAAATTATCATCGCGAATGTTGTCAAGAAACCAGTTACTAAAATTCAATCTCTTGACATAATCATGAGGTAATAAATTCTGAACTTTTTGAAGATGGTATGGGTAGCGATTATCACCTTTCAAAGTTCACCATATTGCTTGCCGCGATATTGCTAATGCAGTAGATGTTCTTCGGATGCTAGTCTCAAGATTGTTATCGAAGTGGTGTTGGACACAATTTCTTCTCCGATAATCTGCTCTTATTGCTGCCTGGAATTGGTCGCCTTCATTACATATTAAGAATGACCCAGTCTCTCGTAGTCTATTAAAAGTTAGCAAAAAGACTCATCAATTAGGCACTCTTCTATTTGGAAATCGGCGCGCATACTCCTGCACTGCTTCTAAAGCATTACCGTTACAGAAACCATACACAAAAATCATATCAGCGTATTCAACGTTAGAATATGTATGCGGCATTGTGGTTGATGCTATTCACACAAAAATATCTGAGTAACTGACTGAAGACTGATTTAGGAACTATAATCCTAGAAGGAAGCCAA
This sequence comes from Euschistus heros, assembly GCA_003667255.2. Classification (NCBI taxonomy): domain Eukaryota; kingdom Metazoa; phylum Arthropoda; class Insecta; order Hemiptera; family Pentatomidae; genus Euschistus; species Euschistus heros. The sequence goes on from RCWM02000005.1 coordinate 1,417,804, forward strand.
AATGTAAACAAATAAAAGAATGTAAAGGATAACATTAAGTGTTTACATATCTCACTGCCTAGCCTGACGAACTTTGAAAGGTGATAATCGCTGCCTGTAACATTTCTGTTTTGTTTCTTTTTTTTTGGATTTTCTTTAAAACTAAACAAAAACGAGCAAATCTCTAAAAGACTTTTTGTCTTAGTTTTTCGGTCCCCTATAAGTTCCTGAAGTTTTGCCATTTAAATTCGGGACACCCTGTATATTGGCTGTAAAATGAGCGGTTCAAAAAATAAAAATACTGATTTTTATTCATTTTAAAATTTTAGAGGTCGGTTTTACATTGGGCTTAAATTATTAGGGAAAAAAGTTAAATTATAAGTTCCCCAAATTGAAATAAAAATCTCTTACTAAATTTAATATTTCCAAACATAATTAATATAAGCTTGACAATATTTGGTAAAGTTATTTAAGATGATTTAATACAATTAAAAAAAAACAAAAAAAACAAGTGTAACCTACATAAATAAATATTTAATACACATAAAAGTAAAATAGATTTAATTAAATACATCAATACCACAAACTTAATTTGCTAAAGATAAATTTTAACAATAACATTGATAATTTAAAGAATTAATAATTTAAGATTGCTTAAAAAGGTATTATTCCACAAGCCGGTCTCCGCGAAACCTACCTGATCAGTTCGATCCTTACGCTTCACTTTGAGTTTACATTTATCGATAGTTCATTCCTATAACCACACATGTAAACAATCACTTCTACAGTTTTAACTTGGATTCTGTTGTTTAGCGTGTTATATTGATATTTAGTCTTCTTAAATGTAAATAGGTGAAACAGAAGTCAACAACATGAATTTCATAAAGGATTTAGTGTTTAATATATTCATGTTTTCTAATTTCCTCTTCTCTAATCTGTCAAAGTGTTACAAAAGCTAAGAAGAATTATTTCTACATAGATTTGATGTTTTTATGTATTTTTATTTGTTGTATCAATTTAAGTGAGAAAATTTCAGTATACAGAAGAACCTCGATAATCCGAATGCCGTTTTGGAAAAAATAAAAATTATTTTCTGAAAATCCGTGATTAGCATCCAAAAAACATTCTTCAACCTTAGTTAAGAAAAAAATAAGTGACTATTTTCGAAATGTTTAGTTTTTGTTTTCTTAAATTTTTTTTATCTTTCAGTACAGCATAATTTTTTTTGTGTTTACAGTACTGTACTTTCTGTGTGTATGTAAGATTTTATACATACTATGTAAAATATTACGCAATGCATTACATAAAATATAGTTAGTTACCTTACTGTAGCACAGTACTAATTCATAAAACAAACTATTTACCTTTAACAATACAACGTGCTTCTTATTTTATGGGAACTAGTATGTCAGTGTTCATTTTTTGCATGCTACATAATAAGCCTGGAAAGCACTTTGTTTGGTAATCCGAACGATTTGATAGTCCGAACCACTCCCGGTCCCAATTAGTTCGGATTATCGAGGTTCTACTGTACATATTTTGTGAATGGAATCTTTGTTGTCCATATTACTTATTGCCCTAAAGTGAGACAGATTGTATTATTAATTCAATAAAATGCATAGATCTAAAAATAAATGTGAGAAAGTATATCACAGGTTCCATATTTTCGTATTTCCACTTCCCTTCAGAAAATATAGCAGAAATTAAAATCAAAACTTTCAACAAGGATTCTGTTTTATATATTTATAATTTGTTATTTACACTTCCCTGACATCAGAAAGTTTATCAAGAGTTAATATTACTGGTGTTTCAGCATTATATTAATTCTGCTTTAATATAATATTAATTCAACATTGATTTAGAGTCTTATCTTTTGATATTTTCTTATTTCCACTTCATTACTTTCTTATTTCTCATTTTAATATGAGAAAGTAAACAGAAGTTAATATTACTTTGAACAGGGATATAGAGTTTCTCCGTAAATGAAGGAGAATAACCTTTCCCCTCCAAAAGTAGCGACTAAAATATCAAAATAAATCAGAACAAGGTCAGAATTGATAAAAGCTTTCTGGGTGCACGTAGGGGCTGGAGACCAGGCTGGTGGAACGGTACCCTTAAAAAATTTAAATAAGTGATTACATGAATGGCAAAAATAATATTAAACCAGCTACAGGCAGATAATGAAAACATTTGAAATTAAAAATGCATTCAATAAACTATGGAACATTATTTTAATACAAATGGTTTTATACTTGCAATATGATATTACCGGTCAAGTAAATAAATTATTCAAGTAATTAAACTATGTCTTATGAACTCTTTAACTATATTTAACAATAGCACTATATATACAAATTAACTGTCAATAACATTTTTACAGATTACATTTATAAATGTAATTGACACCACAATAACAAAACACATGTTTTGATTGTATGCTACAAAAATAGAATAAAATAAATGTTATGGCAAAAATAGCAAGTAAATTAAAAAAATAAAAACTTCTTTAAGTTATTATATTTTCACTTCACCTAGTTAAGTGGCAGAACAGAAACTATAAGTGATTCTTCTTATCACACGTAGGTTAATCTTTAATAAGACATACATTTATCTTATTTAAAATAAATAAAAAATACATCAATTTTTAATAGACTAATTTCAAATTAAAAAAAAATATAACCCACAAATAAATAGTATAATTAAACCTAAAATAAGATTTAAAATATATATATATAATTTCAGAGGAGCTATTAGTCTTTAGTTTTAGGAAATATGGCACATTAATCATTCCAAGCTTTCATATAAAATAAAAATACTCAAAACTTGTCACTTGACAAATCATAAATGTTTAATTTTTTATTGCAAAAGTAGTTTTTCCACTGTTTTCATTTACAATTTTAGTACTATGTCAGACCAAGGTGACTTATCTGTTCCCACCAAAGGCTATAAAACTGATTATAGCACAAAATACACTTGAAACATTTCAGATAGTTAAGGCTTAACTGAACTTGACCATTGAAGAACTCTCTATATGGGCAATGAAGTAAATTATAAATAGTTATACAGTCGAACTTCAATATAGCAAATTCTTTAATAAATTGAAGTTTTTCTATTAATCTTGAATCCACTATCATTCCAATGATATTTTTACCTCTACATATCACAGATCGAGGATTGGTTAAAAATATCTTGATATATCAAATTTATGAAGATTCCTTAACTTACACAGCACCTCTAAAAAACAAAATCAATATCTTAAATAAGTAGCGTTTAGATTGAACAAAGATTGTCATTCTCAGAGCGGTCGTTTTTCTCAAGTAAGCCTATAACTCCCGCCATCACATTTATATCTGATTTGTATTAGTTTTTGATAAAACACTTGTGTGATACATTTCATCTTCTGTTGTTTGTTAATAATTTTTTGACTCTCAAATTTTTTCGAGAATTATGAGTTTTATATTTTTTTTATTTATGCTATTACCACCTTGCAGAGATTATTACAAAAGAAAACTGCGATGAGTGATCAGGTAATCCAATCTATTGCTGTTTTGGATGTGTCATTTTCAGGAAGACAAATTATTATATGTATTTCAGATATTTCATTAATCAGCTCCACTTAATTTTTTCATTAATTTAATAATTGATGTAAATTATTCCTGTACGATCATTTATTCGAATAAAATATGTATATATTTTCTATTGTTCATATTGTGAGCATATATTTTATTATGAACCTCTAACCTCTACTTATCGAGGTTGGTTAATAATCACCTCAATAAAACAAACCTTGCTATATCGAAATCCTCGATTATTCGAAGTTTTCTCATTCCCCTTGAGGTTAGATGTATCGAGGTTTGACTGTAATAAGTTACAGTGAAAAATGAGGAACAAGTGTACCAATTAAAACAATTTATTAATATTAAAATATATTAATGCAAAGTAGGTAAATACAAGTTAAATATCTCAAACAATGTGATTAAAATTAAACTGAAATGTAATTAGATTCAAATGTACAATTCTATGCCAGGGCACAAATTATGTAACATGGTGTCTACCAATTTCAGCTATCAAAATTCCCGACCTATTCCTGACTTTTCAAGAATTTTTTAAAGAAATTCCCGACTTTTTCAAAAATATTTCTTGAAATTCTCGACAAATGATATTTTAATGCTGTTGCAATAATAATCCAAACAAATGAATTAATGCATACTCTGCTACTTAACATATCACAGCTAAACAACATTTTTTTTTAAAGTTCACATTACTCTAGATAACTTTTAAGAAACACATCAATGTCGAGAATTGCCATTCAGTTAGAAAATAATCACGAGGTTACAGGAGGTTGTCGGATCAAATAAATAAAAAAATATAAGTTCAATCCGAAATTTCTTTTTTCCATCTGAAAACTGGTTAAATTTACTATGAGACATCATATATGAAATTTCGATCAAGAAGCATGATATACTCACGCCATCATGCTGAGAACCCCATACTCTTCCACTTTTTTTTTTAACCCCATAGAAATCCACTTTTTTTCATTATACTTCTCAATATAACACCAAAACTATTTACGAGAACTGTGCTGAAAAAAAGGGATTTTCACAACAGTGTGGTATTCTCAACATGCTGGTGTGGGTATTTCATGGGATTTAAAAAACATTTTATATATGAGGTGTCATAGCAAATTTGACCAGCTTTCAGATGAAATGAAGAAATTTTGGATTAGACAAATAGTTTTGAAGTTATAGCCAAAAGAATGCCGACAAACGTGTTTTACAAAAATAAATAAAGTTTGATTGTTTGATAAATAAACCATAAAAAAACGTGAGAACAATATTTCCCCCCAGAACCTACTTATGACTGATTTTTGTCATCTACCGTATTTGAGAGAACCGCTCAGCCCACAGGTACCAGTCTGGTCACAAATGAAAGCTAATTAAATTTCCTACAACTTCATAATACCTGAAGTGGGATGCGTATTTTAGGAAATATTTCACAAAATAAGTGACCATGTTGAAAGAACATCACTTTTTAGAAAGAAAAAAAATGGCCTATTTTCGAAGAACTGAATCTTGGGAACCAATAGCTATGTAGAGATCAACCTGGTCTCAAATTGTAGAAAATTTAGTTTACTTTAAAAGTTTGGAGATTGACTATACCAATCAGACACTTCCTTAACTGACATATTGAGAAAAAAAAAAAAAAAAAAAAAAAAAAAAAAAATTTGAAAATTTTAGCATTAACGACGACTTTTTCCCGACTTTCGCAATTGTTTTATAAATTCCCAACTTATGCCCGAATTTTTCCCGACCACACGAAATTCCCGACATATTCACGAAGTTCCCGACTGGTAAACACCCTGTGTAAGAATCAATAATATTTACTAAATTATACAAATTGTAAGATAAAACAAAATTAATTTAATGTTTAAATCCGGTGTTTTTTGTTTGATCATTTAATTATATCCCAAGGATAAATTTTAACATGATGAAACATTAAGGATTGAATAAGGGTGGCTGATCTATAATGTGAATATGGAATGAAAGCAAGGGAAAATAGGTTAATATTAACAATAAAACTACTACATAGTAAGCATTAATTGAACTCCACGTCCCGTCCCATATTCGGTATCCCAATTTTAATTTTCTAGTAATAATGGGTTAGTAAAACTGTAGATTAATATTTATTGTCCAGATAACTTAATGATTTCTGATACAATTATAATACAGAATAATCTATCCAGAACTATGATATAATGTTATGATATTAATTATATCTTATATATTAAATTAATCTAGTTATTAAACATTAGTAATAATACTTCATAAAAGTTTTAAGTAAAGAATTTGATTGACAAAAGTTAAACATCAGAGAAAATATTTTTAAAACCCATAATAAAGAGGTTAAAGGTGAAACTTGAGAGAGATGTGGAGGTACATAGGCTGTAATAGACTACCTTTGTCAGGAGACTAGAGACTTATTGTTTAATATTTACTAACAACAAAATCACTAGTCTTCCATACAATAGGAGTCAACAGATTAATAGAAGCAGCAGTTAATGATGAAAATTTTTAAGATTAAAAATCTGAAATGGCAGTGAGTAATATTAGTAGCACCAGCTAACACCTGTTAAAATAACTATATGTAGTTTAGGAGGAGCATTCCAATAGTATAGGAAGGAAAAGACTGTTATAAAAGAAATAATAGAAGAATTCTTGGAATATTTACCTTTTGATTTATAAATACTTATATCATTGATATTCACTTTCTCTTTTAAAGATGAAAATGTTATGAGCCTGAAATGATTACAAATTATTAAATTAAAAAGGAAAAAAAATAATAGATAAAATGTTAAGTTTAAGATAGAATCTACAGTCTTTAATCTAATGCCTTCTTACACTATGAGAAAAAATATGTTACATAGATAAGGCTTTAGCTACATTTTATACCATCATCAAATTTTAACCATTTTAACATATTTCAAATTTTATTAGTCAAAAAATTAAACTAGAATGAAAAGAAAAAAAAAAAAAAAAAAAAAAAAAAAGAACAAAAAAAAGGAAAAAAGATAAGATGGATGAGCTAAATATTTTTGATACCAGCTGAATCTATCAAACTATTCTATTTATGGAGACAGTAAATTAAAAACTACATACAATTACAACTAAATACAATTTTCTGGTTATATAAAAATATCAATCTGAATTAGAATTAAGATAATTTACCTTGGTTACAAGAACTGATCGATCGTTAGGCATTTTAATAGAATTATACCTTTTAAAGTTATACAGTTTGTAAGGCATACAACTAATAACAAAAACATCACTTCAACATTTATAACTGCAGAGACATCTAAAATAAACAAGAACAGTTTATTCTTGTATCAACTAATGACCCAAAAATCAAATATACAAAAAAATTATAACAAGAACAATTCTAATAAATTATAAGAATAATAAATAAAAGAATTATTACTGATAGCAAGTAAAACCCCATGGCCAGTATATGCAAAACTACTCAGCCTTATATTAATCAGGAAACAAAATTTTAGTTTAATTCAAAACATATTATTAGTGCAAAATGGAAAACAGATTCATTTATATATTAATAATTTCTTTTAAACAAGATAAAAACAAATCAAACAAAATAGCTTGAATCAATTGAGATAGAACGTTCAATCTGTACTAAAAGTATCAACATAATTACAGATATCCAGAAGTTATTTGCTGTAAAATAAAACACAAATAAGTTATTAAAAGTAGTCATGCTTGATGATAGAAATTTCAGAAAATCATTAATTACTAAAATTAGATAATCCAATGTAATAACCATTACAAATAAAGATGCTAGGTATTTCCATAAAGAAAGGTGTTAAGCGGATAACAGAATTAGTGAAATACTTTCATTTGAAATATGTATTAACACTTAATGGAATATTTTGAAGTTACATGTATAGAAAATATTCTATTAAACAACAACTCAAGATTAATATCACTGAAATCAATGCACATGTAATTTATTGAAGGTATTATTGAAACAAAAACATTACAATAAATCTTTTTGTACCCATGATTACATGTAAATAAATACATACATATATACAAGTGTGTTATCACATTGGAAGAGATACAAAATAATTTTAAACTGATATTATTGAAAAACTTAACTTACTATAAACATGATTGATAACATTATTAGCAATCACCACCTAGAAATATGACTATCTTTATAAGCCTCCTGGTGGATCACTGAGAAAAGGAGAGTTAAAAAACTATCAATGATAAATATTAACAAACCTAAAACTACGACTAGTCTTTGTAAGAAGAACCATGCATAACATTACAAAAGCGGTTGTTTACATACCTTTATTTAAATGCTAAGTTTATAATTTGAGGGAGGTTCGTGCAGGTTAGGGCGGGTGCTCTGCCCCTCTCCACTCAGCCAGCTTGGTATTGATCTACTCACCCCTACTTTCTACTAAATACATCCTGCGAAAAAACCTCCCCACCCCTAAACAAGAAAAAAAAAAAAAAAGCTGTTTGCATGTTTAAAACAACACGCTTCATAGATAAATTATTTATAATAAATTATTATAGGTTCATAATACTAATAATATAGCTAATGTAAAGTAACCATTTCTTGCAAAATTATTACGCTGAAGCCTAATTTAAAATAAAATAATGGAAAAGTTAAATCCAGTAAAACAGGTAATTGAAAATTGTTAAACAAGATGCTGACTTAAAAAAAATATATAAATAAGTATATTTGAATTGAATAATCATACTGTATGAGAGGATACAATATATTTCCTCTAAGTTTTTAATCTTTATAGTGAAAAATGATAAGATACATGTGTATTCTAATATAACTTAATTGTTTCCACTAAACTAATAATAAACGCTCAAGGGTTAATGACGTTTTCTCAGCCCTAACCCCCCCCCCCTTTCCAGCTTAGATAAATACGAAAATAATCAGATCATCGAAGAAGGCGAGAATAATTCAGGGTTTTATAAACACATGCTATCAAAATTTATGCGTTAAAATACAATAATGTTTGATTTGTTTGGAATTTGTTATAAAAACATATTTATTTTTTTTAATACGTAATGTTTACATTGTATTTATGTCATAATCTTTTCACCATTGATATTATGGATATTTCTAACGTTTGACTAAAGATGAAGTTTGTATCTAGTTGCACTGTCAGGACAAGGATTCAAAGAGAAACAGTAATATTAAATTGTACTTCATTTTAAAAATAATCAATTAGCATATAGATTATTGGCCTCGAAACGGTTTTTATTTTATTTTTGTTAAAACAATTTTTAAATAAAAGTAATTTTATAAATATAAAAGTAAACGATGCGCTTAATATTAATGTGAGTTTTAATTTTCATAACCAAAGGATTAAACAACTATATGAGTATTGTCCGGATAAGACATTAATCAGACCGATTAACGAATAATTATCATTTTTCGTTAACGATTTATATTAGAGTTACATTGATCATGCCATTTCAAAGCTACATACATCAATTAGAATGCCTGCATTAATTTAATATATTATGAGGTTCTTTACTTATTTTTTTAATCTTTTCTTTTTATTTATTTCTTATTGTACATACTGTGTGAATGGATCCATTAAGCCATACATATTACTTGTTGCCCACTTTGAGACAGATTGTAATACTTTCTCAATAAAAAAAATTAATATATGATAGAAATCATTTAAAATTTTTTAATGATTTTTGCTTATATTATATGAAGTTGAGAAATAAAATTTGTTGTAAAATTGAAATATTACTATATAGTCCTGTACTTTAAATTCATGACTAAACAATTTCTATCATATTTTTTTTTAAACCAATCCACTTCAAATCACATCTTATTGATTTACCAATTTAGGTATCAAAAAATAGAAAATTGCTGGTCAGTTGGACAAATAGCGCCAAAAAAAAAATTAAATTTAGGTTGGGACCCTTGGATATCCTTAAACGATTGCATAGAAAGTTAAGTGGACAGCATGCTTTCTCTAGCCCATTGAAGGGCCAGTTCCCCACTTCATAGAGGCTGAGTGTGCCTTTCAGGACTATGTGTTGGTTGTCCTGTGCCTAACGAACTATTTATCAGATATACTAAACATTAACTATGCAGAGAAAAATATTAATAGCTTAATACTGAAGTACACAGATAACGCAGAAAAATTAAATATTTTAAGACTTAAGATTACCTGGATGCTCCATAAAAGTACCCTGTTTAAATAAACACTAATATGTATATTGTATATATGTGTGTATATATGTATGAAACACTAAATAAGGTCAACGTCAAGGTGGTCAGCCTTTAAAAAGGCTTATCAATCTTGACGAAAAGCCCTTTATATGCATTTATTTACTTTTTACCGTCAATAATCCTTAATGTATCTTTGTCTAAGTGTCTTTATTAAATAAAACCCTTTGGTATGTTTTCATTATGTATTATTGAACTGTTCTTAAGTACATATTTGTAGGGAATGCCTTTGTTAGATTTAAATTTTAAATAAAATTAGATAACAATAAAAATTATAATGGAAGCAGTTAATAAATGACATATATGCTAACAGTGTACGATATAATTATTCTTATTCTTATTTGTTAAAGTTTTCACTTATAGCTCATCTTAAATATAAAAGTCATTATAGCCGCTGACTAAGGATGGTAGAAGATATTTTGAGTGTGACGCAGTAAACTACACGCTACGCTACGCTACAGTACACTGTAGTACGTAACGGTAATAGCATCAAGACGGACGGATCAATAGTACACCGACAATCATCTAATTACTAGAAGCCTAATACATCAACTCGCCTCTCAGGGGAGAGGACCACCTATTACTAATCGAAACAGATACCTTTCAATTTTAATAGATTTCATTTCTGCCTCGCTCAATAAATATCCTGTATGTATAGGCGGCTGTAATCGCACCAGTTGGATTAAATTTATAAACCAAAGTTTTCATGCTAATGTAAAATTAGCTCAAATATTGGTGAATAAACAATTCTTCCCCTCTGTTCCCTCCTTTGCTGGTTTTATTTCATTTTTATACCAAATACAATTCGATTAGATGAATGAATTTGTAAAGATTCTTCCAATTTTAAATATAGGAATTAGAGCTGCGTTGAACGTGAGACAGTCCGATTAAAGGTAGTTTTATGATATCCGGCACGACACGTAGCGGACCGTAACGTTTCAGACAAGACAAATATTAGTATAGTTATTGAAATATTTCAATAATTGTTAACTCCTTCATTGAAGAATTTAGTATAGTTAGTTTTATAGTACCTGCGTATATATAGCGGATCGGATCCGGCAAGACACGGCACGTTTCAGACAAGACATTAAGACATTTCTCGAAAAGAATATTTGGTCGGAGCCGGTCCGTGCCTTGTCTTAAGGTGTCTTTTTCATAGTATACTTCACTTTCCGACTCCGACAGTGCAGTACTGCACTGGCTTTGCCCCGTTCCAGTTCTTTTTCTGCGTTTTCTTATATTAATATAAAATGTTCAATGTGTTACTCCTTACGCACTCAATTAATTTTTCAACATCCAGTTTTGCAAAAAAAACAAAAATTGAATCAAATTTAAACACAGAAAAAGAACTGGAACGGGGCAAAGTCAGTGCAGTACTGCACTGTTGGAGTCGGAAAGTAAAGTATACCACGAAAAAGACACCTTAAAGCTAAGTTCTCACGGGGCGTGGCACGCTAGAGTGATCCACGCATTCGTGGAATATCCTCCGTCTGAACGAGGTGGCGTGAGTTTGCCTCTGACGTCATCTGGAGAGCTAGGAGTCGACGACCGCTCACGCTCGGTATCAAACCTGTTTGATTTTCAGGCGTGGACAACGCCAGTCGAGAGAGTTAACAAGTAATTTATTTAGAACAAAAATGGATAATATGTTGAAATATTCCAGGATCCGAACGATATTCCGCCATTGTTGTCCTTTTAAGGATAGTGTTTTATTAATATTAAAATATTTAACGGTTTTTAAGTTATCTGAAGGGAATTCAGCCATTGTTGTCCTTAAGGATACTGTTTTAAAATATATTTAATATTTAACGATTTTAATATGGTGGAAGGATATTCTGCCATTGTTGTCCTTAAGCATCCAGCTTCTGACCCAACAACGCTTTTTCTTCCGTTTTTTTATATGTCCACGTGACTCTCTCAATCTTTTTGCCAACATATCTATAAAAATTGAACTCAAAACCGCACAACTTTCCACGACAAGCTCCTCCATGGTAGGTTTCAAGGGGCAAACTGAATCGTGGTCGTGTGAACGGTCCACGACTCTCGGCTAGTTCACTCTTCTCCCCCACTCCAGGCAAGCACCACGACCGAGGAAACGAAGGCGTGCCACGCTTTCGTCTTTTTGCCCCGTGAGAACGTAGCTGAAGACACGGTCCGGTACGGACCGGCTCCGACCAAATATTCTTTTTGAGAAATGTCTTAATGTCTTGTCTGAAACGTGCCGTGTCTTGCCGGATCCGATCCACTATATATACGCAGGTACTATGAAACTATTCCGTATACAAATTCAAATACAAATGGGAAGCCAATATTTATTTCTAAATATGCTCATAAATCAGATCTGGATATTTCATTATATTCATAATATGATAAAGAAATCATATCGTTAAACAAAAATCATTATTAAACATCAAGAATAAGGTTTGTTGCGAGATTATCATTGTAATAACATATTAGAATTCGGAAATATCAATTTTTACATCTCTAACAGGAAACATCTACTACAGTAGTTCATTTTACGTCATTATAGTAGCAAAGAGATGGACAGATATATAACAATTTTACTTCAACTCTGTACGAGATTTGATGAAATGGGTAAGCGATGAATGGGAACAGTTCCCTGCGGGGTCTGCTACAGCTGGCCCACAGGTGCAAGGCAGCAGCAGCTGCTTTACGTTATGTTATGTTATTAGATAGAAAAGTTTGTATTTTTTATTAGGATATATATATATATATATATATATATATATATATATATATATATATATATATATATATATATATATATGCAGTCAAAAAAATATTCTAAGGTAGAAACATAGCTCACCTTAATACAGGAAATCGGAAAGCGGTCAATATTTTCATAGATATTATTTGTATTTCCTAAACCTTAGTTTAAGTTACTTTAAAGAAATTGATCTAAGTTTTATGGACGTTTAATGATGAGTGTGCAAACCCATCAAAGAAATAAACTAGATTGGAGAGAGTGAGAAGAAAATAAGGCTATTAATTATCAGCACTCCAGTTGTTAGGCAAGGCCGGGTGGAACGGTTATCCTCTTCCTTGGGATTATTAAAAAAATAACCGGCTGAGGCAAGTGACATCTTTATATTTCAAATGGTTTCACCCATACATGTAATAAATAAACCCCTAACGAGTGCTTTTAAGTGGAATCGAACTAGTCTTTGACACCGGAAGTGGAATAGATAACCGTCAATTCAGAAAGATAGTGACTAAGTGCTAAATTTTCTTTGAAATTATGGAATTATGTTAACAGAAATTAACATATTTTTCAACGCAGAAGTAAAGTTAGCATTAAATCAGTTAATAACGAAACCATTTTTCAGAAACATTAACCCGTTCCAATAAAAATGCAATCGTTGTAAAATTGATAATGGATTTCTAATGAGTTCAAAACCAGTGTGGCTTCGAAGCATAGATAGTTGTGCGTAGTTACCTATTACTATTTGAAGTTATAGATCTAAATTAAATCATGGGTCAACAATATCTCACTATCTGGAAAGTATTAAACTGAGCTGCTTCTTTAAAGCATGCTAAAAGTGACGCGTATTCTAAGTTTTTAAAAATCATTTGTAATTTAAGAGATTTAATGACAATTTAAACTGATTACTAACTCTTTGATAGATAAATATAAAAAAGTTTAAACTAATAAATTCTCCAATTGACCATTTTTAATTAAAAACAGGTTCGTAAAATTACTAAAGTCGGTAATGAGACGATGGATAATTGGACCGAAGATAGAGCCTCTAAGATATGCCTGTAAGAAATTTTCAGATTTGTGAGCCAAAACCTACAATATGGTTGATAGTAATAAATATCATTGAATCTATAACGTTGCTATCATCAAAGCAACGTGTGTTTATTTTAATAATCCTTTATTTATTAATAGTATGTTATAGATTAGAAAAGTGACGAATCATTATTTCAAAATCACTCATTATAGACAAACTCAACTTTTTAAATTATCAGGTTACTCAAATTTCATATTTGGATGTACTATAGATAAAAATTAAGGCTTTTTCTCACCCACGTTTGTCAGTCAGTGTTAAAGAAACAATATTTTGAACTCTAAATAACAAATTTAATAAAAATAATAATCCCTAGGACAAGAAGATAATATAGTAAGTTTAGCGGTTACCTGCTGGTGGCGACGAAGGGTTCGATATGACAGCATCAATAAGCGCCGGCGAGTTCTTTCTTCTTCCGAGTGTGGTCAAGTTGTCATGGAGAAGGTGACTAACAGCCGCGGTGGCGTCACCTTTCCTACCTCTACTTCCCTTTCCTCCTCTCTTAGTAATAGTTTGTTTTATCGTAAAGAAGTTGGTCAGTTGTGCAATTAAAATATGAAAAACATACATAAGTTATTGAAAAAACATATATTAGTGTGTTGATTTGCAATAACCTAGAGTTTTTTTCACCTTTCGACAGCACCCCTCACCAACTTCTCAACAATCAAATTTTATAAGTATTGATGTCCTTCTTCTACTTATTTTATAAATTATTTTATGAGTTAACGAAAATTTGCTGCTCTATCACTTCCATTTTAATTCATTAACTATCAATCGTATATTTTTTTACTTTTGTCTGCATCTCCAAAAGAGAGGCAGATATTCGACGAAAAATAACTCTCAGAACAAAGGTGTGAGGAGGTTGATATATTCTGTCCTCCAGGGAACCTGCAGTTAATTCGAAATGGAATGTCGCGAAAATCTATAGGCTAATGTGTGAATATATACTAACAAAATTTATAAAATACTTCTATCTCACCGAAAAGTCAAAATCATCAAATTGATTGAATTATAATAATTGACAAGAGATCGTTTACAGTTTTTTTTTACAACTTCGGTTTTGGGAAATTGCTCTTTAATGAAACTGCCCCACACCAAGATAATGGGAAACTAATTCATTTTCCAAGCCCCTCCTCGAATTGGTAACACTCGGCAATTGTACCACTGGAATTATTTTAAGTGTGGGTTAACAGCTTATATTTTTCATTCCTTTTTTAAAGTTTAAAGATCAATAATCGATGTAGGTCCCTTAATAACAATCCATAGCCGGAATTCGTTGAACAAACAAAGATGTTCATATTACGTTTAATTTCTTTCTTGAAATTTTCCTAAAAGGATGCAATTGCACTTTAAAAAAAAAAGTTGTCCTTTTGATGGCCTCGCAGCAGACTGCAAAAGAAGAATTTTAATTTTTCAATTGGTAGCGAGACCATTGCAAAGACAGAAACGGGTGCATTCATATATTTAGAGATGCAGTTCTTTTGAATGTTAGTTTATCCATGCCTACAATGTATGTTAAAATTAAAAAAAAATGAAATAAAATAAAAGATAGAAGAAAGTTATAACGCAGTTAGTACAAATAAGAGCTGAAGGCTTTTCAGATTCTTAAGAATTAACACACATTATAACAATAAAAAAATAAATAAAACTGATGATACTAACCAATTACCGTAATGCATAATCCCTGTCCATTAACAAAACGTTGGAAATTTGGTTGATTAACTACAATAGAATTTCCTTGGTTAATTTGCTACTACAATGGCTCAGAAAATAAATAATATTCATAAATTACATCAATATTTATTGGAAACAAGCAGGCTTACCAACATTGATGGATCGGCTTAATTATATGTAGATTGAAGACTTTTGAAGTGTTAAGATCCGAAATGTTAGTTTAATCTGACTCATCATGGAATTGTTTCAGCATTTACAAGAGTATTTTCTAAAGCCGCTGTCTATCAATTGTTGTTCTGCGTCAAATATGAGTCAGAAAAAGGCTACAACCTCAATCTATATACCCAGTCCCCGTACACAGATTTCCGAAATAGAACACCTGTTCAAAATTATGTTTCTTGTTTTTTTTTTGTTTTTTTTAAATAATGTTTTGTTTCATCTGATTCGTTAATAACCTTTCAGTTTTTGATCTCGAAAAAAAAAAAAAAAAAATCTGTTTCTGAGACAGTAGGAAACATTTCGAGAAATCGAGAACAAGTCATCATATTATTGTTTAGAAATAAATTGAAACCGTTAGGAAGTTAAAAACTTGCGACGAGAGAAGTAATTTCAACGTAATAAGGGTTCGCTACATTGAGAACTATACCACAGGTACTAATTGTCTACAGCCTGTAAGGTCAGCCTACAAAACAACTCTTCAAATTAAACAAAATCTTTGACTATTTGGATGTTTTCAAAGATTTTTTTTTTATTCACATGATAAAATGTAAACAGTTGGTAATTATAATGAAAATTGCTTGGTTTCTAAGAAAGGGTCCAAAACACAAATATCATACTCATTATCCCATAAATGGTTTTCTTAGTGCTAGTGCTTCTTGCAAGTAATATATATATTATACTTATTTTATTTCTATTATATGACAGAATTTTTGGGGGGGGAATTCCAGGAATCTGATTTTAAGAATTTCAACTCTAAAAATAATAATTATAATTTTTTTAGTCTTAATTAAAATGTAATATTGTTTATTCAATAGCATCTACTTATGATCTAGCGTCCTTTGGTACAAAGTAGATGACGATATATTCTTAATCAGTGAAATATCTATTTGCTATGAGGCCATAAATGACAGTGCATACATTATCTATTAACCTATATTCACCCAACTGTATATCATCATATGCCATGCAATGAATTAAAATTAGTCTTATTTTTAAAATTTAGCGTAGTATAACGATATAAGAAATAAGATTGTTTGTGAATCGAACCGAGATCCTCTGGGGATCAAAACAATCTTAAATGTGAAAGTGTTGGCTAGGAGGGGATAAATAGGAGGGGAGGAGGTAAAGAGCTTAAGATAAATACGGTATTAAAGAATGACTGCTCAATTAAATCTCATTTATGAACAAATAATAAGATTAGAAAAAAATGATAATACTTTTATAACAAGCCAAGAACAGTGCGCAACATTAATTCAGTTATATATTTTATATATAGTCAGTTATATATATCCGCGAGTTATATATTTTATCAGCGTAATAAAAGTCTGTCGAAAACATCTCTTTGTTAATGTTGAGAATATAAAAAATACCGGATTAAAACAAGAGCATTGCCCTAAATTGCATCCGTTTTTCAGTTCAGAGTCTATTCTCTGGTCAAAAGCGAGATATTTCGGATTGAAGAGTAGCACCCGAGCGTTGGGGTTAAAGTACCCCAATCCGTCTTAAGAGAAATGCGACGGATTTGAATAGTGACGGAGCTGGGCAGGGAAGCCCTAGAGAGGAAGTGAGCCGGAGAAGAGAGAGGAAGTACTTACCCTCCCGGTTCGAGAGTGGCACTGACCAAGCTCTGTCCCTCGGCTGAGGCAATGGCAACCTACCCCTTCGTGACCATGGCTACCCTCGCCAAACACCAGCTGATGTAATACCTAGCCCCCCACTACCCATCAATTATTACCTCCCTCATAACTGTTACAAATTAACTTCGTATTAAGTTGCTTAACATCTTGTACATACCTTACATGAAGAAATATCGTCTTCTAAGTTGAGCTATATGTATGACATGTTTGTTTAAAGGAATATATATATAGTCCAGTCAATAAAAATATTCTAGAGTGCATGAACTATGCGATTATTTCAATTAGATAGCTTCGTTAGGAGTAGTTAGTAGGTGAACATACTTAAAGTCACCGACTCTGGAGGGTGAGCTAACGGTTGGGGGAGGGGAGAACGTCCAGCTTTTTGGGTTTATGATTATAACTCGAAAATGGTAGACTCTATAAAAATATGTTTCAAAAATAAAATAAAATTTAAGCTAATTAAATTTCCTATAAAATCGATTCCATGCATATTTGTAGGACTAATATGTACGGTTTTCGAGATATACGTTATTAAAATCGATAATGTTCGAGAAAACAAATTTTTTACCTCAATATTTTTCAAGCGTTTGCTGCAAGTGCCAGAATCGGGTTCAGATAAAAAATAGCTCACAATCCAACATCCAAAAAAACGATTAACAGAAGACACATCATCCCCATAAAGCAAATCAACTTTTTTTCATATTCAGTGTGTACACCCACTGACTCTCCTTGGCTGTGAATTTCCTTACTGTCCACTTCACAAACGTTTTAGACTTTATGATTTGATACTGCTGTTAAGTTAAACTTTGGCTAAGTTAAATTGATTAAATATCTCTTACTGAATTTAACAATTTTTTAATTTAACAAGTTTACCGATCTCAGTCAATTATAGGTATGATCAAAATTATGATATATTTAAAAGTACCTTGTAATATGAATGAGCACATCAAGTATACGTGGGGAATAATGTACATAGCGACAAGTCAATGCCTACAACCCATAGCACTTCAATTTTTTTTTAAAGCTTTTATTGAGTAATTATTACAATCTTCTACAAATGTAGACAATAAGTAATATAGGTGGCGTATGATTCTTCTTCTTCTTTCGGTGCCTATCCGCTTCGGATGTTGGCGATCATGATGGCTATTCTTCTCTTATTGGTAACAATGCGGAAAAGTTCCGTTGAAGACATATTGAACCAGCGTCTGAGGTTGTCAAACCAAGATATTCGTCTTCTTCCAGGACCTCTTTTGCTGTCGATTTTCCCTTGAAGTATTTTTTGTAGCAAATCATATGATTTGTAATCGTATGATTACATTCACACATTATGCACAGTGAAAAAAAAAAAAAAAAAAAAAAAAAAAGAACAGAAAAGAACTATACTTTACATGAATAATATTAAATAAACAATATACACATGGGTGAAATATATAATTTAAAAATATGTCTATATAGAATGAAATAAACTCTCATTTTATTGTGTGATTTCAGCGCACAGATATGTAGAGAAAAGAAGTATTCCAATATAGTTGGCCAGTAACCTGCCCACATGAGAACTAACCGTAACTCAAACATTATATTCAAACCTTCAACATCTCTGAATCCCATACCCAGGACAGACGAACTTTTCGGAAAATGTTGAAGGAGGACCCGCATATAAAACTTAAGAAAGGGCAGAGACCAAAGAGATCAGAAGCAGCTAAACAACTTCAGCCAGATAATGAAGGAGATATGGCCTAGGAAGAAGGCTCTGAAGAAGCTGACCAATCCCAACTCACTTAGCTGAAAACCATTTTGGTTAACCTACGTAGTCCATAGTTGGCTCATTCGAAGAAGCAAAAAAAAAAAAAAAGTAAAATTAAAAAAAATAAAATAAATAATATTAATAATAAAAAATAAAACAATATTAAATTAAAAGTTAAAAATACAATCATACTTTATTTAGAATATACACTCATCCTAGGGATCCCCCAACCTAACCTGTCCCTCCATGAGTGGACAGGTACAAGCCAGGTACGTAGAGGTCCCAGCTCTTCTCTCTCAGTTGCATCACTGGTGTAAAAACCCAGTGGAGGCTGACTGAGAGCGCTATAGTACCTTCACTTAAGGCATGAGTAGAGAAGCTGGCAATTGCCTGAACTCCAAGATAAATAAATTTAACAAAAGATCTCGAGAAAACTGCCACTTTAGTCTGCGAGGGGTGTTATCAGGATGTGAGGAACTGGGTAATGATTGAGCTAGAGCAGGGGTTCCCAACCTTTTTGCACCTGCCTACCAATTGACTTTTTGAGAAATTCTAGCGTACCACCAGACCTAAATATTTTAATAAACGTATAATATTTACTTTTCTATAAGTGTTCAAAGGCTTTTCGAATTCAATTTCTGAGAAAACTTCATATTTAATGGTTAGCCATATGTTTATTTATAACATGTTTATAATAAAGGAGAAATAAAAAGATTAAAATTGTATTAATTTACAGTTTTATTTACTACCCATTGATCTAAAAACATACAAATAAAAAATTAGCACAAATTCAGAAAAAAATTAATCATCATACAAAATATACTTTTATAGTTTTTAGTGCGAAACTTGTTGTTCGCCTGTGATTAAAATATCAACAGTAGGAGTAATGGAGCTTATCTTTACTTTTAAGTCCTCTTCAACATTAATCTGCTTTTATGTTTATTTTTTATGTACAAGAGTTCAGAAAATCCACTCTCACACAAGTAACTCGTAACAAATGGCATCAAAAATAGCAGAGCTTGCCGAAAGATCAAAGGGTACTCGGTTTTATATCCAATCCAGAAGTTAATTAAAGATTTATCTTTAAAATAATTTTTCATGGAATTATCTTCTGTAAGATCGATAAAACTTTCTTTTAGTTCCAATTCATTTGGTGAGGTTCCCAAAAAAGGATTTCTGATCCAGTCTCCTTTTGAATAATCTTCAGAGAAATACTTCTTAAAGCTTTTTTGAAGGCCTTCCAAGTGAACAATGATATATGCAACCACATCTGGCATTGGAGATAATTAATTTTCTTCAAAAATGATGATAGAGTGTGAAATGCACTTAAATTCTCCTCTTGTATTTGTAAACAAAACAGGTCCAACTTTCTCTTGAAGGAGTTTATTTTGTCACTGGCTGTAAAGGCTGTTGGTGAGCTTGTGTTCGGTCCCTGAAGTCCCAAGTTCAGTGTGTTGGGTTTGTCAAAAATGTCGGCTAGATAAGCCAATCTTGACAAACATTCTTTATCAGCAAACAATTTTTTCATGCTATGATTTTTTTCACTTAAAAACATAAAAACTTCTGATCTCAGTTCAAAGAGACGGTACAAATTTTTCCCTTGAGATAACCACCTCACATGCAGGAGTAAAGTCTTGAACTTGCCACCCATTTCTTCACACATCAAGGAGAATAATCTTGTGTTTAGAGCCCTACCCTTTATGAAGTTAATAACTTTTACAGCATCTGGTAGAACAGAGTTAAGATTTTGTGGCATACCTTCAGCTAATGCTCCTCGATGGATGGCACAATGCGCACTTTTGCATTCAGGAGAAACTTCCTTTCTTTTGGCTGCTAGCCCTGTCAATCTACCTGACATCGCTTTTGCCCCATCTGTACACAAGCCAATACACTTGGACCAGGGAATGCCTACTTTGAGCACATATTTGTCAATTAATGGAATTTGATTCGAGTGGTTTACAGAAAAAAAACTCTTCTACCACCTCTTCATTATAATCAAATCAAACGAAAACAAGTAGCTGCGCCATGTTTGTAACATAGGTGCTTTCGTCAACTTAAAGTGCAAAATAAGTGCATTCTTGGAGTTTAAAATGACATATCGACAATCCGTCTCGTTACTGTGTTATTTGACGGTGTTATTTTCTGAATTTCTTTTGGCTACCTTTTCTTCTAACACGGTTTGTAGTAAAAGCATCTCACCGTTTGTGTGAGGCTTTCCATCTTTTGCAATTCTTAAACTAGCAAGGTATGACGCCTTTATCAAGTTAATATCAGGTCGTCAGAAATCATTTCATAGTTCAGTTTTCTTATACGAAATCATAATTAATTATTACAACACCCGCAAGGAGCCATTACCAAAACATATAACCATTGCACAATCACTGGCAATATTGTGAGGCGGAGGAGGAGAATGTAGGCGTGGGGGAAGAGAGTAAAGACAGCTCACATTGCCCCACCCTCGGCGCCGTCACTCCTCACTCGTACCACCTGAAACGTTCCCGCGTACCACCAGTAGTAAGCGTACCACTGGTTGGGAACCCCTGAGCTAGAGGGTTCAGGATGAAAGAAAAGGTTGCGATGGAATTTCGAAAATTTAAGGGGTATAAGATCGAGGACGTATGGTATACCTATTGAGATCATTATGTAGGGGTTTGTTGGAGACATAGTAAGGAGCATTTACTATATAGATTTTGGATTGGAAGGATTGAATGCGTCTGATATTCACCTTTTTTGCAGTCCTCCATAGTTCAAGTCCCTAAGTCCAAATAGGTTTAATGATGGTTTTGTATATGAGAGGTTTGTTTTCAATTGAAAGATGAAATGTCCTATTTAGTAGTCTATACAATTGGATGAAGTGTTTGTTACGTTCTTGCGTTTTAAGTCGAGTATGAGGGTTTCATGTAAGTCTTTTGTCTAAGTAGAAACCAAGATACCGATCTATTTATTATTAGTGGGGCTTAACGTCCTGGTGTACTCCAACTAGGGCAGGATAATTTAAGAAATAATATAAATAAGAAAGATAAAAAATAAGATACCGAACTGTATTATCTTTAGGTAGTGGAATACCATTGAAATAGATAGGAGGACTGGATTTACGAGGGAGGTTAAAGGTTAGGTTGATGCATTTAGATTCATTTACTTTGATCCGCCAGTCATTGCACCAGTCTTCAATTAGGGATAAGTGGGTTTGGAGATAAAGCAATTCAATTAATATTCTCTTTTTACTCACTTAAATCTAAGTTTAGGATTCACTCTTACACTATTATAACACTCAGAACCGTAGCGACGGGGATGGGGAAACGGTCCCCTAGCCCCGATCGAGCACTGGCCACAAAATTAATATGAAAAACAACTGAAATTGAACTTCAATTATTTAAATCTACATAGATACATATTAAAACTTATACTATAAGGGGACCATGATGGCTGAGAGCGCTGGTGTGAAGGTCTAAGAGTGCCCGTTACAGAAGGTCGTGGGTTCGGTTGATTGATGTTTATTTCATAGTGGCCCTACCACACACTTTCCTCAGTAATTCTGCTCAAAATCCTATTTTTGTTTTATTGGCATTTGGACTATTGTTTGTAACTAAAAGAAAGTAAATAATATGGCAAATCAACTAGTAGGGAGGCTCGATGGAGTTGGGGTGAGGGTCTCAGCGCCCTCGGTAGTGAAGGTCGTGGGTTAGAATCCCAACTATGCGGGCTAAGATTTATTTCGCGGTAAACCCACTGATAAATCTTCCCATCCTGGGTAGCATAGGACTTCAATGGAAGTCTTGCGCAAAAAAAATAAAATACAATAAATAAATATAAATCAACAAGTAAACAATACCTGCTCCAGTTTGTTTACTTTCAAAATTGTAACCCGTTTCATGTCGGGTTATAAAATAGGTGCAACGCAGTTGACTATGTGAATTATTGTCTTATAAACGTTTCTATTTCCAGTTACACTGTGGTGTTCAAGTGAAGGTATGTAATGTAAAATGCTAGTAATCAAAATCTTAAGAATGAAATTTAAAATATATCTTGAAAGAATTACTCACTAGTAACACTTCAATAAGAATTTTATATTAAAAGGTCCCTTGTCCATCTTCTTTTCAGACGCCTCAGAGGATTATCGGAAATGGAATCGGAAGCAAGTTGAGAGACTAGTGGATTTGAATGGTTATGGAGCTTATTATGAAAGGGTGAGTATCTGGTTTGGGCTAAATCAGCAACATACGGAACATTATGATCCTTTTGGGTAAGTTTATTGGTGACAAAGTAAGGAGCATTGAGTATTTTTCGAAGAATTTTGGATTGTAAGGATTTGATACGAGATGAATTGGATGGTTTAGTAGAGCCCCAAAGCTCAACTCCGTATGTCCAAATTGGTCTAATTACTGTTATGTAAATGAGTCTTTTGTAATTAATTGGAAGGTTTTAACGTTTGTCAAGTAAATGTTAAAGTAGTCGAAAACGACGGGCAGTTTCTTGTCGTTTAAGTCTTGTATGTGGATTCCAAGTTAAACGTTTTTCAAGTTGGAGCCCTAGATAGCGGATCTGTTCAACAGGGATCAGTGGGATATTATTAAAGGATACTGTTAGACAGGAAGTCGTTGGTTTACGACGAAGGGTAAAGGTTATTTGATGGGATTTATTTTAATTTTCCAATTTTGTCACCATTCTTGAATGTTAGTAATATGAGATTTTAGTGATTGGGATGCCAATGAAAGGATCATTATTTACTGATAACACGCTTATGTCATCAGCGTAAGTGGTAAGGACAGTGGTAGGTTGAGTCGGGGAAAATAAATCTTAAATTTGAAAAATTGAAACCTTAATCATTGAATTTGATTAATACAATAAAATGCAAGGGAATCTAATATTGCCATTGTAATATGATAATAGAATCTCCTGTAAAAATAAATGTGAATGCAAAAGTGGAATTCCTTTGCATAAAATCAAGATATTAAAAATTTTGAATTTGATGAAAAACTTCTAGAATTCATAATTTTACGGACGTTTATAATCGGCTATTAATATCTTCCGATCTATTGATAACTAACCTCAGAAAAATGAAAACATAAAAAACGAAATCATTCGACACCGATGTCTGTAACTTGTTAACATATCATTACATACCATGTGTACTATCTTAAATATCATTTCATGTCACATTACATCTTGCTTCATATTACGGATTCAAATAATTTTGATTAGAGCCATTATAAACATTATTTTTTTGGGATCAGATAGAACTAAAGATCATCAAATATTAAAATTTGAAATGATTCTTCAAAATGCACGTTAATATTAAATAACAAATTTACAGAAATTATGTAAAAAATACTACATAGCTTTGCATAATTATAATCCTGAAAATATGATGAATACTTTAAATATGTTAAATGCTTGTTACTCTCTGTCATTTATTTTATTTTATACTCCGCCAATAGCTGTATCCGAAGCGTCTGTTGTGACCGTGAGCGGTGTTTTATGTGTAGATATTGTACGAAATACGTATACCTACAATATTTTATTATGTGAATTTAATTGTCTGTTTTTTTACTAAAGGTTCATATTAAATACAGGGTTTTTTTGACTTTGTAGTTCTACCTTGGATACGGATGGCTGAGGTTGAATATACATCTAAATAATCCTGAAAATATGATGAATACTTTAAATATGTTAAATGCTTGTTATTTATATTTTATTGTTTTATGTGTAGATATTGTACGAAATACGTATACCTACAATATTGTACGAAATACGTATACCTACAATATTTTATTATTTTTTTACTAAAGGTTCATATTAAATAAATTTTATTACTTTTATGTCTTCAGTTGTTCAATATGTAGTTCTACAAATTTTGTATATCATTAGGATAATTCTATCGAAGTGAGTTTTATATTAAATATGTATTGTAACTTCATTATTAAAAGTAATGCACTTAATTAAATTACAGCTTAATATTATTAAAAATTATGTTGTTTTTAATATAATTATATCTTTATCATTTAGTTTATTATTTAAAATAAATTAATAAAACGAAAAAACCGGCTTTAGGGTGTTGTGAGCGCGATCGCCTTATTCAAGACCCCCGAGTATGCCATCGGCCTAGACATGGGAGCCGCTTGAACATAAGCCCCAAAATTTTGGTCTTTTATTATTATAAAAGTAGTTTAATCATAATTAGCTATTTATCATACTCTGACAAAAGAAGAACGGTGCTGTGTATCAGAGAAGAGGGAGACATTTTAAACAATTATTGTAAATTCAACCTATTGATGTTACTTTCTATATAATAAAATATAGTTATATTTACCTAAATGTTTGTAAAATTGACAAATATTAGAAAAGGTTAAACAGCTAATTGTGATTAAATTACTCATATATTAATAGAACATTATAAAACAATTTATATACTTATCTCCCTTTTTTAAAAATTATTTAGCGATTTCAGTATCAAAAAAAAAAAAAAAATCCTGGTATATGTATATCATTCGAAAGGTGTTTGTTTGTATGTAGAAGTTTTATTTTATATATTCCACGTTTATAACATATGTAATACCTTTGAGAAAAGAAAGTCAAGTTTCAAGTTCTGAAAAGAAACTAGAGAACATATTAAACATAAGGAACTTTCTATTTCTTATGTTTGGACCACAAACTTACTGAATGTAGCTACCAATACGTCTAAGCCAGCTCATTTTAAAAGAAATTTGAGCTGTCTTATGAGAATATTGAAATTCCTCCAGCTTTAGAAGTTCGTCAAAAAGTAGTAAAATCTTGAAAAAATATAGAATTACAAATATTTCTAAAAAGGAATGAGAATAGAGAGTTTACATCTATTTTTTTTTATTGAAAATGGTGCACAAAATCGATTACCGTCGACGAATCGGAGCAGATAACTTTGGTGCGCTCTAAACTACTTAACTCTAAACTACTCGAAATTCGATCACTGATATCTCGCTAGAGGACAAATAATTCAGCCATAGTCAATTTATTGAAGAATGTTCCTGGCTGTAAATACGAGTACTTGAGATCTACATCACTCTTTTTCTCAACCGCCCATAGAGGACTGTTATAGGGCGACGTGCTATGTACGATGATTCTCTGTCTCTTTAAGTTTTTTAATTCCTCCCTAATGCGTTGCTGCAATGCCTGAGGATACCGTCTTTTTTTAACGTATATCATCCGTTCTTGTTTAATTGGGACCTCGTGTACCGTTTCCCCTGTCACACTCAGTATTTCTCCTTCCTTGAATAAGACGTCTGAGTATTCCTCCTTTAATTGCTGTCGCCAATCTCTAACGGTTAACTGCTCCTAGGATAACACAATTCTCGTTTAGTTTCCTTTGCACCTAAACACCTTTTTCAACAATTCCGACTACCCAGTGCCCGCCACTACTCTTTATCTGCGTCCCGATTCTTCTCAAGAGGTCGTAACCGGTAATTACCCGGTACTCTCGCGGCATGTCTTCTACGACGGTGACCTTTAGTTTTCCCCCTTCTTTCCCTCAACCGTCTAACATTATCCCCGCCTTGCCCTCCACCTTACAAGGGCCACAAAGGGTAATCAACTTACACAGCGTTTTTATTGTTTTACTCTCATAATCGTATTTGTACTGCCTGTGTCAACAAGGCATATCACTCTACCCGCAATCTTAATTATAGGCAACCATTCACTCTCACAATCTGTACTATTTATCACTCCTCGGTTGCCCCTCCTCATACACCCTCATTTTCATCTCATGCCCCACTCTCCGCCGCCTTTCTTTGCTTCCCACTTCTCCGGTCGTTCCTTCTTTCCGTCCGTACTCCTTCTACCGGTTCGCCTTCCTATTCTTCTGTTTCCGAGGTTTCCGATGATCTTGATGAATCCGACGGGAACCAGCTTCTCCTCCAAACCCGGTGTGCATTCACCTCCATTGGCTCTCTTTTGTTAGTTCCTCTACTCATATATGGACACTGTTTTGCAATATGTCCTTCGGTGCCACACACCTCGCTGCAAAACACTTCGTGCGGGGGTACTGCGCTACCAAGTGACCCGCCTTCCCGCATCTCTCTCTTCTCTCCTCCAATTCTACTTCTCCCTACCATACCTCCTTTCCCGGACTGTCGTTCGCTCTCGCCCTCCGACAACTTTATCTCGTCTCCTCCACGTTTCCGTTCGAAGCTGTTTGCTACTGTTTTCATTGCCGCGCCTGTAGGTCACCCTACTCCATCCTTCTTCCTTTCGAACCTATTCTTCTCTCGCACTGGAGTCTACCCTGGCACATTTCACGAAGGTTCTGGTTAGCGGTCCGGTTTGGTCTCTTTCCTCTTGTGGTGTGGTCCGTGTTGGCGTTTTTTATATTGAGTA